>CM057344.1:238842784-239243166 GCA_030015575.1 Agapanthus africanus | reverse complement strand
TTATTTAGATATTGTTGTGCTTGGACTAGTATCCTTTGGACACTGCACATATTATTGACGATTCATGTTGCACGAGCACTGATTGTATGCTACACACACCGTCAATAATTGCCATGTCACGCATAACCCACTTATAGATATAATATTGCTTGGTTAGGGACTTTGAGACTTTGATTCATATTTCTTTACGCATTGACTTATAGCATACCTGTATACCTACATGCTTACACATATGTTCTGACATACTTACATGCTAGTTACCTGTATACCTATAGAGTATTTTACCATTAGTGATAGGTACATGCACACTTTACGACATAGCTACAGGTATACCTTGCACACCTATTTCGCTTATACCCAGGGGGTATACTACATCATTTACTTATAGGTAAATACATATATCTTGCTATACCTTTATGTTGCACATATATCTGGTTATAGCTATATGTTTACCTTTACTTGATTTTAATTTAGAATTGGAGAGATTAGGAACCGCATGATATTATATTAACTTGTTACAGTTAATTGCTGCTTTTCCTTTATATGTTCGCATTTTAGATTTATGATGCGTATATTATATTCATGGATTTTCGAATTGAGATATGGATTTTTCATGATGTTTTCTGGATTTGGGGACCGTGGGAGTTCATGAAATTATGCATTATTTGAAAAACCCGGTTTCCCTTGATATGATTTTTCAGCAGCCACCATGAGATTTATCGGTTCGGATATATATACCCCACGCGAGGAACGGAGGGGTCCGTGTGCGGGTACATGGTGGGGCCCGGAGGTACCCCGGGGCAAAAGTCGTGGAGTAGACGATGAGTTAGTGGGGGAACCATACCATCCGACGACATTACCAATGACACGGCGGTTATCATGTGGATACCGACGGGAGTCCTGTACGTATAGATACGTCGAGAGGCGAGGGTCAGAGCTAGGCACTCGAGCTTTCGAGATAGCGTATGATACGTACCTATCAGGGTGCCAGTCGTGGTGACAGCACCTGATAGACCTGCATTTCTGTGACGATGCTTAACACATTGGTTTCATGATATTTCATTTTACTCCTTTGTATATATAACAGGGGTTTAGGCCGCTGTTATATATGCCCTTACACCAATATTAGTGGAATGGGACGCTAATATATGTGTATTGACATTAAATTATATACATCATCATATTTATTCATGCAAATATACCTAGAATGTAAAGGACTCATTGACATTGGATTTAGGACATTTGAGAATTTATTTGATATTGATTACAGGATATATGTGAGATCTACTTGATATTGTACATTCGGGGTATACGAAATATACTTGATATTGTACATACGGGATATGTGAGATCTACTTGATGTTGTACATTAAGGATATGTGAGACTTACTTGATATGATAGCCAAATTGGAGGCTGATCTGAGGAAATTGGGATTTGGATTGTCTTGATGGATTTTGATCCTACCACGATATCAGGATTCCGTGGAAATGACATGTTTCATTCCATACTCTACATTTACTGTTTATGCACTGCTTCATGCATTAGTGTACCTATTAGAGTGCCTTCCATGACTGTTGCGTTTACATACCTTTATTCATATCATTTCTTCATGTATTAGTAGTACCTGTTAGAGTACCTTTCATGACTGTTGCATTTACATTCCTTTATTTATATGCATTGCTTCATGTATTAGTTGTACCTGCTAGTGTACCTTTCATGATTATTGCATTCATATGACTTTTTATTGCTATTAATTGCACATGTTAGATTCACGCTGTACGTGCATACTCGCGATTACCTGCATATGTTATTTACTATTCACGAGTTGGCAACTCACCCCCGTTGTGCCACAGTGTTTGCAGGTGTTCCTCAGGATAGTCAGAGGCAGGCTATTATCATACATCTTATCATCTTTTGCTACGGATACCACATCAGCTCACAGTGTGCAGTTTGCTTAGGTGGGTTTATGGTTATTCGTTGTATTGTATAATCGTTGTATCCTTGTACTCTCCATCAACTATTTTCATATTGACTTAGAGACTTGGTGAGGACGACGTTGTATATTATGTTGTGACTTGTTGTCTTTTATACAGTTTCCTTTCTATCGTCTTCTATTTCTTCGCTACGGCATTGTATATTTGTTGTGGTGGTTGTTTTCCGCCTTTGGACGTGGATTTGCTCCCGTTGGGGATGCTTTACTTTTTATTTATGTTGTACCCACTTTTAGGGTTGGTTTTTATAAAGGAGGTGCTGCCGAAATTTTCAAGAAAGAAAATTGGACTTAAAGAATTTATACTTGAGATTTTTTTTAAGGGTTTAAACAATGTTTCTTATCTTTTCTTGTCTTTTAATGGTTTAGATTTCTGGGTTTTGGCTTTCTTTTACTGCGTTACGCCTGTAGACGTTGCGTAGTATTAGGGCCGTCACGTGCCAATTTCGGTCGTGACAACACAGTTGTGATGAATAGCCATTACCCCACCCTAGACCCCTACGGATACGGCAAACTACCCGTCAAGTACCCGAAGTGAAGCGGTCTCCCTCAACAACGTGAGCAGGCCACTAAGCACTTCGAAATACGCGGTAGTTTGTGCACCCCACCTTGGGTCTATCCTAGGAGCAAAAACAGTAAAAAGAAATAATACAATGGTGGCAACAACCGCAACCTGGATGTGCCCCGCAAAATAATATTACAACTTATTACAATTACATCGAATGAATTAATACAATAACCCATCACAAAACCCCGGCTAATCATCACAACAATCCAATAGAGTTCATAATCACAAACAATTAAAACATTACAGATAGATGCAACCCCTTGCCAACCGACATACTAGCAGTTAGGGGAGGTTTACGAACACATAATACAGTTCACAGATATAATCAAACAAGTAAACATCGTATAATTTCGATCGATCAAACCCATTAGATTCTGCTCCAAAACTTCTCTGTAAACCTGAGACCTGAGCAAAAAATAAACATTCCAGAAAAAACAAAATATTCACAGAAGAGTTACTGGGGAGATTTGGGGTGAATCGGGCTCAACTCAGCCGCGGATCCGCGGCGGATCGGTGGGATCGGCCGCGGTTCCGCGGTGTGTTGGCCGATTCAAGCACCCAAATTTCTCCAGTATTCTTAGGTTTCCCTGTAGGTTATTCTGGAGGTCCCTGAAAAATTTTTGGACCTCAATTTAAAATCGACAGAAACTATGTGAATACGATGTATTTTCCTGTTTGTTTTGCGTTCGAAATTCATATGACTTTGCAAGTAAGTTAATTATTGTTTAGTGAGGCTCTGATACCACTGTAAGTCGATATGCAACGCCCCACGAGTTGCGGGGAGGCAGAAATATGAAAAACGATCATGTTCTATAAGCATACATCGACTAACCGAAGATCTTTGCTAAACGATAATTAACAACAACCATAGAAGTTCTTAGCTACTATGAAAAGAAATTATACCTAGTGAATCGTGTCCTTCTTCTTTACGATTTCTACGTCCTTCTCGGCCTCCTCTAAGTGATAGATGATCCACCCGAGAACCCTAATCCAAGCTTCACCTCCTAACTTGAGGTAACTAAGTTTCTCTAGTTGCTAATCAAAGGAACTTAGATCATATAGAGTTAGGTTATGGAATGTTTAGTCTATTCTAGTCCTTGTTCTCAACTCATGAGTGGTAGGATTAGAGCTTGAAGAGAGAGTGAGCTTGAGGAGAGAGAAGGTGAACTAGAATAATGAAAATGAAATTGTTTCTCACTTGATATATGAAGCATAATGAATAAATCAATAAATGAATAAAATGAGATTATTCATCATGCTAAATTAATGCATTATGAGTGATTCACTATGTGAGTCATTAAGCATTTAATAATGCATTAATGACATAATGAATCACACATTATGAGTCACAATATCATTTAATGACAATGCCACCTAAACCCTCAAGTCACCATGCTTCTAGAAGCTTCCCGGAAATTACGAGAACGCCCCTCCCATCCGTGAAAACACGGAAAAACTTTAGACTGTATAAATCCAATAACCTGATACTAGAATCTGGCTTAAACCAAAGCCGTCTAGTAAAAACTGTCCGAATGTCGTACGTGCGTTAAAACACGTATTCGTCCGAACCCTTGTCGTAAAACCGTACGACCTCTATATAGTTTTGCCTGGAGTTGGGAAAACTCTGTGTGGGACTCTAAAGACTTGACTACTACGCTGGCAGTGGGTTTAACCACGGACCGCAAGCGGCACTAGCTGTACATAACGGTCCCCAGGTAGATGTCGATAAGAAGGCCGATGAGGAAACCCATCCGAACTCCTACTGAGCCTGTCCGTGACAATATTCGTGCAGTCCGGTCTGTTCGTTTAAGAGTATCACATGTATGGTCTAGGGAGGTGGTAAACGTCAGACCCCTAAAAACCGTACAAGTCGTGTCGGCATGGCTCAATTACCATCCGAGAATCTACTGATCAGTCTATCAGTAATTCTCAATCATCCCTGGCCAGGGACTTATGGTAATGACCAACCGATCACCGTGTGATATCAACTCCCTATACCGGGAGAGACGAATTCCTAACAGTCACTCACTGCCTCCACGTGGCTCGGGACTGTGCCCAACAAAAACCTGTTTGCATGACTCCTTTGAACCGTGGTAGGGTAGTAATCAAAGCACAGTGGGAACTCACACGAGACAAATGACGACCTTAAGTCAACGGACTATCTGCACACATGTCACCTGAGAACTGCTATCTGACGTTAGGTATAAATACCATCCAGTCAGTTCTCGGCGAGTCCTGTCCGGTGTACTCACACCCAGTGAGCATCTGTATACAATCTTAGGTGCACTCCACCAATGGCTGCGGGACCAATCCATCACCCCTCCTCAGGGTCTAGATATGTATACACTAGTCTACTCTGGAGTACCGATGCCCAATCTTGATACTCCTGCGACCAGGGACTTCTAAGGATGTGCCTATTGACTATCCATCTCCCATAAGTATGACTGCCACCACAACGCCGGTAGTCAGGCAAACACCCTATGGGCTTTATCAACATGTATATATATATGAATACTACGCAAAATATATCATATGTTAAGATAAAGACAAACCAAATAGCGTACTATCATATTAAGCAAGATTGTCATGTATGTAGGGTTCCTAGGCACTCTAATGGAGACTCACAAGGCATCAAACATGGCTAATTCAAATTTTACGGGTGCCTACAAATCCTAATACGGATCGTTAACTAGATAATGAGGCGATGCAAGCATGTAAACGAATTAAATGCTAAAGGAAAGTGTCTACAACCTTTGTAGATCCGGTTCTCCACCTCCATGGCTCCGCGATGAAGTCTCCTCGCTGTACAAATCGGATCTTGGGCTCTAGCGTCGGCTTCATCGGAGAAAAAGCGGGCTAGGTCATCGACGACGATGCCGAAGATGATCTACGTCGAGGCATCGCTAGATCAAGCTCCAACTTCACCAAGTCAAGAAAACTTGTGAAGGAAACACCCTATACTACTTGGCAAGAGGTAGAGGATGAAGAAATAGGAAGTGGGTAGACTTTAGATTTGGATTTCTCACACTTTTTCATCAATCACCATTGATGTAGCAAGCTTCTTTTCATGGAAGAAGAAGATGATGAAGAAGAAGAAGATATGATAAGTTATTTAGAAAATAGAAAATAAATCATACTTATCATAATGTCAACTATGGTTAGATGTAGAGAATAAACTAAGGTTAAAGTGAATGGTTAGGGTTAAGGAAAGAAACAAAATAGTCAACCATTCAAAGCTTTATGAAGCTTCAAAGATAAACCAAACTTAGCCACCATTTTATTTCTTTCAATAAAGAATAAATGAATAAATAAATAAGCAAATAAAATGAAACCCTAACCATTCATATAACCATGGTCAATTCTTTACACAAACCCAAGCTTGCATGTATCATCAAACATGATACAATCTTGTGCACAAAAGTATATCACATATACAACTTGCACAATCCAAGTGAGAAAATCCATTTAAAGTGAACCAATACCAGTTAATGCAAAGTAATATATCAAATATATAATTATACATTAAATCATTAAATCAACACTTGATTCAATGATCCGGTCATGTCGCATATAACCGGCTAGTATCCAATGTATCGGCTTATCGAATCAATCCTTGATTCCACAACTAGGTTATATCGCATATAACCAATCGATACATTCATCGCGAGAATGGAATACGGTATTACATACACGAATTATTCTCGGTCCCGCACATATCTCATATGCGCTCCTATTTCGTTTCGCTTGAGCCAGGAAACCTCTGTGTAGGACTCTAAAGACTCGTCAATACGCCGGCAGCAGTGATGATCATATCAAACACCCACAAGCCGCAAGCGGTCTGCTAAACGTAACGGCCACCCGAGTATTGAGCGATCAGAAGATCGACGAGCAAGCCCGCTCACACTCCTGTGAATCCAACCAGTAACACTTACCGTACAGTCCGGTCTGTTCGTCTGATATGTCGCATATCTTGCCTAGGGTGGTAAACGTCAGACCCCAGTAGCTCGATAAGTCATGCCGACGTGAAGTCCATGACATGTGTGAAACTACTGATAACACTTACCAGTAGGTCACTGCAACCCTGGCCAGGGATTTCCTGTTATGGCCAGTCGAGCATAGCGCAACATCAACCCCCAATACCGGGAGAGACGAATCCCCTCCTATCGCTCATTGCCTCCATGTGAATCGGGACTGTACCCAAAAACCACCTGTTTGCATGACTCAGTAGAGCCGTGGTAGGGTGGAAATCAAAGCACAGTGGGAGACACACAAGACTCTATGACGATCTCGGGTCAACAGACTAAGCTGTACCAGTGTCACCAGAGAACTGCCATTTGACGTGAGGTATAATACCATCTGGGAGTTCTCGGCGAGTCCGTTTAGTGTACCCAGTCTCTACTGAGCACCTGTATACCATCTCTGATGTCAAACACCAATGGATATGGGATCATCCATCGCCCATCACATAGGTCGAGAAGATATACGCTAGTCTACTCTGGAATATCGATGCCCCGTCTCGATATTCCCCCGACTAGGAACATTGAAGGATGTACTCATGGACTATCCAGGCCCTACTGGTATGATCTGCATCATAATCCTGGAAGTCGAGTACACACCTAAGGGCTTTATCAACATGTAACAGAGAGACAGAAAGTATACATGTTAAGATAAAGATCAACCAGATAGCGTACTATCATGTTGAGTAAGAAAGTCCTACCTATATATGTCCCAGCATCCACTACAATATACATCCAATGTACAGTAATGGCCTCTAGGGCATACATATAACTAACAATGTACATACATATCCCTAGCATCCTTTACAATGAAGGCCTCTAGGGTATATATATCCAACACCGGGGTGGGTAACGTGGACTTACAGTGGTATCAGAGCCTAGCTAAACAACAACTACCATGTTAGCAAAGTGTTTAGAACTTCGATTCGAGAAAAAATCGCAAAAAACATCAAAATCCCATACTTTCTGCCGATTTTTAAAAACAGCCCTAAAAATATTTCCACACACCTTAAAAATCCGTGCAGGGTATTTTAGGAACAACCAAGAAAAATGAGCCCACGACTCGGTCAAAGCGCCGCGGAAGCGTGGCGAAACCACGCATTTCTCCGCTGATCCACGGCCGAGTTGACTCGGCCGCGACTTGGATTTCCTGCAGTTTGTTCAGTATGATGTTTTGGGATTTTTAAGATGCTTTGTTTCTGTCCAGATTATTCAGAGAACAATGTTGTGTTTGGGGTAGTTACAAATTGGTATTTTGATCGAAGTTCTACAAACTTTAGCAAATTGGTTATATCTTTAATGTGATATATGCACTGAACGTCGACTAATCGCTATACATCGATTAGTGGGAGTTGTGCATATCTGTGATCTGTTATATTGGTTTGTATATATGAACTTGTTGGATTGTCGCGGATGAATAGCCGGGGGTTGTGAGATGAGAGTTTCTTTATCTTTCATTTGATGTAATATGTAAATTGATGTAATATTATTTTTATGGCCGCACATCCGGGATGAGCTTGTAGCCGCCATTGTATATTATTTCTTTTACTGTTTTTGTTCCTAGGATAGACCCAAGGTGGGGTGCACAAACTACCGGGTACTTTGAAGTGCCGAGTAGCCTACTCACGTTGTTGAGGGAGGTTGCTTCACTTCGGGTACTTGGCGGGTATTTTGCCGCATCCATAGGGGTCTAGGGTGGGGTTTGGCTATTCATTGCG
This sequence comes from Agapanthus africanus, assembly GCA_030015575.1. Classification (NCBI taxonomy): domain Eukaryota; kingdom Viridiplantae; phylum Streptophyta; class Magnoliopsida; order Asparagales; family Amaryllidaceae; genus Agapanthus; species Agapanthus africanus. The sequence continues at coordinate 239,234,873 of CM057344.1, read as the reverse complement.
ACCGTGCAATCCGTCTTTCATTGTAGGCTTGAACGAAACGCGGATTCCTAGCATATCCAATGTGTTCATCTGTGATCTGGAATGGCTATCATTGCATCTGACGAATGTATATATCTATATTGATATCTAGTAGGCATTGCTTATGTTTTGCATCCGCGCTAGTCCAGCCCCCGCTCTGTCGTTAGTTAAGTAACCTAACGGGTGATGATGGGGCCCCGTGGCGAATGCGGATGGCATAAGCGTACGTCATATTTTCGTTGTTTTCTGCAATGGTAGGATTAATTAATGGGAAGCATTAAATTAATGCAAGAAAATAAACTAAAGTTAAATCGTTGGAACAATTTCAAAACCACTCGGTTTCTTTTCAAAACAGAAAACTTTTAAAAACGCGGAGCTTAAACCACTCCTTTTAAAAGCTATCAGGTTCCTTCGATTATATCAAGTTCACTATGTTCACGGTTTCGCCAAAACCATTCGTAGCCCTCCGCCATTTCATATGGATAGTCAATAGTATTCAAGCTGTGTTTGTTGGCCAAAGTCAAGGCATAGTGATTGGTAGCTATTGGATATTCATATATAGTATAGATAGATGCGTTGGTTTGGGACAGTCGTACTGCCTTGTTGGCCAATGTCAAGGGTAGGTACGGGTGGGTTCAAATTAACCTGGAAAATAACGGGTAGAATTTGACATGTGACTTATGGTTTGTTGGCCAAAGTCAAGGTCATAAGAGCATGGGGCAAAAATCCACATCGGGAGTTTCTAAAGGAACTGAAACTTTCTAGTGCTGCAAACAAAATATAAAATTACTAAAGCACAGATCGATCGCCTACGCTCACAATTTATTTCTCTCTCGATCTCGATCGCGCGCGAAAACAACTCCTCGTCGCCACCGTCGTCCTCCTCGTCGCCACCGTCGTCCTCCTCGTCGCCACCGGCGTTCAGGTCGTCGCCAGCGCCGTTCGGGTCGTCGCCACCGCCGGTCAGGTGAGTAAATCTTGAGGTAAATTAAAGAATTTTTTGATTAACATACGTGCTGGGTCTGGGGTCGGGGGGTTGCGCTGCGCGCGAGTTGAGGTTCGGCAGGGGTCGCGGTCGGGGTCGGGGTCGGGGTCGGGGTTGGGGTTAGGGTTAGGGTTGGGGTTCGCTGCTGCTGGGGCTGGGGCTGGGGTTAGGGTTTGCCTTAGGGTTGGTGTTGGGGTTTAGCTGGCCGCGCTGGGGTTAGGGTTAGGTTGGGGCTGGGCTGGGCTGGGGCTGGGGGCTGGGGGCTGGGGCTGGGGCTGGGCTGGGCTGGGGCTGGGGGCTGGGGCTGGGTGGGGCTGGGGCTAGGGTTAGGTTGGGGCTAGGGTTAGGTGGATTGATGACAACAAAATACATGGATGGATCGATGAATTTAGTGATGTTATGTGTCCCGCCAACATAGGAAATTCAAACGTATACTCTGTTTTCTCATCTTAAAACTAGCAACCAAAATGTGACTAAAAAATCTTTCTAAATATATTTGAAACACATTTATTAGTTGGGTTGAATATTTGTGATTCCATTATATTATATTGTAAGATGCAGAAATTGTATCCTAAAACTACTTGATCCAATCATCCAACAAATACATTCATAAGATACTTATTAATTTTCCTGTATCTTGTATTGAATCGTAAGATTGATTTGCATGTCGTAAGATATTTGACAACACTAGGATGTCTTTCATAAAACAGAAAGTAAATTGGTGTAGGGAGAAAGCTGCTTGATGGGTGGTGACTGGGTCCATTCTTTCTTCATAATCCCCTTCAACTCTATGCCTTTCAATTATTGTAGGAAAATTAGATATTACTTGAGTGATCATGATATCATTTTTTTTGAATATTTCTTCCGAGAATTTATGCATGGTCTTGACATTGAACTTTATCATACTCCTTAATATTACTTTAGTGATTGATAATATTCAATAAGCTTATGTTGTTGACCCAAATTAAGTAAGGGGGTTAGTCAATTGGAATTGGTGTTTGGAACTTTGAAGTATATCTTTAATGTGATAGGTTTATTTGGTGTCAGTCAAATAAAATGAGAAGTAGAACCTTTTATTGTTAGTTATGAATGAATCTAATATTGGAAGTTGATGGTTTCAGTTAGAACTTTTTTGGTATATGATAGATTTCCGCCTACCAAAATCGTTCCATCCAAAAAGTGAATACAGTGGAACTTCTGTTCTCCTTGCCCATCCACTTTTTCTCTCTGGAAATTTGTAGTCTATATAACTATCTAAAATGTATTTGCTAATACAATTATTTTAACCTGACATACTAAAATATTATTATATTGTTTATGTTATCAATAAGTTATTAGTAGTATTCTCTTGATTGGTAAAAGGGGCATGGGCGTTCGCTCTATACATTCTTAATGGGATAGAAGCCTACCCCCCACAGCCGGAACACACACATACAACAAGAATACACAACAAACGCATAATTAGAGAGCGATTCGAGATGTTCGGGTTAAAACTAATATATGATACTCGATGATAATATGAAACCTTCATATCCCCATCGAAACTCATATATGAAATTAAAAGCGCCACTTAGTCCCCGTCTATCGGTTAACATACGTGCGATGCTCGTCGTGACCTAGAACTATACGAAGGTTGTTAAATATCGGACAGTATAGCTCGATACTAACAACCGTCGTATAGTCTATGCGACGAGAAAATTCAATCGTATGGTAACCCATAGATTTGTCCCGTGTGGACAAGTTAAGAATGTATAAAGCAAACGCCTTCATTCACTTGTGTTTTCATCCGTTTCGAGATATTTCGTCGGTACCTTTCCGCTGGTTCTCCGTGTACAAAGATAGATTAGATGTTCATTTCAACGTTGTTTCACAGCTTTGAAATGATTATCTATTCTATTACAGTGTACTCGGAGAACAGCGGGGAGGTGCTGCCGAAATTTACTCGAAACGGTTGAAAGCACAAGTAATGGGCGTTCGCTCTATACATTCTTAATGGGATAGAAGCCTACCCCCGACAGCCGGAACACACACATACAAACGCATAACTAGAGAGCGATTCGAGATGTTCGGGTTAAAACCAATATATGATAATATGAAACCTTCATATTCCCATCGATACTCATATATGAAACTAAAAGCGCCACTTAGTCCCCGTCTATCGGTTAACATACGTGCGATAATTTATTCTTTTCAACGACAAACGCACACACAAAACATATACACGGATTTTCTCCTTTGGCAGTAACTATCCCGTTCTTATATTTCTCAATATAGTCAGCATAACTTACAATTTATATGTTATTCAGTCTAACATGGCCCATGAGTACGTCAGAGTTAAGGACTGGATGTATGTGGATTGGAAACAACGTATGCAACCTAAGTTTGTCGCAGGAGTTGCTGCTTTCCTTGAATTTGCACGCGCACATAATAAGATCATAATAGAGAAGATTCTCTGTCCGTGCGATAGATGTGGCAATAAGTACTGGCAGAAGGTAGAATTGGCAGAGCTTCATATTGTAAAACATGGGTTTACTAGACTTTATTCAACTTGGAAATATCACGGGGAAGGAGAAGAATGCAGTACTGCGGTAGAAGAAGAAGGAGAACACGATAATGCGGCAGGAGAAGAAGAAGAATTCGGTAATACGGCAGGAGACGGAAATTTATTTCCATCAGAAGAAATGGAGGATATGGTAGAGGCTGCCCTAGGTGAATCTATTCGTACCGAAGATGACATTCCTTCCGGTCAAGGACCGCGTGCGGATAAATATGAAAATTTCATGAATGATGCTAGGAAACCAATTTATGAGAATGCGAAGTATTCCACCCTCTCATGGTTCGTCCAACTTTTCCAGATTAAGTGCCTAAATGGATGGAGCAACAAGTCATTCACAATGCTTCTTTCTTTCTTGAAAGATTCTATGCCTCCGGGAAATAATGTGCCCGAAAGCTGGTACGAAGCCCAGAAGATGATGTCTGATTTGGGTCTAAAGTGCGAGAAGATTCAAGCATGTCCTAAAAATTGCGTGTTGTACCGGAAAGAGAATTCAGATTTGAAAGAGTGTCCAACATGCGGAGAGGCCAGGTATAAGCCGAAAGATTCTGATAAGAAGCCTGATATACCTGTGAAGATAGCACGATACTTTCCCATAACACAGAGGCTACAGAGGCTATTCAGGTGCAAGAAAACAGCAGAGGCAATGATTTGGCATCACCGTGCTCCTCCAAGCGAAAATGGAAAAATGAGTCATCCAAGAGATTCACCGGCATGGAAGGATTTCGATAGGAGCCACGCAATATTCAGTAGCGATCCTCGCAATGTCCGGCTCGGACTGGCTACCGATGGCTTCTGCCCATTCAACTATATAGCTGGAAGTCACAGTACATGGCCCGTTGTAATGATAATTTATAATCTGTCGCCTTGGTTGGCTATGGACTAATCATACTTTATGATGCCTCTTCTTATCGACGGACCAAACTCACCGGGGAACAATATCGACGTCTATCTCCGACCTCTGATCGAGGAGCTGAAAACTTTGTTCATTGATGGTGTAGAGACATATGATTCAAACACAAATACAACCTTCATACTGCGTGCGGCTTTAATGTGGACAATTAATGACTTTCCTGCATATGGAATGCTATCAGGTTGGTCCGTACATGGTCACAAAGCATGTCCTCATTGCCATGAACACACAACATCAAAATTTTTGAATTTTAGCAGGAAGGTTTGTTATTGCGGCCATCGACGTTTTCTGCCTCCAGACCACCCCTATAGGTTAGACACGGTTCACTTTGATGGTCATCAGGAGCTTCTTGGGCCTCCATCTCCATTGTCCGGAGAGGACGTGACTGCTAAATGGGATGGTTACAATAACGTGACCTTCGGGATGGATCCGACGAAACAGGTCAAACCACAATATTGGAACAAGTTAAGCATTTTCTTCGAGCTTCCGTACTGATCTACAAATTCAGTGCGTCGTTGTCTGGACGTCATGCATATAGAGAAGGGAGTATCAGAGCACATACTTAACTTGCTTCTGTGTAAAGACGGGAAATCGAAAGACAACATGAATGCCCGGATGGATCTACAAGAGTGGGGAATAAGAAGTGAACTGCACCCTAAACCGGTAGCGGGTAAACCGGGCAAGTTTGTACTTCCCAATGCCGCTTATCATATGTCACAACCGGAGAAGAAAAGATTCCTGCAGGTGTTGCATGATTTGAAAGTCCCCACAGGTTTCTCAGGATCATTCAGCAAGAAAATAAAAATTGTGAAGGGCAAGATCGATGGGCTGAAAAGTCATGATCACCATGTTATCGTGGAGCACCTTCTTCCATTAGCCCTCAGGACTTCTCTCCCCGACTCGGTTGGTTTAGTAATCAACGACCTATGTTGTTTTTTCAGGGAGTTGTGTGCTAAAACACTGGAGGTTGCGACGCTGGATAAACTAGAAAATTCTATTGCGTTGATACTTTGCAAGTTTGAGTGTATTTTCCCACCGTCATTCTTCGATATCATAATACACTTGACGGTTCATCTTGCAACTGAGGCGAAGTTAGCCGGACCGGTACAATATCAATGGATGTATCCCGTCGAGAGGTACGTGTAATTTTTCGTTTCGCGCAATTTATAAATTTATTGTTGTCCTGTATGCCCGTGTTTATTTATTCAATATATTCTCATTAGGTACCTTTACACTCTTAAGAAGTATATACGCAATAAAAATCGACCAGAGGGTTCTATCATGCAAGGTTATCTTCTTGATGAAGCAACCACATTTTATTCCCGCTATCTGGACGAGAACATTGAGACAAGGCTTAACCGACCACGAAGAATTCAAGACGGGCCATATGGTAAAGCCGAGTATAAGAGGGTAGACACTATGTTTATCAACAAGATATACCGATTTATCTTGCTTAATTGCGCATGTCTTGAACAAATTAGAGAGTAAGTTCTTTTGATTAATTGTTATATCTGTGTTTGTGTGTGTATGAAATGACATAATATTAATGTCACAATTATTTATCGAAAACAGAACTCATTTTAACGAGGTACGTGAGGGGCATCCTGATTGGAACGAAGAACGTTTGGAAAAATACCATCAGGATAATTTTTTTGATTGGGTTACAGAGCATGTAAGTTATTCGAATTACATTTTATTGCTATCAGTTTTAATCTAAACTTGTATCGTTATGTATTTATCGTAAAATTTGTTTTGTTAGATCCACGATCCGAACTTGTCTGCATCATTTGAGAGTGATTCAAGATGTTTAGCTCAATTTCCTAGTATGGAGGTTGCATATTACAAAGGATTTGGTGTCCTTGGATACAAATTCGAAGTTAAGGACATAGAAACATCTAGAACCACTCAGAATAGTGGGATTGCGACGGTAGGATCGGACGGTGTGATTTACTATGGGTACTTAAATTGTATACTCGGCATCCACTATCCCGGACGATCAGAACCCTTTTATATATTCCAGTGTACTTGGTACGATCCGCGAACCGATACGGACAGGTGGAGAAGCAGTCTTGGGACTTGGAAAGATGAATATGGATTGACCAGTGTGAACACACTTCGATTTTACGGTCAGGACGATCCGTTTATCTTTCCGAACCAAGCGTTCCAAGTATACTACTCACAGTGTTTGAAGCATCCGGGGTGGAGTCTTGTATGCCGATGGAAACCTAGAGATGTCTACGATGTCCCAGAATACGAGGACAGCGATGAGGACGAAGAAGAGAGAAGGCTTAAAGTGCTCCGACCGTCTGTTTCGAAGGACGGGTTGTCTTCGACCGATCATGAAGTTACGTGGGTTAGAAATGACATCGACGATGAAATCCAAGTAGATATGTATGATGCGCCCACGAAACGAAAAAGGTTATCAGTAATGTTATATTATTACTTCACATTTTACGCTCTAGATCATATATAGTCAATACTTTTAATGATTGTCTAATGCGTCCACGAACCGTTTATCTAGATTTGATGACGATGTCGGGAGCAGCGAGGGGCGGCAGGAGCACCAGCCGCGGCAGAGGCAGAGGCAGAGGCAGAGGCAGAGCGGTTTTGCCGCCCGGAGAGCTCAGTAGGGAGCTTCAGAGGGCCAGTCTTGCACCCAGATCGGAGACCCCTTCGGATGCCTCCTTCCGTGTTGATTTGGCCACACCTCCAGCTATACTGCACGCATATCCATTTTGAATGTAATATTACAGATATTCATGCATGTTTATGTCAAAATTACTTATATTGTCAATGTTTGATTGTCTAGTTGTTGGTGATGCGTCCACATCTGGGACAGAGGCCACCCCCGCTCCTCCAGGTATGTTTATATATCATATAGTGTATGTATATTGATTTAGAATGCTATATCATATACACACACATTCCTTTTGCTCTTACTTAGCAATTTTTATTATTGTCTACCTGTAGGTGGTGACACCACCGCACCTGTGGGTATGTTTATATATTCTATAGTGCATGCATATTGATTTAGAATGTTATATTACTGATCTACACATTCTTTTTGCAATTACTTATATAATCTATTTTTAATTGTCTAATTATAGGTGGTGCGTCCACACCTTCCACAGGGGCCACTCCTGCCGCTTCCATACCCTCCGCATCGTCTGCAGGTTAGTATGAATAAATTTAAAATATTTATTCATTTTACATATGCTCTATAGAATAAATATGAACTTCATGGAAATTTAGCGTCGATGTTTATTTTATAGTTGGAGGGGATGCGTCCGGGTCCGGGACCCCGGTTGTTCCTCACCGGAGGAACTATCGTCCCGCTCGTGCTGCTGCTCGGGCCCAGGCTCGTGCACTAGTCACCGGAGGTATATATCACACTTGAATTTTTGTTTAACCTTGATTTTTTAATACAACTTTGTCTTATTATTGATTGTCTTGATATTTCGTGCAGACGCAGGGCCTCTCCATCCCCAGAGGGGGACTCGAGGCCCGAATCAGTCCCATAGGCTGAGACCTGATAGAGCTAGGGGGGAGGCAGCATTCCCCCTATTTTTTACCCTTGACTATCGCTATACCGGTCCTCATGCCGAGAGGTTCGGCCGGTATTTGGGGGACGAGAGCCAGATCGTGAAGAACTATCCACTTCACGTTGAGTGGGGCGAGCAGCACCAGCGCTCATTCGCCCTCTTCTTTGATCAGGCTCGGGTATGTATTAATATATATTTTCATTTGATCTATCCAATATATTTATTATTAACACTTGCAATCTAATAACAATGTTTTTTTTGTATTTTCAGTTGGATTACGATTTTCAGCCTGTAGCCGATCCTGATCACCCGGGGAGGGTGCTCGACCTTCATGCTCTGTACAATGGCCTGATGAAGAACATGCAGGCCAAGGTCGGATACAACAGGAATGAGCTGAAGGCCGACTGCTACTCCCTGTGGATGGCGACCCCCGAGGCAGAGAGAGCGGCCCTCCTATCTACTCCGGCGTTTGCGAGAGTCGACGTAGAGACATGGCCTCTATTGTGCGCTTATTTCGACTCCGAACGCAAACAGGTATGTATTTTAAATTTAATTCATTATTTATGATATAATTTATTTCTTTGTGTTTCTTAATTAGAAAACTAAATGTTAATGCGTTGTGCAGAAACATGCCGCTCAGAATACGGAGAACAGGAAGTCGGCGAAGAGGGGTCGCCCCACTTACACAGGTGGCTCGAGGAACATTACTCGAGCCATGGAGTTATCGGTAAATTAAGAGTTATTCTCTAATATTCTGCAATATTAAGAGTTATTCTCTAATATTTCTAATATTAAGAGTTACTTTCTAATATTGCAGACATCTCGGACCGTGGCGTCAGGTGGTACACCGAGCGTGCTGTCCGCATATCTTGCCGTCCACGGCACCTCGACAGATCCCGCCACGGGCGAACTTCGATATCCCGACGTCGCTACCCAGGAGTACTGCGTAAGTGTTAATATTTTTTCTACCCAAATTTGAAATTTTAGTTTTCGAAGGTTCAAGTTTAAATTTTATACTTATACTTTACTGCTTAATGTGGGTGTAGGAGCGGGTGGTTGAGCAGGCCCAGGCCTCGGGGATCGATTTTACCGGACAGAACGATCCGAGGCTGCTGACCCCAGTTCTGGACGCCGCACACGGAGGGCACCACGGAGGTTGGGAGAGAGGCCGGGGATTGGGCCCTAGCAGGGCCCATATGAGGTTGGACTCCACCCCGGCGGTTACTTCCTCCGTCTCCAGTGACCGGCATGTCCATCAGGAACTGGATAGCTTGAGGGCCACCGTTCAGGAGTTGAAGGAGATGCTGGTATGTATACTACTTTATAGTAAAATATCATTTCATATTATATACATATCAACATATCCATAATTAGTACGTAGCTTGAGCTTATTTGGTTTTAGACTTAAGTTTGATTAATCATACATACATATGTAATTAAAATAAACAACGCTTTTCCAAACTAGATATCCAAACAGGGTTTCGAAATAACTTAATAATGATACGAATTCGAATAATACACAGTTCTTACACGCTTCTTACACACGTTATGTCCAGACGCGACAGGGTAGATCGGCCGAGCCTCCACATGCATCTCCTTCGGCTGCGGCTCCGCAAGCCACTACATCGGCTGCGGTTCCGCAGACAGCTCCTGTAGCTCCACCGCCCACTCAGACTCCCGCAGCCGCGGCTCCGCAAGCGACTACCTCGACGGCGGCTGCGCAGACCACATCGCCAGCTCCACATGCCGCTCAGACTCCCGCTCGCGACGCATTGCAGAGTTAATTGACCGAGGAGCAGGCGCGCGTTATTCTAACGTTATTCAGAGGTGGAGCTGGACCGAACAAGGGTAGCTTTTAGGTTCTTATTTTTTGAAACATATATTTATTTATATCACATTGTACTACATTTTGAAACGATATTGATATTGGTTTGTATTTATATCATATTCAGTTTTTGGGTTTCTTTTGTATATTATATATATGCGTGAGATGTGATTATGAATACTGCAATATATGATTTGATTGATGTATATAGTATTGTGCACAGGGCGGGAAAAAATCTAGCAGCCCAATTTTAAAAAAAAAATACAGACAATATGTACCTACGGATTAAGCCGTAGGTATATATGTTGCCCCTACGGCGTTGTCCGTAGGGACAAACTATCAGGAAACCTGATATTTCCCCCCCTGATCTCAGTGCAGGGTGTTGTTAGTGCCCCTACGGATATGTCCGTAGGGGCCACTGGCTATCCCCTACGGAGTTATCCGTAGGGGCATAATATCAGGAAACCTGATATTTTGCCCCTACGGCATAGTACCTACGGATATATCCGTAGGGGGTAGCACAAGGACCTACGGTTCTATCCGTAGGTACATACAATATATTCAAAAAAACATAAAAAATATATGATTTGATCGCCCCTACGGAGTAATCCGTAGGGGAAACAACACCTACAGATATATCCGTAGGGGCAAGAATTTGTCCGTAGGGGCAAGTTCAGGGCCTCAACTTGCACCTGCGGCCTTTGCACCTACGGGGTATTTTTTCGCCCCTACGCATATATCCGTAGGGGCAGTGGGTTGCCCCTATGGATAAATCCGTAGGGGCAACCCTTATTTGTAGTAATGAAGTGAACTAGATTTACGAGGGTAGGGATAGTGATCGACCTGAGCTTGGCCAACAGCCTGTCCAGCCTTAAACCTGATGTCGTTGTGATCAGCCATTAGTTAAGATCAAAAAAAAAATTAAATAAAAGGATATATTGTGGAATTAATTAATTGGTGATTGTTGGTAAGGATGAAGGCAAGGGAGAGAGTTGAGGGGCATTTATATATACAAGCTAGGGCAAAGAGCGAGTAGAAAGGGTACGTGGGTGGGGACACGAGCCATGCAGCGCTTTGTTGGTGCCTTTTCTATCGCCATTTGACGAGGGAAAATGCTGCTCGTGCTATTGAACAAATTAATGAGAGATCCCACATGATGGTCTTTGTGTACTCAAAATTGGATCCGGATTTTCTGCTAGCATTGCATCCTGCTCTTGATTATATATAAAGAGTAATTGAGATTGATTATATATAAGGTATTGTAGTATAAGAGATATTAGAGAATTTGGTGAGCAATATTCAAAGAATCCTAGTAATTAATATTACTCGGGTGAAGATACGCTTATCAAGATTTAATTATTTGGTAAAGAATTTGTTCGGATCGATGGTCTTCATCGGCAATAATATCTCAGGAGCATGCTTATCTCCGGTACCATACCAATAAGTATATCGAACGCACTAGTTACATAATTTATGACCTATATTATAGGTTAGTAAAGAGATTATTATTTTGATGCGTTGCGAGTGACATTATAGCTTAGTGGTAAAATCTTTTTATAGTTAAGCAAGAGATCTGGGTTCAAACGGTACTTGTAGAAGGTTATGGTCTTGTTCAATTGCACAAAAATTCGACTACAAAGAATAATGGTCAAAGATCGGTGGACACTACTTTTATAACAGCCGAAGACAAAAAACGCAGTCGGATGATATCACCCATCGACCATACAAGGAATATTGTCCAAATTGCAACAATCATAATAGGAGAGCATACACAAGAACACGGGAGACTTCGAACATGCAGTTAGTGCCACATGACCACCATTAAAGAAGGACGTGGGGCTTATCACGTAAAATCGAAGGCGTGATTGCTGCCCCAAAATGCCTAAAGATAGTAGAGAGTTTGAGGAACTCCGAACCACTCTCAGATCGATCAAACTTAGATCGATTTCATGGTTTGATTCATATGCTTGAAGTAGCTAGAAGACGGTGTTGTCAAAGGCCCTACCGGAATAGTCAGTGAATCCCTTTCCACTGGGTAACTGTCACGAACCGAATTTGGCACGTGACCGGCACTTAAATTATGTGACGTCTAAATATACCGACACAATCCAAGTAAGCCAGAAAACCAAGATCTAAACCCGGTTTGCGGAAATAAGAAGGTATGGTTTTAAATTAATGAAAAAGAGAGCACATTTTAAATTCAAAGATTGTTTAGTTTAAAACACATGTCGAATGGTTTTTGAAATGAGGTTAAAACAATTAGTTTTAGTATTGGAAATTTTGACAACACCACCTTTGTAATTTTTGAGAAAATAAGTACATAATCATTAAAATAGTGGCATCCCCTACCGGGGAGCAAAATCAACGCCAATCGGCAGAAACAACCCATGCAAATAATATACGACGCTCAAAAGCGAAGAATCAAATGCATAAAAGAAAAAGAAAGCGCAATCAAACACGGTCTGATGGAGTGACGCTAGATACAAAATACCCAAAAGAGACGGTTACTAAACATGTAACCCACCTAGTAAGATAAGCGACAAAAACTGTGATATATGTGTCCGCAATGCCGTTATGCGTCTACGTGTCTCCTGTAAGGAACTAAGGCACAACGGGGATGAGTTGCCAACTCAGGGAATAAACTAACATCAACTGGTTAAAATTGTATGTATAAAAGAAATAGCGACTAAACCTATGCATCCGGTAGTTATGATATGTAATGGTATGTGAAACATGAATGCATCACTATAGTGCTTATATATAAAAAAACAGAAATCTCATCAAGTGTTCCAAAATCTTGGTCACATTCATAAACGATCCACAAATCCAGTGTCAAATATCGACACAAATCTTCTGTTCTAGCACGCATCATTCCCCGAATGATCCTGACAACCAATAATATCGGTCGGTATCCTCTGGATATCCGTCGTGTTTCTCAAACTATCTCCGGTATTGAGGGTACTCGCGAAGCTCCTCGCCTCTAATGCGGCTTTCCTTGTTGGAGTTAGTGCCCTCAGAGTCAATTATTGGATCACAGGCACGTGATTGCAATGATTGAGGGAGGACCTATCCCGGTAGGACAGTCTTACTCGAGATGATAGTATGCTATCTGGTTTATCTTTATCATCGTGTACTGCTTTAGGTGACCTGACATGTCGCTATTACACGTTGATAGAGCCCATAGGATTCTCGCTTGACGGCCAGCAATATGATGGCGATCATTTACGTGGGAGCTGGTAGTCTATAAGCACATCCTTAAAAGGTCCCTAGTCGTAGGAGTTTCGAGACAGGGCATCGATACTCCATCAGTAGACTGGTGTATACAGTCGAGACCCCGACGAGGGGCGGTGGCCGGTCTCACAAGCCACTGGTGTCAGTTAGATCACCTAAGATGTATACAGGTGCTCATTGGGTTATGAGTACACCGGACAGGACTCGCCGGGAACCTGCTAGTTGGTCTTGTACCAGATGTCAGATAGCAGTTCCCAGGTGACATGTGTACAGGTTAGTTCATCGACCTGAGATCGTCATTTGTCTCGTGTGAGTTCCCACTGTGCTTTGATTACTACCCTACCACGGCTCAAAGGAGTCGTGCAAACAGGTTTTAGTTGGGTACAGTCCCGAGCCACATGGAGGCAGTGAGCGGATCTTCAGGGGTTCGTCTCTCCCGGTATTGGGGGTGAGGTCGCGCTGTGTCTAGGAGAGCCATTACGCAAAGCCCTCGGCCGAGGCAGGAGATTTACTGGTAGGCATTCCAGTAGTATCTCAGGGCGTTCTGGGCTACGCTCCGACACGACTTGTACCGCTTTTGGGGGTCTGACTTTTACCAACCCCCTAGGCCCGCCATGCGATACTCATAGACGAACGGACCGGACTGTACGGATATTGTCACTGACAGGCTCAGTTGGGTGTCGGGGTGAGCTTCCTCATCGACGTCCCTTTTGGTCAATAGCTGGTGGCTCGTCACGTATTGGCTTATACCTCTGACGTGCCAGTGGTTAAATCCACAGCCATAGTATTGACGAGTCTTTAGAGTCCACCACACTTACAGTTACTCAAGCTTTCGGGCGAAACGCTGTAGAGGCCGTATGGAGATATGGCAGGGTCCGATCAGATACGTGCGGTATTGCACGGATCAGGATCGGACAGTTTTGTACTAGTGGCCGTATAGTTATATGGCAGGGTTTGATCTGATACGTGCGGTATTGCACGGATCAGGATCGAACGGATTTTACTAGCCGGCTTTGGCTTAAGCCGGTCCTAGTCTAGTACAGTGTAGATTTTGTCTCATTGCATTTGTATCCGGTCGGAATACAGATGCGGGTGTGTATGCACAGTGTCGGGGTTTTCCTGTAATTTATTACGGGACCAGTTTTCTGGAGTTGCCAGTTTGCATTCCGTTCCGGCCGGTTTTCCTTTGTTCTTTCCCGGCCGGACTTTTCCGATGGAGGGGGTTATTTGCAGTTTTGCAAATAACTCTTTGTGGAGGGTTTTCTTGCATAATGATTGATTATGATGGCTTTCATATCTTGCTCCATAACTTGCTTTATTGTGATTAGATGAGAGGGTATGGGTTTGTAAGAAAAAGCATGGTTGTATGTTTTCTTGTCTTGGGTTGTGGTCACCACTTCCTTCCTCCTACCATCACCTCCCTTCTTGCTACAAGTTGATCCCTCCACCATTTCCTTTAGTGATGGCCGGCCACTCATTTTGAGGGAGAGGGAAAAAATATGAGAGAGGTTTTATATTTCATTTGGTGTTGGAAATAATGATCATCTCATTTTTCCATTGCTACAAAATTCTCCTAAGTTCATGATTCCATTCTTCCCTCCATCTAAAGGCAACTCCAATACCCCAACGAGACATAGACTCTACACTTCCTACAGCATATCTTGAGCATGTCGAGTTGCCGGCTTCATGCTCGAGTTGCCTCGGTATTGAGGCGGGAGCCCGTAAAAGACGAAGGCGATGTGGTGCCCTTTCCGGCGAGGAGGCGACGATGTGGAGGCAACACTTTCCGCGGGAGATCGGGACGATGACGAGAAGACCGGAGGACTCGGATCACTCGGTATACTTCTCACCCTATCTCTTGATAGCTAGCGTAGGTTAATGGTTAACGATCCGGGTTTTCTTTGTCCGCGGTAGCGCCGGTTTCCGAGTAAGGAAAATTTTTATTCCGCAATTTGGCCTCGAGTAAGACGGCCGGGGCGCTGCCGTGGCGCAACATGGTATCAGAGCCACGCCATTAACCTTATCTAGCTTGTTCTAATGCGTTTTACTTATCCGATCGACCAAAATCTCAAAAACCGTATTTTAGTTCACATCAGTTTCTGTTGAAATTTTTTGGTGTCTAAAAATTTTTCAGGTGGTCTCAGAAAGATGTGCAGGGTGTTCTAAGAACTCTGGGAAAAAACGACAAAGTGAACCCTTACTTGGAGCGCGGAAGCGCGGCAATAACCCTATTTCTGCCGCTCTTCCGCCGCACTATGGTGGGCCCACTTGGTCATTTTTCTTCAGTTGTCTTATGGGCTGAAAATAGGTCTTTTGGGATATTAAAATTGGGCCAGTTATTTCTGTGAGTGCTACAGTTTTCTTTTGGGGCCCGCTTGTTAATTATTTGATCGATCGGATATTTTAAACACATTATTTCACAGTATTTGCATTATATCTGCGACCGTGAATGTCACTCGATCGGTAAATCCGGTCTAACTGCTATAGCCCGGTTAGACGGATTTGCGAACGTGACTTTCACGTTGATGTTCTATGTTTATGCTGTGATGTTGCGGATCGGTCGTGGGGGATAGCCTGGTGCAATGCTAGTACAGTTTTGTTGTATTATGTACATTTGATATTGCGGGGCGAGCGTCCGACATGTGGACTGCCGTCACTGCCTGTTTGTATTATTCTTTTGGGGCACGACCTGGTTGCGGTCGATGTACCCGGTGTATGTATATTTTACTTTCTGTACTAGGGTTGCCCCGCGGTGGGGTGCACGGATAGCCGGGTTCTGGAGGGCAGCAAGCCCGCATCTCATGGCATTGGGACGGACGGGGCTTCAGTCCAGGATTGGCGGGCTATTCGCCGCACTCGTAGGGGGTACAGGTTGACCCAGGAGGGGTGCCCAAGTTGCCGGATTCCGTGAAGTGCTGGGTGGTCCATTCACGGTACTGAAGGGGGCTGCCTCGCTTCAGGTTTTGGCGGGTGACTTGCCGCGCCCGTAGGGGTCTAGGATTTCATTGCACAGGCTATCCACACGACCAGGGGAACGTCGGGTTTCAGCAGCGGCTCTGTGAAACCCGGGGCTTCCAGATATCTGTATTGTTCTGTGATGTTGTACATTTCTGTGATGTTGCATTTCATTCACGCCTTGAGCGAAATACTATATATTGGTATATATATTAGTAGATGTTGTATATGTTTTTCATCCGCGCTAGTCCAGTCCCCGCTCTGCCGTTAGTTAGCTAACCTAACGGGTGATGACGGGACCCAGTGGCGAATGCGGATGGCATATACGTACGTCAGTATATTTTCGTTCTTTGTGGTGTGATCAATTGATGGGACTGCATTGATTCGGATCAATGCAAGATATACAAACCTAATCTGATGTTGTTGGAACACTTTTTCAAAAAGCTGTTATTGCAAGGACGTTCACTTTTGTTTTGCATCGTGGTATTCATTTGGAATATCCTGCTCCTCAGTCGACGAGGCAAAGGCCGAGATCCCTTCACCGGGAGTGACCCCTTGGACAGAAGTTTGCGTCAGGGCATTAACTTCACTATAGCCGACTACTTTTGCTTTGCATCGTGGTATTCAGTTGGAATATCCTGCACCTCATTCTACGGGGAAAGAACCGAGATCCCTTCACCGGGAGTGACCTCTTTAGCAAAGGCTTTCGTCACTATATTTTATAAAAAAGGCTATGCAGTTCCTTCAACAATATCAAGTTCATTACGTTAAAGGTTTTTCGCCAAAAACCAGCCGTAGCCCTCCGTCATCTCTTACAAGTATTACTTAGTATTCGTGCTGCGTTTGTTGACTGTGTCAAGGCGTAGTGTGCGGTAGCTAAGTAGTGTTTGTTTGCAGCATATTAATGGGATTGGTTAGGACAGTCGTGCGGCCTTGTTGACTGTGTCAAGGGCTCGTACGGGTGGGTTTAATGCAATCCAGGATAATGACGGGCTGAACTTGACTAGGACTCTTTGATTTGTTGACTGTGTCAAGGTCACTTGAGTCCTAGGGGTAAAAATCACATCGGGAGTTTCAAAAGAACTGAAACTTGCCAGGCATGCGCATACCTTCTGGAGTGTGGTGATTTGAGTGGATTCCGTCAAGTTATCATGCGATGATAGTTGGATCCCGATTTCCACTGATGAGTTGGTTTACTCCTCGGGTGATCCCGACTAATTCTTCTTTCAGGTTTGGAGGAGAATTTGAGGTACAGTGGGAGGTTTCCTGATTAGATAAATTGGTAACCATTCTGATCTAGGTTAGAGTGCACGCTGAGTGTTTCTTTTCTCTCTCTCTCTCTGGCAGCGACCATTGACCCGACCCTGGACTTTGACTCAGTGACCAAGTTGACCGAACCTTCTTAACAATGGCTTTTGGATTGTCAGAGTTGCAGACCTCATTGCCACTCCTACTTTTACCCTTTTCTCCAGGACACCCCGTATTACTACGAACGTCCACTTCCATTGGACAAAACCATCGTATGGTTATATACGAACTCGAAGGACTTCGAGGATGGTTTCTGGTTCTGGAGAAAACGGATAGGACTATTCAGTTGTCTTTTCTTTTCACCTTCTCTCGGGTTGCGAGTACTCCTTGGTTTAGGAGTAGTACACCTATTACGCAAATTGGATAGTCTTCTTCCAAACCATAGGCTGGTGCCGACCGGTAGGGAATGAAGAAAACCAGTTAACCTAAAACGGTGTACAGAAGGTATTAAGTTCAGACAAAGCAAGGGATCAGTAGGAGGGCAAAGTAAATTGCGACTGATATTCACGACCAAACCAAGTATTTCTTCGCCAATCCTAAAATCACCTTTGTATTTCTCCAGGACACTCCGTATCACTACGAAGATCCCATTTTATTGGATACTCCATCGTATGGTTATATACGAACTCGAAAGGAACTTGTTCCAGTTCGGGGATGGATTCTGGTTCAGGAGAAATAGGAATAAGGTTCATTCAGGTGTCTTTTATCTTCACCTTCTCTCGCATTGCGAGTGTTCCTAGGATTGGGACAGTACACCCTTTATGCTTTTTGGATAGTCTTCTTCCAAACCATAGGCTGGTGCCGAACGGTAGGGAAGGAAGAAAACCATTTGGCTAAGGGGGTGTACAGAAGGTAATGACTAAAGACATATAAAGGGATTTGGAGAGGTGGCAAAGAATTATACGGTTATAGTTGTGAATCTGGATAATGGTAGAGGCATTACTAGGAATACCAGGGGACCCCAACGAGACATTTCGATGTTTCAGTTTCACTGTGTACTGTTAAAAGAAAACTGATTTCCCGATTAGACACTCACTCCAGGGTATGTATTTACCAGGTATGATTCTCACATCTGTATGGTTTTACAGATGATGAGTGGGAGTAAGTTATTGGGAATTGGGTGATCATCCTCATTATATCGGGATTCGATGTAATCGGTGATATTTGAGGAAGTCACCTGGGTTGTTTGCCGGACGGCAGTTATTTGGTTTTGAATATCCGCGGTTATGCACCAATTTCAAATTGATATATCTGTACGTCTATTTTCATAGAGTGAGATATACCTTTTGATATTATGTCTATGACATTTACCTATATCAGTGGATGGTTAGGTAAGGAGCATTAAACAGCGGTGTAATTCTTCTTAACCATAAGTACAGTTTTCAACCTACGACACACAGTGAAAGAGTTGTTAGACTCAGCGGACTTATACAGAGTATTGTATGTTGTCCAGTGTCCATTAGGACAGAGGGGTTGGTCCTTATACTATATTCTGTTTACTTTTAACTTCTCTAGTTCTTAGACATGTGTTTCGTAGGAACACAGGGTCTAAGTTTTTGAGGAGTTATAGGTATTTGAATAGAGTAGAGAACCAGGTATTGCAAGTATCGGGATTCTTCAAAGTGATCGAAGATGTAGATACTTGTATATGGTATTCAGTTGATAGTAATGATGAAGACAGATTGCTTCTCTTTCAGGTTACTCATAATTGGAAGCATTCCTAAGTTGAGTAACGCTGATCGACCTCCTTCCGTTTAGTTGACATGCACTGGAGATAGTTGCATGATTTGAATCTGGTTCAATTGAATCAGTGCCTCTGGTTCTATATTGGATATAGAACAGTTCATATCTTAACGATGTTAAGGTACGGGGAGTTGTCCGGCTTATGCTTAAAACCAGACACTGGACAACTCAAGGCACGTTTCTGTAATGGCTGTTTGTGGGTTGACCCAGGCTATGACGAGGGTTGACTTTCTACCATCTGGCAGATCAATAGAAATATTGTTCTAGACTCGCCACAGTTTTGTTAAAAATGGATTTTTTCAAAAACAGCAGTGGGAGTATGGTAGAACTGGAAGTGATTCCAGAACCGCAAACGATTACTGAAGATTTAATAAGGAACCTAAAGATTCAATCTGATTTGACATTCCATTGGCCACTCCGCAGATAAGGTGGGTAACTTCAGGCACCCGAGAGGTACTCCGGTAGCCTCAAGGACGGTGACAGGGAAGTTCTTGTTTACCCACACTTGCCATTGTTGTTGTTCCAGGCTGCGAGACCGGGCAGGAGGATGAGTATAGCGTCGTTCTAAACTAGCTTTAGAAGTGCACGTCTATATGACTCTGGCAGAGGGTTGTCGTAGTCAGTGGGAGCAGCGGAAGCATTGGTGGACATCAGGCTTATGTCTATTTATAGACTAAAGCAGATGTAGCGGAGATAGATCATCTATTTCTGATGTGACAGTCATAGGTTTGACGTCATCAGAATAGGGGGTGGATCTGTTGAGAAGGTAGTAGGAAGTGATATTCCTATACTACGATCGGTTGTACTTTGGTCGTCACACAGTGTTTTCTCCACATGGGACTTGGATATTATATCAGACATACTGGTTACTAGATCTATGGTTTTAGATCTAGATTTGGGTGGTTTCCCAATCAGGGTACTTTGACAGCATTCTAAGAGTATTTAGAATGGACGACTCCTGGCACGGTAGTACACCTGCAGGTAATGGAGTCACCCTCTCTAAAGGTGTCTTACAGACTAAAGGGGAGAGGGATACGCATGATTGACAGATCACTTGCTTAGGCAATTGAGTCAATCATGAGATGTCAAGTACCACACCAGATGTTGTTCTTGCACTAGATGCAATAAGTTGATATTGATCCAATCCTGGAAAAACAGTCGGAAGCAGTTTTAGAACATAAGTGAATGTTCTAGGGATATGATAACGGCTGCCTCTTATAGGAGACGGTTATCACTCCAGGCTTCCAAGGTGACATGGACGACAAGGAGGTTGTCAGAGTTATAGTTCTCCCTCTGACGAGGGGCAGTATTTTGGACAGGTGGTCCAAGGCAATACTGAGGGCGGCATGGCGCAGGATACTGATTAAGTTCAGTTGATGATACAGTCTAAGAAGTTTGGATTTGGAGTTCATTTATGAGCTAGGTCCCATCAGACATCCAGACATTCTAAGACAAGTATTGCTCATTTCGGGAGATGGCTTTCTCCGCGAACTTGAGATATAGAGAGACATAGAAAGAAACATCACAGCGGATCCACTCACTGAGGCTATTCCTCGAACGCAATAGTTTCACAAACGGGTTTTGTGAGACTGACTAGTAGAGGAGTTGGGTTTCGGTATCACACGGGCTGTGAGTATGCGACATCGCAATAATTAGCCTTGAGTGCAAGTGGGAGATTGTTGGAGTTAGTGCCCTCAGAGTCAATTATTGGATCACAGGCACGTGATTGCAATGATTGAGGGAGGACCTATCCCGGTAGGACAGTCTTACTCGAGATGATAGTATGCTATCTGTTTTATCTTTATCATCGTGTACTGCTTTAGGTGACCTGACATGTCGCTATTACACGTTGATAGAGCCCATAGGATTCTCGCTTGACGGCCAGCAATATGATGGCGATCATTTACGTGGGAGCTGGTAGTCTATAAGCACATCCTTAAAAGGTCCCTAGTCGTAGGAGTTTCGAGACAGGGCATCGATACTCCATCAGTAGACTGGTGTATACAGTCGAGACCCCGACGAGGGGCGGTGGCCGGTCTCACAAGCCACTGGTGTCAGTTGGATCACCTAAGATGTATACAGGTGCTCATTGGGTTATGAGTACACCGGACAGGACTCGCCGGGAACCTGCTAGTTGGTCTTGTACCAGATGTCAGATAGCAGTTCCCAGGTGACATGTGTACAGGTTAGTTCATCGACCTGAGATCGTCATTTGTCTCGTGTGAGTTCCCACTGTGCTTTGATTACTACCCTACCACGGCTCAAAGGAGTCGTGCAAACAGGTTTTAGTTGGGTACAGTCCCGAGCCACATGGAGGCAGTGAGCGGATCTTCAGGGGTTCGTCTCTCCCGGTATTGGGGGTGAGGTCGCGCTGTGTCTAGGAGAGCCATTACGCAAAGCCCTCGGCCGAGGCAGGAGATTTACTGGTAGGCATTCCAGTAGTATCTCAGGGCGTTCTGGGCTACGCTCCGACACGACTTGTACCGCTTTTGGGGGTCTGACTTTTACCAACCCCCTAGGCCCGCCATGCGATACTCATAGACGAACGGACCGGACTGTACGGATATTGTCACTGACAGGCTCAGTTGGGTGTCGGGGTGAGCTTCCTCATCGACGTCCCTTTTGGTCAATAGATGGTGGCTCGTCACGTATTGGCTTATACCTCTGACGTGCCAGTGGTTAAATCCACAGCCATAGTATTGACGAGTCTTTAGAGTCCACCACACTTACAGTTACTCAAGCTTTCGGGCGAAACGCTGTAGAGGCCGTATGGAGATATGGCAGGGTCCGATCAGATACGTGCGGTATTGCACGGATCAGGATCGGACAGTTTTGTACTAGTGGCCGTATAGTTATATGGCAGGGTTTGATCTGATACGTGCGGTATTGCACGGATCAGGATCGAACGGATTTTACTAGCCGGCTTTGGCTTAAGCCGGTCCTAGTCTAGTACAGTGTAGATTTTGTCTCATTGCATTTGTATCCGGTCGGAATACAGATGCGGGTGTGTATGCACAGTGTCGGGGTTTTCCTGTAATTTATTACGGGACCAGTTTTCTGGAGTTGCCAGTTTGCATTCCGTTCCGGCCGGTTTTCCTTTGTTCTTTCCCGGCCGGACTTTTCCGATGGAGGGGGTTATTTGCAGTTTTGCAAATAACTCTTTGTGGAGGGTTTTCTTGCATAATGATTGATTATGATGGCTTTCATATCTTGCTCCATAACTTGCTTTATTGTGATTAGATGAGAGGGTATGGGTTTGTAAGAAAAAGCATGGTTGTATGTTTTCTTGTCTTGGGTTGTGGTCACCACTTCCTTCCTCCTACCATCACCTCCCTTCTTGCTACAAGTTGATCCCTCCACCATTTCCTTTAGTGATGGCCGGCCACTCATTTTGAGGGAGAGGGAAAAAATATGAGAGAGGTTTTATATTTCATTTGGTGTTGGAAATAATGATCATCTCATTTTTCCATTGCTACAAAATTCTCCTAAGTTCATGATTCCATTCTTCCCTCCATCTAAAGGCAACTCCAATACCCCAACGAGACATAGACTCTACACTTCCTACAGCATATCTTGAGCATGTCGAGTTGCCGGCTTCATGCTCGAGTTGCCTCGGTATTGAGGCGGGAGCCCGTAAAAGACGAAGGCGATGTGGTGCCCTTTCCGGCGAGGAGGCGACGATGTGGAGGCAACACTTTCCGCGGGAGATCGGGACGATGACGAGAAGACCGGAGGACTCGGATCACTTGGTATACTTCTCACCCTATCTCTTGATAGCTAGCGTAGGTTAATGGTTAACGATCCGGGTTTTCTTTGTCCGCGGTAGCGCCGGTTTCCGAGTAAGGAAAATTTTTATTCCGCAATTTGGCCTCGAGTAAGACGGCCGGGGCGCTGCCGTGGCGCAACATTCCTGTCCCTAGGTCTCGACTGGGTTCACCATATATCCGACTGTATACTCCCCCACTCAGTCCGGATAACGTAAAAATTCGCAACCGTATATTTCCCCCACTCGGTTCGGAATAAAACCAAATAAAAAACAGCAACTCATGGTGGACGTATCATATAAATCACAGACCCGTAAAATTATAACATGAAGTGAATAAAAACTTAAAACGAGGAAAATCTCTTAATTCAATATTTCATGATACAAGTAATAATAATCACAATGTGATATGATATGTATCAAAACAATGGCAATGCTACGTGACAACAGTTATTAATGATACTAGCAGTGCGCAATAGATTATAGATGACATGACAAGTTCTAGGTGTGTACGTGATATGTTAATTACTGATGGGGTGTAGTATAGTATGTAAGCATGTGCAAGTGCAACATAACTCATCGGTAATAGTACAAGTGTCCTAGCAAGTGTTAAGCTATAGCGATTAATGGGTATGAATGCATACAATGCAATACTAGGTCTAATTATGCAAATGATATGAATGGAAAACAAGTATAACAAAATTTCTGGTATCGGGCGCTATACGCCATCCATACAATGTCCCCGGTAGATATTTAGTCTACTCACCGGAACAAGTCATGATCTACTCGGATCTCATTGTTGGGGTTTCTTAGCACGACCATTAGATTTTAGCAAGTATCGAGTATGCAATTTTAAAAAATCTAGAGTTCTAAGCAACACCATCCAAGAATCGAACTAGAGAATTAGGGTTTTATGTGCATGTAAACAAAATTTACACTGAGTGAAATAGGAATACAACCTTTGTAGATCGGTCCTTCACTTCTAAACCTCCGTGTAGTAGTTCCTTAACTCCAAATAGTGGTCTACGAACTCTTCTTAGGCTCCACTAGGCGAAAAGAACGAGCTTGTTTAAGGATCTTCGAGACCGAAGATAATCAACATCGAAGAATCTCTAACTCAAGCTATCTCTTAACTAATTGAGGAATTAGTGAAGTAAACAACCTATACTAAATGGCTAATTTGGTATAGATTGATGTGTTGGTGTATAGTAGCGCCTCTAGTTGGGTTACAACATCATAAAGTAGTGAACTTTCAAATTCTAGAGGGCTATTATAATCGAACTACGAATCGTAACTAGAGATTAGGGTAATATCATCATTATGTGAAGTCTAAGCTAAAGGAAAAGGAAATACAACCTTTGTAGCCAATTCCTTCGGTCTCTAGGACTCCTACGGTTTTGCTCGAAATTTGGATCAACTCCGCTCAAGATCCTTCGTCGTCTACGATGATCCACCCGGAGATTCCTAGGTCAAGCTCTTTGCCTCACTAAATCAAGATGAAGTGGAGCAAACACTTTATACTAAAGGGATAGGGTAGTGTAGAATGGTTATGTGGTTTGTAAACTCACTTAAAAACCCTTTCTTTTAAGTTCCTCACTCAAAAAAAAACTCAAGAGAACTTGAAGAAAGAGGAAGATGAAGATGAAGATGGCAAAAGATATTGTGAATATAATGAAAAACTTAATCCAAAAATAAAAAGATAAGAATATATATGAGACACTCTCAAATATAACTATAGTTAACTAAATATCTAGATATTTTGTAGATGGGTTAAAGAACAAAGGAAATCTAACCATGGTTAAAGTCAAAGGTCAAATAAGAAGAATGTAGAAACAATTGAGTCATTTAGCAAATTTCCTTTTTCTTTAATTCATTAACAAAAATCTAGATATTTATCAACCATGTGAGTCTTGTATTGCCATCTTCTATGTATCATCAACCATGACACATATGTATGTATGTGTGCATGCACATCATCATGTGTATGTATAAACATATATGCATACATTCAAAAGAAAAGGTTTAATTAAAAGTGAGCTAAAAGTCAATATTAAATCAACACTTGATTTAATAAATCGGTCACATCAAATGCGACCCGACCAATAATAAACGCCCGATTAAAATATGGTATCACATACTCGCATTTAGTCGAGCTTCCGCACATATCTCATATGCACTCCACATCATTTCGCCTGAGCTAGAAAAATCCTGTGTGGAACTTTAAGACTCGTCAATACGCCGGCAGTAGGTGAAGATCATATCAAAACACCTACAAGCCGCAAGCGGTCAGCTAAACGTAACGGCCACCCAGGTATTGAGCGATCAGAAGAAAAACAAGCGAATCCGTCAAAACTCCTGTCGAGCCATTGGCAACACTTACCGTACAGTCCGGTATCTTCGTCTGATATGTTGCATATCAAGTCTAGGGATGGAATCGTCGAGTCCTAATAACTCAATAAGTCATGTCGATATGGTCTATGACCGGTCGAAAAACTACTGATAACACTTATCAGTAAATCTCATCAACCCTGGCCAGGGACTTCAAGTCAGAGCCAATCGCACATTGCACAACATCAACTCCCAATACCGGGAGAGACGAAACCCCTCCTATCGCTCACTGTCTCCATGTGTCTCGGGACTATACCAAAAAGCCGCCTGTTTGCACGACTCATTAGAGCCGTGGTAGGGTGGAAATCAAAGTACAGTGTGAGAACACACAAAACTCTATGACGATCTCGGGTCTACAGACTAACTTGTACCAGTGTCACCAGAGAACTGCTATCCGACGATAGATATAATACCATATAGGAATTCTCGGTGAGTCCGTTCAGTGTGCAGGGTTCCTAGGCACACTAGTGAGGTCTCCCAAGCCATCAACCATGGCAATTTCAAAAATTATGGTGCCTACAAACCCTAAACTACGGATCGATAACTAGATGTCTAGGCGAAAAGAACTAGTTAACAAATTAACTAATGAGAATACGGAAATACAACCTTTGTAGATCCGGTCCTCCACCTCCACGGCTCCGCAACGAGGTCTTCTCCGCTGTCCAAATCAAATCCGGGCTCTAGAGTCGGCTTCGTCGGAGAATGGGCAAGCTAGGTCGTCGATGTCCATGCCGAAGATGATCTACGTCGAAGCATCGCTAAATCAAGCTCCGTCTTCACCAAACCGTGAAAAGTTGTGAAGGAAACACACTCTACTACTTGGCAAGAGGTAGAGGATGAAGAAATAGGAAGTGGGTAGACTTTAGAATTGGATTTCTCACTCATTTCCATCACTTGCCATTGATGGGGCAAGCTTTCTTCACTTGAAGAAATGAAGAAGAAGAAGAAAGATATTATGATAAGTTAATAGAAAAAGAAAAGAAAATGAATTCTTATCATAATTCTAACCATGGTCAAGTGTAGAGAATGAATCATGGTTAGTGTGAATGGTTAGGGTTAAGGATGAGATAAGTATGGTTGACTTTATCAAAGCTTCATGAAGCTTCAACTAAACTCCAAATCTAGCAACCATTCTTTTCTCTTTTCTTTTTATTTTCCAAAGTGAATAAACAAATAAATAAATGAATAAATAAGTAATGGAAAATAAAACCCTAACCATTCTTTTAACCATGGTTTATTCTTTGCACTTAACCAAGTAAATTTGTATCATCAAACATGATACAATCAAGTGCACAAAAACATATCGCATATGCAATGCGCACGAACCAAGTGAGAAAATCCGTCTAAAGTGAACCGATACTAGTTAATGCAAAGTAATATATCAAATATATAATTATACATTAAATCATTAAATCAACACTTGATTCAATGATCCGGTCATGCGCACATAACCGACTGGTATCATTAGTAACATCTTATCGAATCAACACTTGATCCGATAACCCGGCTATATCGCATATAACCGATAAATGTCACATCGCGAGAATAGAATACGGTATCACATATACGCATTATTCTCGGTCCCGCACATATCTCATATGCGCTCCTATTTCGTTTCGCTTGAACCAGGAAACCTCTGTGTAGGACTCTAAAGACTCGTCAATACGCCGGCAGCGGATGATGATCATATCAAACATCCACAAGCCGCAAGCGGTCTGCTAAACGTAACGGCCACCCGGGTATTGAGCGATCTGAAGATCGACGAGCAAGCCCGCTCACACTCCAGTGAATCCGACCAGTAACACTACCGTACAGTCCGGTCTGATCGTCTGATCTGTCGCATATCTCGCCTAGGGGTGGTATACGTCAGACCCCAATAGCTCAATAAGTCGTGTCGATATGAGGTCTATAACTGTTCGAGAAACTACTGGTAACACTTACCAGTAAATCTCAGCAACCCTGGCCAGGGATTTCCTGTTATAGCCAATCGAACACAGCGCAACATCAACCCCTATATACCGGGAGAGACGAATCCCCTCCTATCGCTCATTGCCTCCATGTGACTCGGGACTGTACCCAAAAACCACCGTTTTGCACGCCCTCTTGGACGTGGTAAGATGGAAATCAAAGCACAGTGGGAACCACACAAGACTCTATGACGATCTCGGGTCAACAGACTACTCTGTACCAGTGTCACCAGAGAACTGCCATATGACGTGAGGTATAATACCATCTGGGAGTTCTCGGCGAGTCCGTCCAGTGTACCCAGTCTCTACTGAGCACCCGTATATCTCCTCTGATGTCAAACACCGATGGATATGGGATCATCCATCGCCCATCTGTATGGGTCGAGAAGGTACACGCCAGTCTACTCTGGTATATCGATGCCCCGTCTCGATACACCCACGACTAGGGACTTTGAAGGATGTACTTATGGACTACCATGTCCCCACTAGTATGATCCGCATCATAGTCCAGGTAGTCAAGTACAGATCCTAAGGGCTTTACCAACATGTAACAGAGAGACAATCAGTATACACGTTAAGGTAAAGTTCAACCAGATAGCATACTATCATGTCGAGCAAGAAAGTCCTCCCTATATATGTCCCAGCATCCACTACAATATACATCCTATGTACAGTAATGGCCTCTAGGGCATACATATAACTAACAATCTCCCACTTGCACTAGGGCCATCTGTACCAGTGGTTGTAGTATCTCATACTCAACCATCCCATAAAGTCTCTCTCTGGGAACAGGCCTTTGTGAGTGGATCCGCTGTGTTGTCCTCTGAGTCTACTCTCCTAACCTTGATCTCCCTGGAGATCAACCATCTCCATGATCAGGTGACACTGCCTTAGAATATGTCTGGATCACTGATGGGACGGACGTTCCTTGGCATAAGCCACAACTCCATTGTCTCACAATGGTTGGAACGTAGTTCATCTCATGAACCAATATACACCCAGACTGCCTCTTTGGTAGCATCTTAAGTAGCGATGTATTCTGCCTTTATCGTCTAGTATGTCACGGTATCTAGTTTGAAACTCTTCCAACATACCGTCCCTTTACTGAGGGTAAAGACAATGCCTGTGACTGACACTCAGTCGTCTTTATCACCCTGGAACCCTTCCAGCGATTCTCCCCAGGATCATGTGATACCATCTCACTACAACTAGTGAGAATCCTAACATCCAATTAAATCTATCTCATAGATCCAAAATCCAGGATTTAGGAGGTATCATTTTGATCCTATATGGAGAATCTTTGTGATAAACGGAGATTGATCGAGCGTAGCATAAGAAACTCCTTTCTTATCAAGAGTATGTCATCCACGTACTCTACGAGGATCGTCACCATACTCCCTATAACCTTTTCGTTTATACAAGGTTCATCTACCATTTTGATGATGTCAAATTCTTTGACTGATCCATCAAAACAGATGTTCCAACTCCGCGATGCCTGCTTTATCCTATAAAGCATCTTGCACACGTTTCCGCTGCTCCCACTGTCTACGAAGCCCTCTGGCTGTGTACTTATAGACGTTCTCTTCTAAATCATCATTTAGAAAAGCAGTCAAGACACCCAACCACCAGATATCGCAGTCATGGTATGTAGCCGTGGCAAGTAGGATCTGGATGGACTTAAGCATAGCTACTTGAAAAGGTTTCATCATTATCCACGCCTGGTCGATGACGAAAAGCTTTAACAAGTCTCGCTTTGAAAGTCTCAACTTTTCCATGTACACCAAGTAATCTTCTCAAGATATACTTGCTCCTGATGGGGATTTAACCCTTCAGATATAGCAACTAAAGTCCATACTTTGTCGGTGTATAAGGATTCCATCTCAGATCGCTAAGCATCCAGTCATTCTTACAGAGTCCCACTCCAGATGGCCAGCTCGAAACTAGTTGGGTCATCATCTCATGATGCAATCCTCGCTCCCACTGTCATAGAGAAACCGAAGTATCTCTCAGGTGGGTGAGGAACCCTACTAGATCGGCGGAGAGGCTGAGGTTCGTTGGTAACTATCGAATCCTTTGGTTCTATCAAATCATCTGCTGTAGTTTGTATAGCTGGAACCTTTCCAGTTCTACATTACAGACCTTGCCTCGAGCTTGTCCGGATTTTGCTTTTAGACATAGGCCGGACAACCCCAAATCTTAACTAGTTTAAGATATGGGCTCTTCCCTTTCCATATCACATATGAAGAGGTAGGCAATTTGATTTGAACCCTATTCAATAGGTATGCAGCTTCTCAAGTGCATAACCCCTAAAAGGAAATAGGAAACTCAGTAGTACTCATCATAGAGCACACCTTATCATATAGGGTGTATCCGCTCCGCCCCGATATACCATCATGCTATGGTGTATTCGGAGGAGTAATGCTGAGAGAGAATCTCATTCTCCTTTAAAATAGTCCAGGATTTCCGTGCTCAAGTATTCTCCTCCTTGATCACATCAAAGGACATAATACTTATACCCGTATTTTGGTTCTCTACTTCTAACTTATATTCTGTGAATATCTCAAAAGGTTCGGACTTGTGTTTCAACAGGAACATAGGTCTGAAACTTAAGAGATTATCAGAGAATGTAACGAAGTACAAAGAACCGGTCTTGGCATGTGTAGACAGGGGACCTTGCATACATCCTCATGTATCATCCCAAGAGTTTAGTAACTCTTTCTCTGTTTCCAGTAAACGGAGCTATGGTCATCTTATCTTTGTGACATGACTGGCGAGTTTCACAAGATGTAAATTCAAACTGATTTAAATATGCATCTATATGTAACTCAGCCAGTCGGGTCGCATTGATATGACCTAGTCTACAATACCTCAAGAAGAATTCGTTCATTTCTGAACTCTTCCTCTTGTGTGTGTTCCGTATACTAAGAACTGTAGTTTGATTTAGAACATTAATGCTTTTAGATAACGTGCCTGATCCGATCAACTTTTGATATAGGAAATGTTCAAAACATTATCCAACAATACAAAATTATATCCTTTCTTTACAGATAAAGAGACTGATATGATTTTGTATATCAGGTTCGGTATCTAATAACATTCGTTCAGAATCAATGTATCGGTAATACAGGGTGACAGTGACCGACAGACTTGGCTGCAACTCTTGCCCCGTTTTCTGCCTCATGAAACTTATCACCCGGTCTCAGTTCTTTACCTATCTGTAGCCCTATGTAACATATTACATATCTGGGATCCTGATCTGGTATCACATACCCAGGACGTAAAGGATACTGAGAAACAGTTCTGTGTAATGAACACACCCGAAGATGATGCATCAACATGCACTCTCTTCGTTTGGGCGGCACGGGAAATCTGGTATTCCCCAATTTCCTGCTCTGTCTTATAACATTTATAAGTTGGTGCGGGACCAACGTACCCCAGCACAGTATAGCAAGCGGGTTCGGTCAATAATCCGTATTATTATCTTGATTAAGGCGTGATATGGTCGCTACCAGGAGAGAGAGAGAAGAAAACACTCAGCGTGCGCTCTGTCAAGAATAGATTGGTTTTTATTTTATCTAATCAGGATGGCTCCCACTGCTTTTTTTATCAAATCTTCCTTCAAACCCTAAAAGGAAAGACTAGCCGGGATTAATTACACACTACAATTTCGCCAATCTTTCAGCCAGGCCAGTGTCGGTACTTTGAGGGAGGTCCCCCGTGCTTTCGCACGAACCTAATTAATGTAAACCTCGTTTTCCCAGAGGCGTAACCTCGTTAACACCTTTCTAGACACCTACTTGATCGGCTAATTGTAATGTATAAAACTCTCCCAGGAGTAACTCTTACTCGCAGCGGGTATCGGGATCCAACTATCTCATAGAAGGTATGCAATCTCATTGCAAATTTCAACACTTGAAATTCCCGATAATATTTTGCCCCGAACGATCTATGACCTTGACAAGGTCAACAAACCATAGACCGCAAGTCAAGTTCAACCCGTCATTTCTTGATTGAATCAAACCCACCCGCACGACCCTTGACAAGGTCAACAAGGCCGCACGACTACCCTAACCCAATCTGCATCATATGCATAAGCAGATAAATACTGGTTAGCTACCGCACACTGCGCCTTGACAAGGTCAACAAACGCAGCACGAATACTAAACAGGATTTATCTGAAATGACGGAGGGCTACGACAGGTTTTTCTGAAAACCTATTGCGTAATGAACTTGATATCGTTGTAGGATCGAATGAATTTTGAAATGGAGTGTTTTTGAGGCTTTTCTAGTTTTGCTAAAGGAGTCACTCCCGGTGAAGGGATCGTCGGTCCTTTCCTCGTCGAATGAGGTGCGGGATATATCATATATATCACTGTGCAAAGCAAAAACACTTAAAAGCAATCAAAAAACAAACCGAGTGTGTAGCATCTGCCAGTTATTGCTAAAGGAGTCACTCCCGGTGAAGGGATCTCGGTCCTTTCCTCGTCGGATGAGGTGCAGGATATATCACATATACCGCTGTGCAAAGCAAGAACTGTAGCTACCTGTTTTAATTTGAAATTCGATTCTACAACATCTTAGGTTTCTTTTAATTCATTAATCACATTAATGAAGTCCCATCATTTAAGTACCTAAACATCACAGATAAATACGACGTACACTTATGCCATCCGCATTCGCCTCGATGTCCCCTCGTGCACCGTTAGGTTAGGTAACTAACGACAGAGCAGGGCAGGGCTAGCGCGGGTGTAAAACATAAGTAACGTCTATATAATATATCATATATACTATATAAAGTATCTATCAAAGAACATCGCATGATCACATCACAGATATCGCAGCAGAAGAAACATATGAAATATTGGATATACTAGGACGTCCGTGTTTTCAATACGAGCCAGTATAAAACACGGATTCCACGGTCGTGATGAATAGCCAAACCCACACCCCTAGACCCCTACGAGAGCGGCAAGCAACCCTACCAATTCTGGAGTTAGGAGACACGGACTCGACTCCTCGAGTTGGTCTCCCACTGGACTCCAGAACCCGGTTACTTGTGCTCCCCTCCTTGGGTCTATCCTAGTGCGGAAAAGTAAATAATATACAACAGGTGACAACTTCCGCAACCTGGAAGCGCCCCAATAAAAGAATATTACATACAAGTTTTTACATGAATGAAAATGAAAAAACACTCATCTCACATAAAAACCCCCGGCTATTCAAACACGACGATCCAATATAACATATCCAGCAACACATAACATCACATGTCATCAACGTAAGTAAATATGTCCATCCCAATTGTCGTTGACATATAGCAACGAAACCGGCGATATCACATATTACACTTACGGTCACAGAAAAGAAAGTGTAAAACTACAACAGTTGGAATCCGCAACCACCTCAGACATCGCATGCCTGACCAAATGAATACCTTAGACATCACATGCCTAACAATTATAAACCCCGCATTTTAGTCTCAAAATCGAAAACACTTTTCAATACCAAGTCGGGTAATTCAACAAGATTCCCGACATCCTGATCGAATGCTCGTCGCAAACTTCAGTAGACGGCCGCACCCCTGATACCGTCGACGAAGTGCACCAAGGCGGAACACCGCTACCGCGAGCACCCGAACGGATGCTTTCGGCGACGGGGTTCTCCTACAGTCACTTGGTCGGGGCTATGGAGTGAGGCTGTCTATTAAGTTTACCCGGCGAGTATCCGCGTACGCTACGTGATTGCAACGGACTTTTGATCACATCAAAATTCCGTGGCAACCGATCAAGTGAGACTAAACTGCTACGTTTATAACATTCATTTAGTTATCACATAACTACTTGTGAATTCCAATTATTGTATCCCATTCCAGATAAATAGAAAATGTTAAGCTTTCCGATCGAACATTCAAACACCCAAGTTTTCCCGAAACTGATCAACACATGAAACAAGTATAACAACATTCCGTTCGTGCCTCAGTACCAACGATCCAGCCGTAGAAGGGTCAAGCCAACGCCTCACATGTGGCACGCCGTACTGCCCCAAACCCGAAGGTTCAAAGGGCAGTTCAAGACGGTCACATAATCGAGTTAAGGTTTGTGTCTTCTAGAGGGACCATCGCGTTACTTGCACTACTTAGAACGTCGTCAAACTATGGAAAGATCCAACACTTGAAAATTTCCCGACAGGGGAAAAATTGGGTATTTATATCCGGTCGAACTTTTTAACATATTCTAAGATTTATCCGGAAAGCCACACAGACAAAATTTGATACTCCGATCGAAACACCGAATTCCCAAAACAACTCAGAAAAATTCAACTCTTGAAAAAAAATTAAAAATATCCATAAATACCAGCACTAATAATTATGAGATACTGTGTAAAACTTATTTAATAAAGTGGCCGTACCGCCGCGCAACCGCCGCACGAGGCTAGCTCGTGCCGCGGAAGCGCGGCAATATGGAGGAATCATTTGCACGAATTTCACAGTACCTCATATATTCACCTGCTGATTTTTCTGAACATTTTTAATGTTGAAAAATCCTAGATTTTAAAAATTGTACAGAGAGCAAATTTGAATCGGGGTTTCGGGTTCGTTCGGACTTCAATTTCTTTCTGGACTTCGCCTAAGGCTCTAGCTAGGCTCTGATACCACTGCAGGGTTCCTAGGCACACTAGTGAGGTCTCCCAAGCCATCAACCATGGCAATTTCAAAAATTATGGTGCCTACAAACCCTAAACTACGGATCGATAACTAGATGTCTAGGCGAAAAGAACTAGTTAACAAATTAACTAATGAGAATACGGAAATACAACCTTTGTAGATCCGGTCCTCCACCTCCACGGCTCCGCAACGAGGTCTTCTCCGCTGTCCAAATCAAATCCGGGCTCTAGAGTCGGCTTCGTCGGAGAATGGGCAAGCTAGGTCGTCGATGTCCATGCCGAAGATGATCTACGTCGAAGCATCGCTAAATCAAGCTCCGTCTTCACCAAACCGTGAAAAGTTGTGAAGGAAACACACTCTACTACTTGGCAAGAGGTAGAGGATGAAGAAATAGGAAGTGGGTAGACTTTAGAATTGGATTTCTCACTCATTTCCATCACTTGCCATTGATGGGGCAAGCTTTCTTCACTTGAAGAAATGAAGAAGAAGAAGAAAGATATTATGATAAGTTAATAGAAAAAGAAAAGAAAATGAATTCTTATCATAATTCTAACCATGGTCAAGTGTAGAGAATGAATCATGGTTAGTGTGAATGGTTAGGGTTAAGGATGAGATAAGTATGGTTGACTTTATCAAAGCTTCATGAAGCTTCAACTAAACTCCAAATCTAGCAACCATTCTTTTCTCTTTTCTTTTTATTTTCCAAAGTGAATAAACAAATAAATAAATGAATAAATAAGTAATGGAAAATAAAACCCTAACCATTCTTTTAACCATGGTTTATTCTTTGCACTTAACCAAGTAAATTTGTATCATCAAACATGATACAATCAAGTGCACAAAAACATATCGCATATGCAATGCGCACGAACCAAGTGAGAAAATCCGTCTAAAGTGAACCGATACTAGTTAATGCAAAGTAATATATCAAATATATAATTATACATTAAATCATTAAATCAACACTTGATTCAATGATCCGGTCATGCGCACATAACCGACTGGTATCATTAGTAACATCTTATCGAATCAACACTTGATCCGATAACCCGGCTATATCGCATATAACCGATAAATGTCACATCGCGAGAATAGAATACGGTATCACATACACGCATTATTCTCGGTCCCGCACATATCTCATATGCGCTCCTATTTCGTTTCGCTTGAACCAGGAAACCTCTGTGTAGGACTCTAAAGACTCGTCAATACGCCGGCAGCGGATGATGATCATATCAAACATCCACAAGCCGCAAGCGGTCTGCTAAACGTAACGGCCACCCGGGTATTGAGCGATCTGAAGATCGACGAGCAAGCCCGCTCACACTCCAGTGAATCCGACCAGTAACACTACCGTACAGTCCGGTCTGATCGTCTGATCTGTCACATATCTCGCCTAGGGGTGGTATACGTCAGACCCCAATAGCTCAATAAGTCGTGTCGATATGAGGTCTATAACTGTTCGAGAAACTACTGGTAACACTTACCAGTAAATCTCAGCAACCCTGGCCAGGGATTTCCTGTTATAGCCAATCGAACACAGCGCAACATCAACCCCCATATACCGGGAGAGACGAATCCCCTCCTATCGCTCATTGCCTCCATGTGACTCGGGACTGTACCCAAAAACCACCGTTTTGCACGCCCTCTTGGATGTGGTAAGATGGAAATCAAAGCACAGTGGGAACCACACAAGACTCTATGACGATCTCGGGTCAACAGACTACTCTGTACCAGTGTCACCAGAGAACTGCCATCTGACGTGAGGTATAATACCATCTGGGAGTTCTCGGCGAGTCCGTCCAGTGTACCCAGTCTCTACTGAGCACCCGTATATCTCCTCTGATGTCAAACACCGATGGATATGGGATCATCCATCGCCCATCTGTATGGGTCGAGAAGGTACACGCCAGTCTACTCTGGTATATCGATGCCCCGTCTCGATACACCCACGACTAGGGACTTTGAAGGATGTACTTATGGACTACCATGTCCCCACTAGTATGATCCGCATCATAGTCCAGGTAGTCAAGTACAGATCCTAAGGGCTTTACCAACATGTAACAGAGAGACAATCAGTATACACGTTAAGGTAAAGTTCAACCAGATAGCATACTATCATGTCGAGCAAGAAAGTCCTCCCTATATATGTCCCAGCATCCACTACAATATACATCCTATGTACAGTAATGGCCTCTAGGGCATACATATAACTAACACAGTGTACCCAGTCTCCACTGAGCACCCGTATACAATCTTCGATGTCACAACACCAATGGATATGGGATCATCATCGCCCATCATATGGGTCAAGAAACGTACACCCTAGTCTACTCTGGAATATCGATGCCCTGTCTCGATATACCTACGACTAGGAACATTTAAGGATATGCTTATAGACCACACATGCCCCACTAGTATGATCTTCATCATAGCCATGGAAGCTAAGCAAATATCCTCAGGGCTTTATCAACATGTATCAAATGAATAGTATCAAGTAAACATGTCAGATAAAGTAAAACCAGATAGCATACTATCATGTCGAGCAAGAAAGTCATATATCAAATATACATATATACATGTCCAAGCATCCACTATACATATAATGGCCTCTAGAGCATACATATATCCAACAATCTCCCACTTGCACTAAGGCTAATTATTGGCGTATCTCATACTCAACATCTCAAAAAGCCGCTCATGTTGCTGCTGTGGAAGCGCCTTGGTGAGTGGATCCGCGGTGTTATCCTTTGTATCTACTCTCCGAATCTCAATCTCTTGGCGATCAACTATCTCCCGGATCAAATGATATTGCCTGAGGATGTATGGACTTTTGATGGGATCTGGGTTCTTTGGCCAACGCTATAGCTCCATTATTATCACAATACAATGGTATTGTATTAATAATGGTTGGAACTACTCCTAGCTCCGCAACGAACTTCCTCATCCAGACGGCTTCCTTGGCAGCATCATTTGCAGCAATATACTCAGCTTCCATCGTGGAGTCTGCAACGGTATCCTGTTTGGAACTCTTCCAACATACCGCCCCTCCATTGAGGGTAAATACAAACCCTGAGATAGATTTACTGTCATTCTTATCACTTTGGAAGCTGGAATCGGTAAAGGCCTCCATTTGGAGATCCCCATTACCATACATCAAGAACAATTCTTTAGTCCTTCGTAAGTACTTAAGAATGTTCTTCACGGCTATCCAGTGTTGCTCCCGTGGGTTGGATTGATACCTGCCCACTACAGCCAGTGCATAAGCTACATCAGGGCGAGTATATATCATCGCATACATTATAGATCCTACGGCTGAAGTGTAGGGTATAATGCTCATGCGAGCACTCTCTTCATCAGTCTTCGGACAGAAGTCCTTAGAGAGAGTGATTCCATGGCAAGCGGGCAAGGCACCACGCTTGGAATCTTCCATACTAAACCTTTTTAGGATGGTATCAATGTACTTTGATTAAGACAATCCCAATAATCTCTTGGATCTATTTCTATAGATCCTTATGCCTAAAATGCATGAGGCATCACCCAGGTCCTTCATGGAGAACCTTTGTGATAAGAATAATTTGACCGATTGTAGCATAGGAATATCATTTCCTATCGAGAGTATGTCATCTATGTACAATACGAGGAAAGTGACATTACTTCCTACAATTTTCTTATAAATGCATGGTTCATCTATATTTTTGATAAAATCAAACTCTTTGATTGTATCATCAAAACAGATGTTCCAGCTCCGAGATGCCTGTTTTGATAAAATCAAACGCTTTTTCGCTGCTCCCACTGTCTGTGAAGCCCTCTGGCTGATCCATAAAAACGCACTCTTCTAAATCATCATTTAGAAATGCAGTCTTAACGTCCATCTGCCAGATTTCATAGTCGTAGTGAGCAGAAATAGCAAGTGGGATCCGAATGGATTTAAGCATTGCTACTGGAGAGAAAGTTTCATCATAGTCCAGTCCTGGTCTTTGACGAAAACCTTTCGCTACAAGCCTTGCTTTATAGGTCTCTACCTGTCCATCTACACCAATCTTTTTCTTAAAGATCCATTTGCACCCTACGGGTTTTATCCCAGGAGGTGCAACGTCCAAAGTCCATACTTTGTTGGTGTACATGGACTCCATTTCAGATCTTATGGCATCCAGCCACTTCACTGAGTCTCCACTCGTGATAGCCTATTGAAAACTAGTTGGGTCATCATCATCCATGATGCAATCTTCTCTATCACCATCAATGAGAAAACCATAGTATCTCTCCGGTGGACGAGAAGTTCTACTAGATCTCCGAAGCGGCTGAGGTTCTTTTTGTTCTACTGCAACATCAGGTTCAACCAATTCTTCATGAGTAATTTGTGTCTCTAGAACCTTTTCTAGTTCTACCTCATTGCCATCAGTACTATTTGTAAAAATTTCATTTTCCAAAAATGTGGCATGTTGAGAAACAAACACTTTTGTTCCTCCTTGTGGTAGAAAATATATCCATATGAATGTTTTGGATATCCCACAAATGTACACATGACCGATCGTGTCTCGAGTTTATCCGGATTCTGCTTTTTGACATAAGCCGGACAACCCCATATCCTAACACTTTTAAGAGATGGTCTCTTCCCACGCCATATCTCATATGGAGTGGTAGACACGGTCTTGGTTGGAACCCTGTTTAATAGATAAATTGTTGTCTCTAATGCATGCCCCCAAAAGGAAAGTAGTAACTCAGCATCACTCATCATGGACCGTATAGGGTACGATTCCTCCGTTCTGACACACCGTTGTGCTGTGATGTGTAAGGAGGAGTGAGCTGAAAGAGAATCCCATTCTCTTTTAAGAAGTCTGAAAACTCAGTGCTTAAATACTCTCCACCTCGATCTGATCGAAGTTTCATGATACGAGAGCCAGTTTGCTTTTCTACTTCAAGTTTGTACTCTTTGAATTTCTCGAAAGCTTCGGATTTATGCTTCAATAAAAACACATGTCTGAATCTTGAGAAATCATCAGTAAAAGTGATGAAGTATGAAAAACCGACTCTAGCATGTGTAGACATTGGTCCGCATACATCACTATGTATGAGGCTTAAGAGTTCTGTAGCTCTCTCTACGTGTCCTCTAAATGGAGTTTTGGTCATTTTACCTTTGATACAAGACTGACAAGTTGCATAAGATTTATATTCAAAAGGTTTTAAATATCCATCTTTATGTAGCTTGTTTAGTCTTGTTTCATTAATATGACCAAGTCTACAATGCTAAAGAAAAGATTCATTTATATCTGAAATCTTTATTTTATTTGTATGTTGTATATTGAAAATTGTGTGTTGGTTTAGGACGTAAATTCCGTTACTTAGTGTACCATACCCAATCAACTGTTGATTCAAGTTAATGTTCATAACATTATTTTGCAACACAAAATGATATCCTTCATTGTCGAGCAAAGATACGGATATTATATTACATAGCATACCAGGTACAAAATAACAAGGGTTCAAAACCAAAATACATCCTGAAAGCAACCCCGGATGATACTCTCCTACGGATACAGCATGTACATTGGAACCATTTCCAACCCGTAGAGTTTGGTCCCCAGTCTTCAAAACTCTACCGTTTCTCAATCCCTGCATACAATTACAGATGTGAGAACCAGAACCGGTATCTAATACCCAAGATGCAGAGTTTAATGAAAAACAGTTTTCAGTTACAAACACACCTGAAGCGGAAGCATCAACATGCTTCTTCTTCTTGAGATCTGCAAGGTACAAAGCACAATTGCGTTTCCAGTGTCCTTTCTTGTGGTAGTAAAAACATTCTCTTTTTCTACTTCCCGCGGTCCCAGACTTGTCTTTCCCCTTCACCTTTTCAACTCCACCTCTCGGCTTGGTGGGATTCTTCTTCTTCTTTTCTTTGGCCTTGGCTTTCGGGACTGAAGAGGAAGATGGACCATAAAGCAGAGCGGGAGTTTTCGCTATTTTAAGCGTGCTCTCTGCATTTCTCAACATATTGATAAGTTCAGGCAATGATTTCTCCAAATCGTTCATATTGAAATTCATTATGAACGGAGCAAAGGCGGGGGAGAGTGACTGCAGAACAATATCTGTATATTGCTCATTATCCATAGCCCATCCCAGCTCCTCAAGTTCTTCTATAAGAGCAATCATCTTCAGAACATGGTCTCCTACTGATCCACCGGGGGCCAACCGCATCTGAAACAGCTTTCGAGATGCGTCGTATCGTAAAGTACGAGATTGCTCTTCATACAACTCCTTTGTATGAAGAAAGATGGATTGTACATCCATCCTCTCGTGCTGTTTCTGATGGATACTATCCATAGAAGCAAGCGCGAAGCACATGGCCATATTGCAATCAATATCCCATATTTTTCGGATCTCCTTATCCGAAACAGACGATTCAGGTCCTGGGACGGGTGGGGCTTTGGTAGTGAGGACATATGATACTTTATCATATGTGAGTGCAATGTTCAAGTTCCTCAACCATTCTTAATAATTTGGTCTAGTCAGTTTGTTTTTCTCTAAGAGAAGCTTAAGTCCCGTCATCGGTATCTGCCATTAGGGGAGAGAAAAAAATACACTCAGCGAAAAGCTCTTGCAAAGATTAGATTGGTTATTATCTAATCTAATCGATGTCTCCCACTGCTTTTATCAAATTTTGTTTCAAACCTGAAAAGAAAACTAGCCAGGATTAATTACATTCTACAGTTTTGCCAACCGGTCAGCCAGGCCAGTTTTGGTACTTTGAGGGAGGTTTCCCGTGCTTGCGCACAGACCTAATTAAAATAAACTTCGTTTTTCCCAGAGGTGAAACCCCGTTAACACGTTTCTAGAAACCTACTGGATTAGCTAACTGTAAAGTGTAAAACTCTCCTGCGAGTAACTCTTACTCACAGTGGGATCGGGATCCAACTATCATATAGATGGTATGCAATCTCATTGCAAATTTCAACGCTTGAAATTCCCAATATAGTTTTTACCCCTAGATGCTTATGACCTTGGCTATGGTCAACATATCATAAATACTAGTCAAGTTCTACCCGTCATTTCGTGATTAACTAGACCAACTCATATGACCCTTGACTATGATCAACATAATCACATGAATGTCCTAACTTATTGCATCATATGCTTTGTAGAAAGACATCACTTAGCTACCGTACACTACGCCTTGACTATAATCAACATACGTAGCATGAATACTAAGTACTCTGCTTCCTAAAATGACGGAGGGTTGCGAATGGTTTTTACGAAAACCTTTAACGCTTTGAACTTGATTTCGTTATAGAATCTAAATAGTTTTTAGAAAAGGAGTGGTTTAAGCTCCGTATCTTTTGAAACTTGCTTTTCCATAAAAGAGCCGAGTGGGTTTCAAATCCGATTCTACAACATCTTTAGGTTTCTTTTCTTTACATTAATCTCATTAATGTATTCCCATCATTTAAGTTCCTAAGCTATTACAGAAAGAAACGAAACCAGTATTACATATCACATATATAACAATATTACATTTGTCTCAGATATTAAGCAATCACATCACAGAATAATTAGCAGCAGAAACACATATATGAAAATATAGGATATACTAGGAACTCCGTATTTTATACTTAGCCTAAGATAGAAAATACGGATTTCACGGTCGTGATGAATAGCCAAGCCCACACCCTTAGACCCCTACGAGAGCGGCAAGTGACCCTTCCAATTCTGGAGTTTAGGAGACCCGGTCTTGACTCCTCGAGATGGCTTCCCACTGAACTCCAGAACCCGGTCACTCGTGCTCCCCTCCTTGGGTCTATCCTAATGTGGAAAAGTAAAATATATATCAATGGAGACATCATCCTCAACCCGGATGTGCCCCAATAAAATAATAATATATAAAATGAATTTTACATGAATGAAAAGATAAACTCTCGTGTCACATAAAACCCCCGGCCATTCGATCACGACGATCCTATACATCATATCACATCAACAATTGAAAAGCATAGACGACGTTAAAATATATCAATCAATACATCAACATACCCACTGTTGTAATAGATCTCAACACTTGAACCTGCGTAAAAATTCCCAGAGAGCATATATATAGTACCTACGGATCAACGCAAGAATGCATGGTCCAAGCCTCACCAACGGCGTCGCGGAACCGCCGCAAATACACCTATTTGGCCACGGTTCCACAGTCGTTGTGTCGAGCTAGGCGCTCGTTTTTCTTGGGGATCCATAGAAAACCCTGCTCTATTTTCTGAATATTTTTAATTACAAAAATTCTAACTTTTGAAAAAATTTCTAGTGAGCATGCAAAAATATCATTTTTCATGTTCGATTGAGTTTTTAAACGTCGTCCGGTTTACCCTAAAGCTCTAGCTAGGCTCTGATACCATGTTGGTGTGTTGTAGCACCTCTAGTTGGGTTACAACATCATAAAGTAGTGAACTTTCAAATTCTAGAGGGCTATTACGAACGAACTATGAATCGTAACTAGAGATTAGGGTAATATCATCATTATGTGAAGTCTAAGCTAAAGGAAAAGGAAATACAACCTTTGTAGCCAACTCTTTCGGTCTTTAGGACTCCTACGGTTTTGCTCGAAACTTGGATCAACTCCGCTCAAGGTCCTTCGTCGTCAACGATGATCCACCCGGAGATTCCTAGGTCAAGCTCTTTGCCTCACTAAATCAAGATGAAGTGGAGCAAACACTCTACACTAAAGGGCTAGGGTAGTGTAGAATGGTTATGTGGTTTGTAAACTCACTTAAAAACCCTTTCTTTTAAGTTCCTCACTCAAAACAAAACTCAAGAGAACTTGAAGAAGGAGGAAGATGAAGATGGCAAAAGCTTTTGTGAATATAATGAAAAACTTAATCCAAAAAGAAAAAGAAAAGAATATATATGAGACACTCTCAAATATAACTATAGTTAACTAAATATCTAGATATTTTGTAGATGGGTTAAAGAACAAAGGAAATCTAACCATGGTTAAAGTCAAAGGTCAAATAAGAAGAATGTAGAAACAATGAGTCATTTAGTAAATTTCCTTTTTCTTTAATTCATTAACAAAAATCTAGATATTTATCAACCATGTGAGTCTTGTATTGCCATCTTCTATGTATCATCAACCATGACACGTATGTATGTATGTATGTGTGCATGCACATCATCATGTGTATGTATAAACATATATGCATACATCCAAAAGAAAAGGTTTAATTAAAAGTGAGCTAAAAGTCAATATTAAATCAACACTTGATTTAATAAATCGGTCACATCAAATGCGACCCGACCAATAATAAACGCCCGATTAAAATACGGTATCACATACTCGCATTTAGTCGAGCTTCCGCACATATCTCATATGCACTCCACATCATTTCGCCTGAGCTAGAAAAATCCTGTGTGGAACTTTAAGACTCGTCAATACGCCGGCAGTAGGTGAAGATCATATCAAAACACCTACAAGACGCAAGCGGTCAGCTAAATGTAACGGCCACCCGGGTATTGAGCGATCAGAAGAAAAACAAGTGAATCCGTCAAAACTCCTGTCGAGCCATTGGCAACACTTACCGTACAGTCCGGTCTCTTCGTCTGATATGTTGCATATCAAGTCTAGGGATGGAATCGTCGACCCTTAATAACTCAATAAGTCATGTCGATATGGTCTATGACCGGTCGAGAAACTACTGATAACACTTATCAGTAAATCTCATCAGCCCTCGCCAGGGACTTCAAGTCAGAACCAATCGCACATTGCACAACATCAACTCCCAATACCGGGAGAGACGAAACCCCTCCTATCGCTCACTGTCTCCATGTGTCTCGGGACTATACCCAAAAGCCACCTGTTTGCACGACTCTGTAGAGCCGTGGTAGGGTGGAAATCAAAGTACAGTGTGAGAACACACAAGACTCTATGACGATCTCGGGTCTACAGAC
This sequence comes from Agapanthus africanus, assembly GCA_030015575.1. Classification (NCBI taxonomy): domain Eukaryota; kingdom Viridiplantae; phylum Streptophyta; class Magnoliopsida; order Asparagales; family Amaryllidaceae; genus Agapanthus; species Agapanthus africanus. The sequence continues at coordinate 239,191,078 of CM057344.1, read as the reverse complement.
TAACTTGTACCAGTGTCACCAGAGAACTGCTATCCGACGATAGATATAATACCATATAGGAATTCTAAGTGAGTCTGTTCAGTGTACCCAGTCTCCACTGAGCACCCGTATACAATCTTCGATGTCACAACACCAATGGATATGGGATCATCCATCGCCCATCATATGGGTCAAAAAACGTACACGCTAGTCTAATCTGGAATATCGATGCCCTTTCTCGATATACCTACGACTAAGAATATTTAAGGATATGCTTATAGACCACACATGCCCACTAGTATGATCTTCATCATAGCCATGGAAGTTAAGCAAATATCCTTAGGGCTTTATCAACATGTATCAAATGAACAGTATCAAGTAAACATGTCAGATAAAGTAAAACCAGATAGCATACTATAATGTCGAGCAAGAAAGTCATATATCAAATATACATATATACATGTCCAAGCATCCACTATACATATAATGTCCTCTAGGGCATACATATGTCCAACATGATGAAGTTGGAATTTTGCTCACTTTAGAATTAATTCTCTTTTTCTTTTTCACCCCACTCAAAAGCTAGAGGGCAAAGAAGGAGATGAAGAAGATGATCAAGTGGTCAACCATGGTAAGAAAATATCACAAGTGATATTTGTAGAGACTTAACCATAGCTAAAGATAATGGTTGGGTTAATAAATATCTAGAGTAAAACAAAATTAGTGGACTTAAGTCAAGTCTTCTACATGCTTCCACAAGCATCTTTAGCCATGCTAATTTCCACCTAATTTTGATTTTTCCCTTAATAATTAATCACCCAAATTATCTTTAGTTCGGTATAAGTCTCATACACCCAAGTCCAATGTATCATCTAGCATGACACAAAAATAAATACATTAATATATATCTCATATATATTTATATGTATTAGTAGAAAAGAAATTCTTAAGTGAGCTAATATTAATTAATATATATTATATATCAAATATATGATTATATATTAAATTATTAAATCAACACTTGATTTAATAATCCGTCCATATCACACACAACCGACTAATATCATTTATATATATATATCAAATATATTGTCACAACCCGAAAGTACGGAATAGGACCGGCACTTAAATTACGAAACGTCTCGAGGCGTACGTAATCTAAGTAAGCAGAAAACCCAGAAATCCAAACCAAGAAAAGTAGTAGAGTGAAGGAAAAACCATTGTAAATCAAATAGTTTGCAACACACGCCGAAATATGCATTTTAAAATCACAAGTCCTTTTTAAAAATTTCGGCAGAGTTTCCTTTATAAAAACTGACCCCAAACGGGCACATACTTGATAAAGCATTATATAATGAATAAAGGCATCCCCAAGCGGGAGCTAGCTCTTCGTCAATCGACGGTCACAACCACGCAAGCAACATAATATACAACGCCGAAAGGCGAGGATCACAACAGGAAGGGAAACTCAAAACAACATGAAATCCATAGAAATACAACGCGCGACTCTAAAGTCGAAAGAATAAACAACACTGGTCTCTATCTGAAATAAATACATGTTTGGTTGATGGAACTTCTAGATACAACTGAATAATAATATACAAAATATACTGATGCTCACGATACAAGTGAACCCACCTACTAGCAAATCACCCGGAAATGGAAGTAGTGCCAGCAAAGCCGTAATGAAACCTGTATGGCAAAACCTGCAAGAAACTGTGGCACAACGGGGGTGAGTTGCCAACTCGTGAATAGAAAACATCTACGAACAGAAATCGCATGTATGACGCAATCCTAGGTCATACGATCAATATCTATCCTCAAATATATAACAAGCAGCCTATAAAAATGGCTAGGGTAAACCTCTAAACAACAGTAATACCCAGTGCTCGTGTCAGTGCCTCAGATAGCAATATATCATATGGATGATGTATGAATGCATGAAAACAGAATACATGTACTGAAGAAACAGCTTTCATAATTTAGTGAGATTTCTGTATTTTTAAAGCAATGTATCATAAATGAAATCGGCATAAACAGTGTCTAGCATCGACACAAAACATAAATCTCAATCTCAATAACTCAGGCTCGGTACCTCAATATCTCAAAATCTCAGTTTCTCAATCTCACTATCTAGGGCGCCGTCAGTCCAGACCGGCCCCTACCATCAATCTCAAGACCACGACGGTATCCTCCGGATATCCGACGCGTCGGGTAAAATCACCGGTCGGTAGTGCTCCCCTGCCAGGCTCAACACCATCCTCTGCGACCTTCTCGCCCCGGGGTACCGCACCGGGCCCATCATGTACCCAAAACGGTTCATCCAACTCCTCGAATCGGGTCTCGAAATCCATCAGCAAACTCATGGTGGACGACTTATACATCATGGGAAAACCGCACTTTTCATTTAAAAAGAGGGACAAAAGAAGTTTATAAATGTTTTTGCGGTTTTCTCCCAAATCCAGGAAATCTCATGAAAATCCAAATCCAAATCATCGATGGCATGTGAAACAATGAATATAGGCATAAAAATCCATGAATGCAGCATAACAGTGAATAACAATATGCATGAAGTAGCAAATAATAACTGCAATGTCTAAACTGGTATATAAGGCAAGTACACTAACATCATGTCGAAACTATTAGCTAACAAGCTATGTCAATGTAATAGTATTCTCTAAAGTGTACGTGACATGGCAATTACCGATGAAGATGTGTGTGAGCCGGCAAGTAAGTGTACGTGGTACATACGCATCATCAGTAATGGTGCTGGTGTCCTAACAGCATGATATCAACAATGGAATATGAATCACAAAATAAGTATGCGATGTGCAACGAACAGCAATAATGTGCGGGAGCTGAATACTAAACACAATGATAACTAATCTGCATTTAATATCATATGAGTCAAACAGCTACACTAAACTATAGGGCTGAGCTAACAGGCTAACTGAAGGTAACGAAACCGCCTAACATCTAAGTCGATACATATATATATATATATATATATATATATATATATTTATACATTAGTCGGTGATCCCGCCTCAATAATATCGCATCCGATACCATATCCACAATCAGACATTCCCAAGTTAAGAGTGCGGATCAAACATCAATATATAGCTCGTACGTAAATCCGTCGTACGGCATCCCAAATCTGGGTACGGGTCAATATCACATTCATCACACTATTCATCTGGTATCCTCTTTATCAAAGATCATAATCGTGGGTACTGACCTACGTCTAGCACAATACTAATATCATCAATAATCATGATCTGACTGCTGATCTACAGCCTTATACCAACCGATGTCATCACCACATATCATCATAAAGAGGTATACATCGCCCAAAGCGACCCATTATAATTATCTTAACATATCATATCTCCTATCACGATCACATGTCAACCATTTTATATATATCACTATTCATATGGTATCGTCGTCCAAAGATCCGCTATAACATCATGACGTATCTGAAGTACGAATCCTGCCATATCACTGATCTCACGGTCTCAAATCAAATCTCATCGACTCACCTCAAATCCCAAGTAATATCCTCAATCCAGTATATGAACACATAGTCTCATACCCATGTGAACACATAAAAATATATTCCCATATACGCACATATGAAAGAGGAATGTATGCAAGTATGGGTGTGTGTGTATGTGTGTTGCAACCACTACTCTAGGGTTTCGCAACACTAAACCAATCCAATCACACCTAGAATCCATCTTTATCATTAATAATCTCAAACAATATATAATCAATATATGTGTGTATACGTATTCGTATACATCACCACGAACTGCGGGGGTGCTATACACCATCCACCCGACTTCTCCCCGTTGATATAGATCTACTCACCTTGCTTCTTGTGTGCTGATGCCGATGTCGCCATCTTCATATTCAATGCTTCGATATCACATGGGGTACCTACAAGGATATCACAAACGCTAAAGCACATGAAAATCACATCGGAAACCAAAACGGCATACGCTACGCCCATAGGTAATAACCTATAGTCTCGCATGCAAACACGACCAATAGCCATTTGCCGTTGATGTTCAAACGCCACCCGACAGAAACGAATCACCAAATACCAAAATCCATGCTAAAAAAAGTCGTAAAACATTCGCCAACACAAGAAAACTACCCTAGATTCTATCCTAGATGGAATCAGTCAAAATTGCACATACCAAAGGTCAAATTTACTGGAGATAGGTCCCTGGAACAAAAACGAGGGGGTTTCAACCTGATCTGGCCGCAATTTGCGGCCAAAAAGGATTTATTGGCGGCCTGAAGAAGGAGGTAGGGGCTAGGGTTTTGTGTGGTGGTTCCTAGTTGCCTGCACAACTCACTGTCAAACTAAAATTGTTTTCAGGTAGCTCGGGTGATAGCAGATTTCTAAAAACACTCGCTGAATTACAGTTTTCCCCAATATAGTTTCTCTAAATCCGTATTCTGGGCTTTAATCTCAGGTTTGGTCCAATGTAACATCACACCAGGGGTTGTAGTCTCTAATTACACCTCAATTCACCTTTGATTTCAGATCGAACCCTAAACCCTAACTTGAATTTTCCAAAGTCCTCAAAACACACAATATCGACATGAAACAAGTATAGATGCATAATAAAACGACGTACTACTCTAAGGGTGTAGAAATTACCTCCTTTGGCAACTCAAGAATTTTCTTGAGTTGCTCAAAGTCCTCAAAATCCATTCTTTCTTGGTCCAATGTGTAAATAGTGAGCTTGGGAACATTTTTTGTGAAGTGGGAATGAGGTTTTGGGGTTGGATCCATGGTGTTTTGGGGGATTGAAGGTGGAGGAAGAAGAGGGGGAGCAGGAGCAGCAGCAGCTCATGGAGGAAGGAGAGAGAAAAGGTGTGAAGAAATGATGGGGGATGGTTCAAAAAGAAAGGATTGACCTATTCTTTCTCTCTCTTCATCATATCTTACTTTTTCTTTTCTTTTCTTTTTCCTTTATTCCTTCTTACCCAATGGTAACCCTAGGCAACCATACACCCACAACATGTAAGAAAATGTGACAAGTGTGGAAAAAATGATATGTGCATGTTTTGCACAAAAAATGCTAAAAATCCAATTAGCGATTTTTAATCGCGATTAGCACTAAAATAGCATATAATTAATCACAAAAACTTAAAAATGGCAAAATTCCATAAATACCCTATTTTAAAATTTTCCATAATTTTTCCATAATTTTTCCCATTTATCGGTATTTAATTATACCGAAATATTAAAATATTCATTAAAAATTAATATTAAATTATAAAAATTCCCAAAAATAATATTTTATTTTTTTGAAATGTTACAATCTTCCCCCCTTAAAGAAATTCGGTCCCTGAATTTAAATTTAAACCCCCAAATTCCAAAACATTTCAATAAAATGTCCAAGTCATCGGGGCTCCGAAATCATCAACACATAAAACGCATCATAGCGCAATGCATGCGCATGAGTAATGAGAAGATAACTCAAAAGCAAAACTCCGTCAAGCATCCCGCAATCATCGGAGTCATGGTAAAGACACAAATGTCAAGTCCAAAACAAGACCAATATGATATAAGTCAGAACTATACATGTAACTATCAAATTATACAGGTAAATATCTGAAGGAAATGCATGCCAAATCCTTTAAAGTCGATGTGCAATGCGCATAACACTGCACAGTGGCAGACGTCTACCATAAGAAAATAACCATATACGTATATATTTTTTGTTTAATATCTACGTTCCGCCGTTTTTGGAAACAATTTAGAAGGGTTTCCTTATTTTAAACGTTTCGTGTCATATCGGACACGTAGGTAAATACTGAGACTATAGCTCGCTTTTGGAAATCCCTTTGAAATCTATCAATGCATGCAAAATATACTCAGGTTCTGTCATCTGACTCGTCCTGCTAAGTACGAAAACAATAATAAAACATCACAAAAACGTACCGCTCCATAAAAAATCAATCCCAAAATATGCATATGAATACTACGTGCGTCTGGTGCGCACGAAAATCAAAATCCATATATGTGCCATACATGTGCACAGAAACAACATCTAGGTGCAACAGGTGTGCACCCAACATCCGTCATAGGCAACGTATGTGCCTGACAGCAAAATCAGGTGCATCTGACATGCACGAAAAATCTCGATTTAGTGCATCTGGTGTACGCCAAAATCGCATCTTATAACATGCTCCCAACATGCGCGAAAACCCAAATCAGGTGCATCTATCATGCACAAAATCATGAAATCCAATATCAAGCGCCTAACATGCGTAAAATCCAATCAGGTGCACAAGGTGCACAAAACAAATATCGAGCATCACCATCGAAGTCCAGTGCATCTAAGTGCACAAAATGCGTATCACTGCACTGCAAGCATATGTGAACCACACCGAGTGCAAAAACCCAATTGTGTGCGTACATATGCACAAAATCAACTCAACTGTATGAAACCTATAAAATCATAAACATGAGAAACCAAGGCACGAAAAAGATAACAGTGCCGCAACTGTGCAAAAGTCGTAAATACTCAGTAGGTGCAACCATGGTGCATGAAAACAAATATCATGAAACTCAATCATCAAAATCAGTCATGCGAATAGATCGCCCAAAATACCGAAATCAAGTATGGCGGAATAGTCCCGCTCAAGCACATCCTCCAAGAATCTCTGGCCAACTGTCGTGGTCACTCATGGCATGTCTCGTCGACGATCATGAACTCTGGCCTGCCGGTGTGCGTAATATGACCACTCTTGGGTCCAAGTCTTATCATAATTTATTCCAGAAAGGTCCTGTCGAGATCTCTCACAAATCTTGTCTCTGCCGAACTGTCCGGAAGTCATCGTCTTTTACTATATCTGTTTCTTATTCCAGAACGACTGCATACTCATCGCGACTCCTTCTGGAAGGTATATCCAAGTACAATGCCTCGGCATGCGTACCGCATCTCTGATATCGACGGAGTGGAACGTCGTCTCATCAAGATCTCGTACAAACCTCTTACTCCACTTTTCTCTAATGTCGACTGTTTCGGACTCGTCTCGTCATGGCTGCATGGACTGAGCTCCAACGGCTATCCTCGTATTTGGAGCCTCTCAAGAAACGCATCTCACCACCTAACATCCGAATGAAGTCGAACCATTTGATCGATTCGTCAAAATCTCATAATCCCCCAAGAGCTCAACATCTTGGGTACAGTTTAATAGTATCGAGTACATACCACAGTATCGGTGGTCCAGCTGTAGAAGGGCAAACCCAAGCCTCACTAATGGCGCTGCGGAACTGCCGCAAACCCTAAGGTTCAAAGGCTTTCACACGGTCTTTATGTCGAGTTAGGGTTTCATTCTTCTAGAGGGTCCATAGAATTGCCTGCATGTCTTTCCGAATACTTTAAACTTGGAATAATAGGTTTCTGACATTCGATCGTCTCTGTTGACTCTCAACGTATCTGCGTGAAGTCGTCTCTAGCTTGAATCAATCTATCTGATGACCTCGCATCGGGGTAGGCGAACGAACTACATGTCCTAGTCATTCATCCTCGGTGACTAGCGACCTTTTATGATCTCTTAGTACAACCCGTACTGCAATAGCTCCAACATCTGGGGTGATATCTCATCGTTCGCAGCAACAACTGGCTCACTCGTCTGTACGCTGAACAATGCCTCAATCATCATTAATAAGCAATACATCGATGGTCATCAAAATCCGGTTGGCCTCTATCAGTGGCCCAATTCTCTGGTGCTGATCTGCACGTCCGAGTAATCTCATACAGCGATCCATCCAACGCTCGTGGCGCAAAAACACCATAAAAAGACACATCTCTGCAATCGTGTGTCGCCGGAATTACGCCCTGGTCAGTCCTCGTTCGTAACGAGCTCGTGCTGACCGCAACTCTAGCCGTAGCTCTCCCTGCTCGTAATCGTAGCATCAAAATCATAACCGGTACCGATGAGGCTAGATCATGAATGAATATAATATTGAGCAAAGAAATGTACATGCTAAGGCTTCTTAAGTGGAGTAGCGTATCGTAAATATGCCGCGGAACATACCCACGGTACGTCACTCTACTTTAGTCACCTACTCCATCAACCAAGGGTCATCCTACACTTTGAAGGTAAAACCTAACGCTCTGATACCAACTTTGTCACGTCCCGAAAGTACGGAACAGGACCGGCACTTAAACTACGAAACGTCTCGAGGCGTACGTAATCTAAGTAAGCCGAAAACCCAGAAATCCAAACCAAGAAAAGTAGTAGAGTGAAGGAAAAACCATTTTAAATCAAATAGTTTGCAACACACGCCGAAATATGCATTTTAAAATCACAAGTCTTTTCTAAAAATTTCGGCAGAGTTTCCTTTGTAAAAACTGACCCCAAACGGGTACAAACCTGATAAAGAATATATAATGAATAAAGGCATCCCCAAGCGGGAGCTAGCTCTTCGTCAATCGACGGTCACAACCACGCAAGCAACATAATATACAACGCCGAAAGGCGAGGATCACAACAGGAAGGGAAACTCAAAATAGCATGAAATCCATAAAAATACAACGCGCGACTCTAAGGTCGAAAGAATAAACAACACTGGTCTCTATCTGAATGTAACGTTTTAAAAATAATTAAATTAATAATTAAATGAATAAAATTGTTTAAGTGAATTTTATGAATTTCGGTAAAGTAAAATGTATTTTTCGTAAAATTAAACCGTAATTGTTTTTCATTATAATTTCAAAAATACATATTTTAATTATGTAATTAATAGTAAATGGTGTTTATTTAGCCACTTATAAATTTTTATTAAATATTTTTCCTAAATTAATTATTTTAAATATTAACATAAGCTTTATTTTTTAAACTAAATTAGTGTAAATTACAAATTTGAATGGTTTTAATTTGTAAAAATGAGCCATGGTATATTAGAATCAAGTGTGTAATATGCAAAATCTTTTCCAAAATCTCTCCATGGTTCTAGAAATTTCTAGGAAAAGGGTTAAATTGAAAAAGTTAGATAATAAAGGGTTTAAGTGAAAAAATGCATTATTTATGAACTTTCTACACAATACCACACATTTTTTCTCTCTCTCCACCCTCCTCCCTCTCCATGGCCGGCCTCCCTTCCATGGGTAGCCCCAAAATTTTTCCCCCATCATTTTTGCAATAAAAATCATCAAAATTCATCAAAAATTCCAAAAATAAATCTCAAAAATCAACATTCAACCTCTACCATTTTCCTTTGACCTATTTAGCATGGATTTTGGAGATGGAAAGCATGAATTTTAGAGGCTCATTTTCATGTTTGGGTTTCATATTTTGAAGGTATAAATTTCCTTCTTTTGTTTTATTTCTATTAGATATTTCTTTTAAAGCATAATTAGATTTAATATATTAATTCTAGTTGCAAATTTTAAAATTAAAGTTAGGGTTTGTAAATTCAAGTTGTGGTTTTTATTAATTAAATAAGGTTATAATAGCTAGTTTAACATCTTTTAAAGTGGAAAAATATTGCATGGTTGTTGTATAATAAATTGTTTATTCAAATTGTTTTAATTAAGCTATTTAGCTAATTAGATTTTTCAAAAATGTGTTTGTGGGTAAAATAAAATTCTTATTAAGCTTGTTATCATTAGATGGTAGTTTTAATGAGAATATTAGCATATTAAAGGAAAGAAAAACTTAGTTTGATCACTAGTTTCCTTTGATAATTGGAAAATAGTAATAAAATGCAAGTATTTTGTAAACTAGATTTTGGAAATTCCTATATAAATGAAATTAAAAATATAATCATGGTTTCATCATATCATTATCATCATGAATTCTAGTTTAGTACATTAATTCATGCAAAATCATGTTTTGTGGTGGAATTTAGGTATTTTGCTTGAAAAATGTTGAAAATTGTTAAAGGTTGCAAACTAGAAATTTCAAATTAATACAAATTTGTGTAACAAAAATATAGTAATGGTTTGTATAGTCTAGTTATGCTATTTAATGAGTTTTATGACCATTGGTTTCATTTAAATGTTAAGTTTTGATGAAAAACGGTAAATTGGTATTTTCGGGTTTTACGAAATTGGACGGTTTGATGGATTTTAGGGTTTCGATGGATTTAATCATGTTTTATAATATAAGTAAGGTGTTTTAAAACTACGAGTTATTTGTTGATGTTTATCTCGATCCATCGGAGTTTATACGCCGATATCGAGCGATATTTGGTTCTTTTGCGTGGACGGGACATAGGTTTTAACCTATGCTTGTTCCTTGCGTCGTTTTGGCTTTTGTATGTGATTCAGTTTACGATACTATTTATATGTTTGCGTTTAGGTACCCCTCACGTGGACTGCGGGCGATGAAGAGGATGATGGCGACACCGTCTTCGGCAGACATGGACCAGGTGAGTAGACGCATATCTACGGGGGGAAGTCGGGTGGATGGCGTTTAGCACCCCCGCAACGTAGAATAGGAATAGTACTTATTGACATTAGGAAACCAGATGTGACCCTATATTCTTAATGAGTAGGACCCTAGTAATGACCCTAGGCTGGACCAGACTGATTTAGGAAGACCATACCAGAGGATGAATACCCTGGAAGAGGTTCGTAGGTTTCAGGTAGAAACACACACACGCACACACTGAAACTCGACATGGTGTATACGGGTATGTGTATATATATATAGGACTAGGTATAGGTATATATATAGATATATACAACACGTATGTGGGATACATTGATACACGGGATGAAACAGGATAACTGGGCTTGATGCCGTGATTCTTGACTATACAGTCGTATTAAAGTGTTAGCGGATCATTAGAGAATGAGATAATGAACAGGTATACCTAAATTATAATGGGTAGTGATGATATTGAGGTACATGGGACTCTAAAATAGAACCCGAACTGTAACTTGTGACTGATCACGATATGATATATGTATGACTTGATTACGACATCATATAGGTGTGACCTGATGTCGATATCATATAGGTGTGACTTGATGACGATATGATATCAGTATGACTCGATCACAACATGATACATATGACATGCTATTTCTGAGGATAAATTAATGAGGTATATTTATGATGGCAATGTTATATAATTGATGTATGCGATTACAGCATAGCACCTCGATCATGACATGTGTTGATGATGATATTATACGAATAATGAGACACGTAGGTGATATTTGACCCGTACCCCGATATTGGGATGCCATACGATGGATTTTACCGTACGAGGCATAGATGTGATGATTGATCCGCACTCTTGATTTGAGGAAGTCGTACTATGTACGTGACGCTATTGAAGCAGGATCGCCGACTATTAGAGATATGGACTCAGGCTTTAGGTATACTTCTATCGACCAGTTCTTAGGTTTAGTTTTCCTTAGGGGGGGTTAGATGGACACTAAGTTAGGTTCGAGTCGTATAGTGGTAGTGGTAATTGTATATCAAATGAGTGGATAACACACATCCGTCTTTACTTTCATATTGTAATCATAATGTTGCATGTTCTTACATATGTTGCTATAATCAGTATAAACTTTACCTATTAGGACACCAGCACCATTACCGATGATGCGCATATTCCACGCACACTTATTTGCCGGCTCACACACATCATCATCGGTAATTGCTATGTCACGTACACTTTAGATCATATTGTCTTTTATGGATAGAATCAGTTAACAACTAGACCGATATAATATAGTGATTATTCTCTGATATTAGTATAGACATGATATTTATTACTTAGACATTCATGCATTCATATTTTCATGTTATCATGCAGTATTATGGGCATATGCCGACACTTATCATATAGTTACTCATGATTTTGAGATTTGGATTTCTATGAGATTTCTGGATTTTGGGGAAAACCGCAAGAATATGTAAAAAACTTCTCTTTCTCCTCCTCCTCTCTTTTTAAAAACATAAGATGCGGTTTTCTCGTGATGTATGTGTCGTCCACCATGAGATTTCATGTTTTCTGTTGGATTTCGAGACCCGATTCGAGGAGTGGATGAACCGTCTCGGGTACATGGTGGGCCCGGTATGGTACCCCGGGGCAAGAAGATCGAGTTGTAGACGATGAGCCTGGCAGGGGAAGGCTACCTACCGGTGATGTCTGGCGCGGCGGATATCCGGAGGATACCGACCATTGTCGTGAGATTTGATGATATGGGCCGATCCGGACTGACGGAGCCCGAGATATTGAGACTTGAGATTACATGTGTTGTGTCGACGCTTGACACGGATTTCCATGGATTTCATTGTTGAGATTTCAGATTCTTATACACATTTTACTATGATAACAGCTAAAGATTTCTTATACATATATATCTGGATTTCAGGATTTGTTACTTTACATTCATGGTGCATGCATTTCATTTCATATGACATAGTATTATATGAGGCACTGACACAAGCACGGAGTATCTGCACTTACACTTAGTTTTACCCTGCTATTACTAGATGATTGGGATATTATAGTGTATTATTATGACCTAGGATAGCGTCGTGCATTCGATTTCTTTTCGTAGATGTCTTCTACTCACGAGTTGGCAACTCACCCCCGTTGTGCCAAATTTTATTTCAGGTTCGATGTACAGGTTTCCGTGGCAGCTTGTTGGCACATCTTTTCTTCAGGGTGATTTGCACGGTAGGTTGGTTCACTTGTATCCGAACCACCATTGTACTTTTATTCATTCATTTGTATCTAGTAAGCTCCATCAACCATACTTGTATTACTTGATAAGTTTATTGGACCAGTCTTTTATTTCGACCTTAGAGTCGCGCATGTATTATTCTGATCTGGTGGTTTTGTTTTCTTTTGAGTTTTGAGCCTCGCCCTTTGGCGTTGTATATTATTGTGTTTGTTGTGGTTGTTTCCGCCTGTTGGCGTTGAGCTAGCACCCGTTTGGGGATGCTTTTTATTGTTTATTTATATTATACTTGTTGTACCCGTTTGGGGGCCAGTTTTTACAGAGGAGACTCTGCCGAAATTTTTGAGAAAATTTGCTGATGCTTTTAAACTTGTTTTCTTTTTTCTTCTTCTTCTTCTTTTATGGTTTAGATTTCTGGGCTTCGGCTTACTTAGGTTACGTGGCGCCTCTAGACGCTTCGTAATCTAAGTGCCGGTCACGTTCCGTACTTTCGGATCGTCACAAAGTTGGTATCAGAGCGCTAGGTTTAACCTTGTATAAGTCTAGGTGACCCTTGGTTGATGGAGTAGGCAATTTAGGTAGAGTAACGTACCGTGGGTATGGTCCGCGGCATACTTACCATACGCTACTCTGCTTAAGGAGCCTTAGGATGTACAATTGTTTACACCGTATTCCATTCGTTCTTTTGATCTATCTTCGTCAATGTTGGAGGGTGGTTTCTGTTAACCACGGGCACACTGGCAGAAGGAGCTGCGGCTCGAATGCGATAACCATTAGAGTATTGGTTATTCTTGAGGATTGAAGCATTGCTTAGCGTGCGGATAAAGGGTATTCACATGCCGTCCGGATGAAGTTAAAGAGGTTCGAACGATTATCAGAAAACCATTTTTCCAAGTTTAAGATATTCGGAAGAACATGCAGGTATTTCGTTGGACCCTCTAGAAGAATGAAACCCTAACTCGACATAATGACCACGAGAACGCCCTTGAACCTTAGGGTTTACGGCAGTTCCGCGGTTCCATTAGTGAGACTTGGGTTTGCCCTTCTACGACTGGATCATCGATGCTGGGGTATGTACCGGATATTTTAAACTGTACTTGAGTGTTGAGCTCTCGGGGAATTATGGGATTTGATGGATCGATCGAAAGGTTTAATGTAGTCCGGATATCAAGTGAAGGGATCGACTACGTAGGAGACTCTAGATATGAGTATTGCCGTCGGTAGCGCAGTCAGCACACTTATGAAGAGATAAGTTTGAAGCAATCGACATCAGAGGAATGAGGCGCACATTGACGATAGTGATTACGATGTGACTTGGTGATTTGAATTTCATATTTCTGTTATTGGATTTTGGTATTTTGAGGATTTTGTTCTACGATTGGTATTTCTTATGTGTACCTTCATTTCCTTCTATCCGTGTTTCATATATCAGCTGTATTGATGTTGCTTAGTATACACCCGGTACACTTATTTGGTTTTATATATTTTGAGATTTTTTTTTATTTTTTGATTTCGTGCATATGGGTTACACATGATTTTGATATATGCTTCGACCTAGTTTTTATCCATTTTCGTATTGTGATTTCGATTCTGATATTCGATGTATGTTTTCGTGCACCATGTGCACCTGATTAGGATTCTTGCGCATACTTGGCGCACTTGATGCGATTTTGTGCACACCAGATGCACTAAATCGGGGTTTTGTGCAGATTAGATGCACCTGATAGTGAGTCGTGCACGCCCGTTGCACTTGACAGATGTTTTGGTGCACACCTGTTGCACTTATTTTGTTTTTGTGTGTATTCATGGTATCTGTATTTGGTTTCGATTTCAGTGCGCACCGGACGCACATGATATTTTATTGATGTGATTGGGATTGATTTCAGTTTGAGCAGTATGTTTCATAATCATTATTATTTGATTTAGTAACCAGGCGGGACGTGTATGTTAAATAAAAGATATATATATATAGTTATTTTTTTTTTAATAAACGTCCGCTACTTATGCCATGACACGTGTATTGCACGGCGATTTTCAAGAGGGGTTTTCGTATGCTTCTTTATTATGATATTTATGTGATTTCACTATGATGCACACTATATATAAGTTGTAGATTGATATATATTATGTTGGTTTTCATATTGGGTTTTGATATTTTATTCTCGCCATAACTCCGATGATTGCGTTATGCTTGACGGAGTTGATTTTTGTTATGTATTGATGATTTCGGAGCCCCGACGATTTGAGTGTTTTGCTAAATGTTTTAGTATTTGGAGGGGGAGTTTTAATTTAAATTCGGGGACCGAATTTCTTAAAGGGGGGAAGATTGTAACGTTTTAAAATAATTAAATTAATAATTAAATGAATAAAATTGTTTAAGTGAATTTTATGAATTTCGGTAAAGTAAAATGTATTTTTCGTAAAATTAAACCGTAATTGTTTTTCATTATAATTTCAAAAATACATATTTTAATTATGTAATTACTAGTAAATGGTGTTTATTTAGCCACTTATAAATTTTTATTAAATATTTTTCCTAAATTAATTATTTTAAATATTAACATAAGCTTTATTTTTTAAACTAAATTAGTGTAAATTACAAATTTGAATGGTTTTAATTTGTAAAAATGAGCCATGGTATATTAGAATCAAGTGTGTAATATGCAAAATCTTTTCCAAAATCTCTCCATGGTTCTAGAAATTTCTAGGAAAAGGGTTAAATTGAAAAAGTTAGATAATAAAGGGTTTAAGTGAAAAAAATGCATTATTTATGAACTTTCTACACAATACCACACATTTTTTCTCTCTCTCCACCCTCCTCCCTCTCCATGGCCGGCCTCCCCTCCATGGGTAGCCCCAAAATTTTCCCCCCATCATTTTTGCAATAAAAATCATCAAAATTCATCAAAAATTCCAAAAATAAATCTCAAAAATCAACATTCAACCTCTACCATTTTCCTTTGACCTATTTAGCATGGATTTTGGAGATGGAAAGCATGAATTTTAGAGGCTCATTTTCATGTTTGGGTTTCATATTTTGAAGGTATAAATTTCCTTCTTTTGTTTTATTTCTATTAGATATTTCTTTTAAAGCATAATTAGATTTAATATATTAATTCTAGTTGCAAATTTTAAAATTAAAGTTAGGGTTTGTAAATTCAAGTTGTGGTTTTTATTAATTAAATAAGGTTATAATAGCTAGTTTAACATCTTTTAGAGTGGAAAAATATTTCATGGTTGTTGTATAATAAATTGTTTATTCAAATTATTTTAATTAAGCTATTTAGCTAACTAGATTTTTCAAAAATGTGTTTGTGGGTAAAATAAAATTCTTATTAAGCTTGTTATCATTATATGGTAGTTTTAATGAGAATATTAGCATATTAAAGGAAAGAAAAACTTAGTTTGATCACTAGTTTCCTTTGATAATTGGAAAATAGTAATAAAATGCTAGTATTTTGTAAACTAGATTTTGGAAATTCCTATATAAATGAAATTAAAAATATAATCATGGTTTCATCATATCATTATCATCATGAATTGTAGTTTAGTACATTAATTCATGCAAAATCATGTTTTGTGGTGGAATTTAGGTATTTTGCTTGAAAAATGTTGAAAATTGCTAAAGGTTGCAAACTAGAAATTTCAAATTAATACAAATTTGTGTAATAAAAATATAGTAATGGTTTGTATAGTCTAGTTATGCTATTTAATGTGTTTTATGACCATTGGTTTCATTTAAATGTTAAGTTTTGATGAAAAACGGTAAATTGGTATTTTCGGGTTTTACGAAATTGGACGGTTTGATGGATTTTAGGGTTTCGATGGATTTAATCATGTTTTATAATATAAGTAAGGTGTTTTAAAACTACGAGTTATTTGTTGATGTTTATCTTGATCCATCGGAGTTTGTATGCCGATATCGAGCGATATTTGGTTCTTTTGCGTGGACGGGACATAGGTTTTAACCTATGCTTGTTCCTTGCGTCGTTTTGGCTTTTGTATGTGATTCAGTTTACGATACTATTTATATGTTTGCGTTTAGGTACCCCTCACGTGGACTGCGGGCGATGAAGAGGATGATGGGGACACCGTCTTCGGCAGACATGGACCAGGTGAGTAGATGCATATCTACGGGGGGAAGTCGGATGGATGGCGTTTAGCACCCCCGCAACGTAGAATAGGAATAGTACTTATTGACATTAGGAAACCAGATGTGACCCTAGATTCTTAATGAGTAGGACCCTAGTAATGACCCTAGGCTGGACCAGACTGATTTAGGAAGACCATACCAGAGGATGAATACCCTGGAAGAGGTTCGTAGGTTTCTGGTAGAAACACACACACGCACACACTGAAACTCGACATGGTGTATACGGGTATGTGTATATATATATAGGACTAGGTATAGGTATATATATAGATATATACAACACGTATGTGGGATACATTGATACACGGGATGAAACAGGATAACTGGGCTTGATGCCGTGATTCTTGACTATACAGTCGTATTAAAGTGTTAGCGGATCATTAGAGAATGAGATAATGAACAGGTATACCTAAATTATAATGGGTAGTGATGATATTGAGGTACATGGGACTCTAAAATAGAACCCGAACTGTAACTTGTGACTGATCACGATATGATATATGTATGACTTGATTACGACATCATATAGGTGTGACCTGATGTCGATATCATATAGGTGTGACTTGATGACGATATGATATCAGTATGACTCGATCACAACATGATACATATGACATGCTATTTCTGAGGATAAATTAATGAGGTATATTTATGATGGCAATGTTATATAATTGATGTATGCGATTACAGCATAGCACCTCGATCATGACATGTGCTGATGATGATATTATACGAATAATGAGACACGTAGGTGATATTTGACCCGTACCCCGATATTGGGATGCCGTACGATGGATTTTACCGTACGAGGCATAGATGTGATGATTGATCCGCACTCTTGATTTGAGGAAGTCGTACTATGTACGTGACGCTATTGAGGCAGGATCGCCGACTATTATAGATATGGACTCAGGCTTTAGGTATACTTCTATCGACCAGTTCTTAGGTTTAGTTTTCCTTAGGGGGGGTTAGATGGACACTAAGTTAGGTTCGAGTCGTATAGTGGTAGTGGTAATTGTATATCAAATGAGTGGATAACACACATCCGTCTTTATTTTCACATTGTAATCATAATGTTGCATGTTCTTACATATGTTGCTATAATCAGTATAAACTTTACCTATTAGGACACCAGCACCATTACCGATGATGCGCATATTCCACGCACACTTATTTGCCGGCTCACACACATCATCATCGGTAATTGCTATGTCACGTACACTTTAGATCATATTGTCTTTTATGGATAGAATCGGTTAACAACTAGACCGATATAATATTGTGATTATTCTCTGATATTAGTATAGACATGATATTTATTACTTAGACATTCATGCATTCATATTTTCATGTTATCATGCAGTATTATGGGCATATGCTGACACTTATCATATAGTTACTCATGATTTTGAGATTTGGATTTCTATGAGATTTCTGGATTTTGGGAAAAACCGCAAGAATATGTAAAAAACTTCTCTCTCTCCTCCTCCTCTCTTTTTAAAAACATAAGATGCGGTTTTCTCGTGATGTATGTGTCGTCCACCATGAGATTTCATGTTTTCTGTTGGATTTCGAGACCCGATTCGAGGAGTGGATGAACCGTCTCGGGTACATGGTGGGCCCGGTATGGTACCCCGGGGCAAGAAGATCGAGTTGTAGACGATGAGCCTGGCAGGGGAAGGCTACCTACCGGTGATGTCTGGCGCGGCGGATATCCGGAGGATACCGACCATTGTCGTGAGATTTGATGATATGGGCCGATCCGGACTGACGGAGCCCGAGATATTGAGACTTGAGATTACATGTGTTGTGTCGACGCTTGACACGGATTTCCATGGATTTCATTGTTGAGATTTCAGATTCTTATACACATTTTACTATGGTAACAGCTAAAGATTTCTTATACATATATATCTGGATTTCAGGATTTGTTACTTTACATTCATGGTGCATGCATTTCATTTCATATGACATAGTATTATATGAGGCACTGACACAAGCACGGAGTATCTGCACTTACACGTAGTTTTACCCTGCTATTACTAGATGATTGGGATATTATAGTGTATTATTATGACCTAGGATAGCGTCGTGCATTCGATTTCTTTTCGTAGATGTCTTCTACTCACGAGTTGGCAACTCACCCCCGTTGTGCCAAATTTTATTTCAGGTTCGATGTACAGGTTTCCGTGGCAGCTTGTTGGCACATCTTTTCTTCAGGGTGATTTGCACGGTAGGTTGGTTCACTTGTATCCGAACCACCATTGTACTTTTATTCATTCATTTGTATCTAGTAAGCTCCATCAACCATACTTGTATTACTTGATAAGTTTATTGGACCAGTCTTTTATTTCGACCTTAGAGTCGCGCATGTATTATTCTGATCTGGTGGTTTTGTTTTCTTTTGAGTTTTGAGCCTCGCCCTTTGGCGTTGTATATTATTGTGTTTGTTGTGGTTGTTTCCGCCTGTTGGCGTTGAGCTAGCACCCGTTTGGGGATGCTTTTTATTGTTTATTTATATTATACTTGTTGTACCCGTTTGGGGGCCAGTTTTTACAGAGGAGACTCTGCCGAAATTTTTGAGAAAATTTGCTGATGCTTTTAAACTTGTTTTCTTTTTTCTTCTTCTTCTTCTTTTATGGTTTAGATTTCTGGGCTTCGGCTTACTTAGGTTACGTGGCGCCTCTAGACGCTTCGTAATCTAAGTGCTGGTCACGTTCCGTACTTTCGGATCGTCACACTGAAATAAATACATGTTTGGTTGATGGAACTTCTAGATACAACTGAATAATAATATACAAAATATACTGATGGTCACGATACAAGTGAACCCACCTACTAGCAAATCACCCGGAAATGGAAGTAGTGCCAGCAAAGCCGTAATGAAACCTGTACGGCAAAACCTGCAAGAAACTGTGGCACAACGGGGGTGATTTGCCAACTCATGAATAGAAAACATCTATGAACATAAATCGCATGTATGACGCAATCCTAGGTCATACGATCAATATCTATCCTCAAATATACAACCAGCAGCCTATAAAAATGGTTAGGGTAAACCTCTAAACAACAGTAATACCCAGTGCTCGTATCAGTGCCTCAGCTAGCAATATATCATATGGATGATGTATGAATGCATGAAAACAGAATACATGTACTGAAGAAACTGCTTTCATAACTTAGTGAGATTTCTGTATTTTTGAAGCGAGATATCATAAATGAAATCAGCATAAACAGTGTCTAGCATCGACACAAAACATAAATCTCAATCTCAATATCTCAGGCTCGGTACCTCAATATCTCAAAATCTCAGTTTCTCAATCTCACTATCTAGGGCGCCGTCAGTCCAGACCGGCCCTACCATCAATCTCAAGACCACGACGGTATCCTCCGGATATCCGACGCGTTGGGTAAAATCACCGGTCGGTAGTGCTCCCCTGTCAGGCTCAACGCCATCCTCTGTGACCTTCTCGCCCCGGGGTACCGTACCGGGCCCACCATGTACCCGAAATGGTTCATCCAACTACTCGAATCGGGTCTCGAAATCCATCAGCAAACTCATGGTGGACGACTCATACATCATGGGAAAACCGCACTTTTCATTTAAAAAGAGGGAAAAAAGAAGTTTATAAATGTTTTTGCGGTTTTCCCCCAAATCCAGGAAATCTCATGAAAATCTAAATCCAAATCATCGATGGCATGTGAAACAATGAATATAGGCATAAAAATCCATGAATGCAGCATAACAGTGAATAACAATATGCATGAAGTAGCAAATAATAACTGCAATGTCTAAACTGGTATATAAGGCAAGTACACTAACATCATGTCGAAACTATTAGCTAACAAGCTGTGTCAATGTAATAGTATTCTCTAAAGTGTACGTGACATGGCAATTATCGATGAAGATTTGTGTGAGCCGGCAAGTAAGGGTACGTGGTATATACGCATCATCAGTAATGGTGCTGGTGTCCTAACAGCATGATATCAACAATGGAATATGAATCACAAAATAGGTATGCGATGCGGAGCGAACAACAATAATGCGCGAGAGCTGAATACTAAACACAATGATAACTAATCCGCATTTAATATCATATGAGTCATACAGCTACACTAAACTATAGGGCTGAGCTAACAGGCTAACTGAAGGTAAGGAAACAGCCTAACATCTAAGTCGATACATACATACATACATACACACACACACACACACATATATATATATATATATATATATATATATATATATATATATATTAGTCGGTGATCCCGCCTCAATAATATCACATCCGATACCATATTCATAATCAGACATTCCCAAGTCAAGAGTACGGATCAAACATCAATATATAGCTCGTACGTAAATCCGTCGTACGACATCCCAAATCTGGGTACGGGTCAATATCATATTCATCACACTATTCATCTGGTATCCTCTTTATCAAAGATCATAATCCGGGGTACTGGCCTACGTCTAGCACAATACTAATATCATCAATAATCATGATCTGACTGCTGATCTACAGCCTCATACAAACCGATGTCATCACCACATATCATCATAAAGAGGTATACATCACCCAAAGCGACCCGTTATAATTATCTTAACATATCATATCTCCTATCACGATCATATGTCAACCATTTTATATATATCACTATTCACATGGTATCGTCGTCCAAAGATCCGCTATAACATCATGACGTATCTGAAGTACGAATCCTGCCATATCACTGATCTCACGGTCTCAAATCAAATCTCATCGACTCACCTCAAATCCCAAGTACTATCCTCAATCCAGTATATGAACACATACTCCCATACCCATATGAACACATACAAATATATTCCTATATACGCACATATGAAAGAGGAATGTATGAAAGTATGGGTGTGTGTGTGTGTGTGTGGTGCAACCACTACTCTAGGGTTTCGCAACACTAAACCAATCCAATCACACCTAGAATCCATCTTTATCATCAATAATCTCAACACTATAATCAATATATATGTGTGTATACGTATTCGTATACATCACCACGAACTGCGGGGGTGCTATACGCCATCCACCCGACTTCTCCCCATAGATATAGATTTACTCACCTTGCTTCTTGTGTGCCGATATCGATGTCGCCATCTTCATCTTCAATGCCTTGATATCACGTGGGGTACCTACAAGGATATCACAAATGCTAAAGCACATGAAAATCACATCGGAAACCAAAACGGCATACGCTACGCCCATAGGTAAAAACCTATAGTCTCGCATGCAAACACGACCAATAGCCATTTGCCGTTGACGTTCAAACGCCACCCGACAGAAACGAATAACCAAATACCAAAATCCATGCTAAAACAAGTCGTAAAACATGCGCCAACACAAGAAAACTACCCCAGATTCTATCCTAGATGGAATCAGTGAAAATTGCATATACCAAAGGTCAAATTTACTGGAGATAGGTCCCTGGAACAAAAACGAGGGGGTTCCAACCTGATCTGGCCGCAATTTGCGGCCAAAAAGGATTTATTGGCGGCCTGAAGAAGGAGGTGGGGGCTAGGGTTTTGTGTGGTGGTTCCTAGTTGCCTGCACAACTCACTGTCAAACCAAAATTGTTTTCAGGTAGCTCGGGTGATAGCAGATTTCTAAAAACACTCGCAGAATTACAGTTTTCCCCGATATCGTTTCTCTAAATCCGTATTCTGGACTTTGCTCTCAGGTTTGGTCCAATGTAACATCACACCAGGGGTTGTAGTCTCTAATTACACCTCAATTCACCTTTGATTTCAGATCGAACCCTAAACCCTAACTTGAATTTTCCAAAGTCCTCAAAACACACAATATCGACATGAAACAAGTATAGATGCATAATGAAACGACGTACTACTTTAAGGGTGTAGAAATTACCTCCTTTGGCAACTCAAGAATTTTCTTGAGTTGCTCAAAGTCCTCAAAATCCATTCTTTCTAGGTCTAATGTGTAGCTAGTGAGCTTGGTAACATTTTTTGTAAAGTGGGAATGGGGTTTTGGGGTTGGATCCATGGTGTTTTGGGGGATTGAAGGTGTAGGAAGAATAGGGGGAGCAGGAGCAGCAGCAGCTCATGGAGGAAGGAGAGAGAAAAGGTGTGAAGAAATGATGGGGGATGGTTCAAAAAGAAAGGGTTGACCTATTCTTTCTCTCTCTTCATCATACCTTACCTTTTCTTTTCTTTTCTTTTTCCTTTATTCCTTCTCACCCAATGGTAACCCTAGGCAACCATACACCCACAACATGTAAGAAAATGTGATAAGTGTGAAAAAAATGATATGTGCATGTTTTGCACAAAAAATGCTAAAAATCCAATTAGCGATTTTTAATCGCGATTAACACTAAAATAGCATATAATTAATCACAAAAACTTAAAAATGGCGAAATTCCATAAAATACCCTATTTTAGAATTTTCCATAATTTTTCCATAATTTTTCCCATTTATCGGTATTTAATTATACCGAAATATTGAAATATTCATTAAAAATTAATATTAAATTATAAAAATTCCCAAAAATAATTTTTTACTTTTTTGAAATGTTACATATACATATAACAAATTATTGAATCAACACATGATTCAATAATCTGGTTATATCACATATAACTTATATCGCGAGATTAGAATACTGTATCACATGCACGTATTAATCTCGGTCCCGCACATATCACATAGGTGACCTACTTCATTTCGCTTGAGCCAGGAAACCTCTGTGTAAGACTCTAAAGACTCGTCAATACGCCAGCATTAGGTAATAATCATTTCAGTCACCCACAAGCTGTCAGCGGTACTAGCTGGACGTAACGACTACCCAGGTATTGAGCGATCAGAAGATCAACAAGTAAGCTTGTCCAAACTCCCGTGAATCCAGTAAGTAACACTGCTGTACAGTCCGGTCTCTTCATCTGATATGTCGCATATCAAGTCTGGGGGTGGTAAACGTCAGACCCCAATAACTTGATAAGTCATGCGGATGTGAGGCTCATAACGGGTCGAGAAACTACTGATAACACATACCAGTAAATCTCATCATCAGGCTTGGCCAGGGACTTCCTGTTATAGCCAATCGAACATAGCGCAACATCAACCCCCAATACCGGAAGATACGAAACCCTTCCTATCGCTCATTGCCTCCATGTGACTCGGGACTGTACCCAGAATCCACCTGTTTGCACGCTCTCTTGAGCGTGGTAGGGAGGAAATCAAAGTACAGTAGGAATCACACAAGACTCTATGACAATCTCAGGTCTACAGACTAACATGTACCAGTGTCACCAGAGAACTGCTATCTGACGATAGGTATAATACCATCTATGAGTTCTCGGCGAGTCCTGTTCGGTGTACCCATTCTCCAATGAGCACCTGTGTACAATCTTTGATGTCAAACACCAATGGCTGTGGGATTAACCATTGCCCCATACAAGGGTCAAGAAACGTACACACTAGTCTACTCTGGAATATCGATGCCCTGTCTCGATACTCCCTCGACTAGGAACAATTAAAGGATGAACTTATGGACTACCCTGGCCCCACTAGTATGATCTGCATCATAGTCCTGGTAGTTAAGTACACATCCTAAGGGCTTTATCAACATGTAACGGAGAGACAGTATAATGATACAAGTGCACATGTTAAGATAAAGAGCAACCATATAGCATACTATCATGGCGAGCAAGAAATTCCTCTCTATATATGTCCAAGCATCCACTATAATATACAATCATATACAATAATGGCTTCTAGGGCATACATATAACTAACAATCTCCTACTTGCACTAAGGCCAATTGTTGTAGTATCCCATACCCAACATCCCAAAAGTCTCTCAAGTGGCCTTCGTGAGTGGATCCGCTGTGTTATTCTTCATGTCAACTCTCCTGACCTCGATCTCCCGAAGATCAACTATCTCCCTGATTAGGTTATACTGCCTAAGAATATGCCTGGATCACTGATGGGACCGGGGTTCCTAGGCTAAAGCCGCAGCTCCATTGTTATCACAATACACAAGTATTGGATGCTTAATGGTAGGAACCTCACCAAGTTCATCTCATGAACTTGTTCATCCAGACAGCCTCTTTGGCAGTATCGTTGGTAGCGATATATTCAGCCTTCATCGTCGAGTCTGCTATGGTATCTAGCTTGGAACTCTTCCAACATACCGTCCCTCCACTGAAGGTAAAGACAAAACTCGTGACCGACTTACATTCGTCCTTATCACCCTGGAAGATCGAATCGGTAAACGACTCGACATGGAGTTCACCGTTACCATACAACAAGAACAATTCCTTAGTCCTTCTCAAGTACTTAAGAATGTTTTTCACAGCTGTCCAGTGCTTTTCCCCAGGATCTGATTGACACCTACTCACTATACCTAGTGAGTATAATACATCCAGTCTGGTACATAACATCACATAGATGATAGAACCGACTGCCGAAGCATAGGGTATCCCTTGCATGCGAGCCCTTTCCAAATCAGATATGGGGGACATCTCTTTGGAGAGAGTGATTCCTGAGATCGTGTGTAAATTTCCACGTTTGGAATCTTCCATACTAAACCTCTTTAGTATAGTGTTGATGTACCTGGATTGGGACAATCCCAACATCTGTTTAGATATATCTCTATAGATCTTAATCCCTGGATGTAGGAGGCATCACCCAGACCTTTCATGGAGAAAATGTGATAAGGAGAGCTTGACCGAGTGTAGCATAGGAACATCATTTCCTATCAAGAGTATGTCATCCACGTACAATACGAGGAAGACAACCTTACTCTCTACAACCTTCTTGTATATACAAGGTTCATCTATGTTTTTGATGAAGTCGAACTCTTTGACTGCCACATCAAAACAGATGTTCCAACTCCGCGATGCCTACTTTAATCCGTAGATTAATGTAAGCAGCTTGCACACCTTTCCGCTGCTCCCACTGTTTACGAAGCCCTCTGGTAGTGTCATGTACACGCTCTCTCCTAAATCACCATTTAGAAAAGTGATCTTGACGTCCATCTGCCAGATTTCATAGTCATGGTATGCCGCGATGGCAAGTAGGATCCGGATGGACTTAAACATAGCCACTGGAGAAAAGGTTTCATTATAATCCATACCTAGTCGTTGACGAAAATCTTTTGCTACAAGTCTAGCTTTGAAAGTCTCAACTTTTCCATCTACAACAAGTTTCTTTCTCAAAGATCCACTTGCTCCTAATGGGGTTTACCCCCTCAGGAGCAACTTTCAAAGTCCATACTTTGTTGGTGTACATGGATTCTATCTCAGATCGCATTGCATCCAACCATTTCACAGAGTCCCCAATCGTGATGGCCTGCTCGAAACTAGTTAAGTCATTATCTTCCATGATGAATTCCTCGCTCCCACCGTCTACGAGAAAACCGTAGTATCTCTCAGGCGGATGAGGAACCCTACAAGATTTGCGGAGTGGCTTAGGTTCGTCAGGGACTATTGAATCCTCTAGTTCCACCAAATCATCAGTTGTAGTTTGTGTAGCTGGAACTTCTTCCAGTTCTACCTCATGACCATAATTTCTTTTACAAGAAATTCCTTTTTCTAAAAAGGTGGCATTCCGAGAAACAAAACACCTTTTGTTCCTTAGTGTGGTAGAAGATATACCCTCGCGAATGCTTAGGATATCCTACAAACTTGCACAGAACTGATCTTGCCCCGAGCTTGCCCGGATTTTGCTTTTTAACATAGGCTGAACAACCCCATATCTTAACTTGTTTAAGAGATTGTCTCTTCCCATTCCATATCTCATATGGAGTGGTAGGCACTGATTTGATTGGAACTCTATTCAATAGGTATGCGGCTGTCTCAAGCACATAACCTCAAAAGGAAATAGGCAACTCAGCAGTACTCATCATAGAGCGCACCATATCTAATAGGGCGCGACTTCTCCGCTCCGATACACCGTTGTGCTATGGTGTATACGGAGGAGTAAGTTGAGAGAGAACCACATTCTCTTTTAAATAATCCAAGAATTCCGTGCTTAAGTATTCTCCTCTCCGATCAGATCGAAGGATTTTAATACTTTTACCCATTTGGTTTTCTACTTCGCACTTATTTTCCTTGAATTTCTTAAAAGCTTCAGATTTGTGTTTCAATAAGAACATATATACGAACCTTGAGAGATCATCGGTGAATATAATAAAGTATGAGGAACCATTCCTGGCATGTGTAGATATGGGACCGCATACATCACTATGTATCAGTCCTAAGAGTTCAGTAGCTCTTTCTCCGTGTCCAGTAAACGAAGTTTTGGTCATTTTGCCTTTGAGACATGACTGGCAAGTTTCATAAGATGTAAATTCGAACGGATTCAAATATCCATCCTTATATAACTTAGCTAGTCGTGTCGCATTGATATGATCTAGTCTACAATGCCACAAGAAAGATTCGTTCATTTCTGAACTTTTCCTCTTGTGTCTGTTCTGTACGTTAATAACTGTATTTTGATTCAGAACGTATAAACCATTACCCAACGTACCAAACCCAATCAACACTTGATTTTGGAAAATACTCATAACATTATCCTCTAATGCAAAGTTATATCCTTCTTTAGCTAATAAAGATACTGATATAATATTGTATATCAGGCTCGGAATGTAATAACAGTTGTTAAGAATTATTGTATTACCACTTGGTAGTACAAGGTGATATTCGCCAACTGTTTTGGATGCAACTATTGCACCATTCCCTACTCTGAGAGAATGATCACCTTTTCCCAGTTCTCTACCTTTCTTTAGCCTATGTAACATATTACAAATGTGTTAGTTGTACGTATGCCCTAGAGGCCAGTATTGTACAGATGTTGTATATTATATTGGATGCTTGGACATATATAGAGATGACTTTCTTGCTCGATATGATAGTATGCTATCTGGTTACTCTTTATCTTAACATGTACACTAGTCTCTTTATACTGTCTTGTAGTTACATGTTGGTAAAGCCCTTAGGATGTGTACTTGACTACCTGGACTATGATACAGATCATACTAGTGGGGACATGGTAGTCCATAAGTACATCCTTCAAGGTCCCTAGTCGTGGGTGTATCGAGACGGGGCATCGATATACCAGAGTAGACTAGCGTATACGCTTCTCGACCCATGAGATGGGCGATGGATGATCCCATATCCATTGGTGTTTGACATCAGAGATGGTATACGGGTGCTCAGTGGAGACTGGGTACACTGGACGGACTCGCCGAGAACTCCCAGATGGTATTTTACCTCACGTCAGATGGCAGTTCTCAGGTGACACTTGTACAGGTTAGTCTGTAGACCCGAGATCGTCATAGAGTCTTGTGTGATTCCCACTGTGCTTTGATCTCCACCTTTCCACGTCCATGAGGGCGTGCAAAATGGTGGTCTTTGGGTACAGTCCCGAGTCACATGGAGGCAATGAGCGATAGGAGGGGTTTCGTCTCTCCCGGTATTGGGAGTTGATGTTGCGCTGTGCTCGATTGGCCGTAGCAGGGAAGTCCCTGGCCAGGGCTGATAAGAGATTTGCTGGTAAGTGTTACCAGTAGTTTCTCGACCCGCTATGAGCCTCACATCGGCATGACTTATCGGGTTATTGGGGTCTGACGTTTACCACCCCTAGACTTGGTATGCGACATATCAGACGAAGAGACCGGACTGTACGGTAAGTGTTACTGATCGGATTCGCAGGAGTGTGAGCGGGCTAGCTCGTCGATCTTCTGATCGCTCAATACCCGGGTGGCCGTTACGTTTAGCAGACCGCTTGCGGCTTGTGGGTGCTTGATATGATCATCATCTGCTACCGGCGTATTGACGAGTCTTTAGAGTCCTACACAGAGGTTTCCTGGTTCAAGCGAAACGAAATAGGAGCGCATATGAGATGTGTGCAGGACCGAGAATAATGCGTGTATGTGATACCGCATTTCATTCTCGCGATATATGTTTCGATTGGTTATATTCGATATGACCTAGTTATCGAATCATTGATTCGATAAATCGATACATTGAATACTAGTCGGTTATGTGCGACATGACCGGATCATTGAATCAAATGTTGATTTAATGATTTAATGTATAATTATATATTTGATATATTACTTTGCATTAACTAGTATTGGTTCACTTTAAACGGATTTTTCTCACTTGGTGTGCACATTGTATATGTGATATGTTTTGTGTACACTTGTTTGTATCATGATTGATGATGCATAATAACTTGGCTTTGTGTGAAGAATTGAACCATGGTTATGATAAGGGTTAGGGTTTTTGATTATTCACTTAATTATTTATCCATTATTTATTCATTTAATTAGGTGAAAGAAAACAAAAAGGGTTTCTTTTCTTCATGAAGCTTATTGAAGCTTCATGAAACTTTGACCAAAGTCATCCCTTTTGTCTTCATCCTTAACCCTAACCACTAATCTAACCTTGGTCAATTCTCTACACATAACCATGGTTTACTTTATGATAAGTATTGATTTTCCTTTTTATTTCAATGACTTATCATAACATTATCATCATCTTCTTCATCTTCTTCTTCTTCTTCAAGCTTGCTACATCAATGGCAACTTGAGTTTTAGTGAGAGAAATCCAAATCTAAAGAGAACCCACCTCCTATTTCTTCACCCTCTACCTCTTGCCAAGTTGTTTTGGGTGTTTACTTCACAAGTTTCACAAGTTTGTGAAGTCGGAGCTTGAACTTGCGATGCCTCGAGGTAGATCGTCTTTGACACAAAGCCGACGACCTAGCTTGCCCGTTTCTCCGATGAAGCCAAAGTTCGAGTTTGGGAATCGAGATGGACAGCGAGAGGATGCCTTCGTGGAGCCAAGGAAGAGGATTACCGGATCTACAAAGGTTGTAGCATCTAACCTATAGTTAATTTGTTAACTAGTTTTCCGTTTCGCCTAAACATCTAGTAAACGATCCGTGTTAGGGTTTCTCGGCACCCATAATTTTTAAAATTGGCATGTTCGATGCCTTGTGAGACCTCTATAGGATGCCTAGGAACCTTTCATTGGTATCAGAGCCTAGCTAGAGCCTTAGGCGAAGTCTAGACGGAATTTGAACTCCGAACGAACCCGAAACCCCAATACAAATTGCTCTCTGTACTTTTTCTGAAAACGTGGATTTTTCCAGATTAAAAATTGCTAAAAAATTCAGCAGGGAATTTAGTGAATTACTGTGAAATACGTGCTGATAAATCCACAACATAGGCGCGGAACCGCGGCCCCCACTATAGACATCGCAGCGGTTCCGCGGCCACTGTATTGATTTACAGCACGTGGCTTGCACAGTAATTCATGTAGTGTAGTGCTGAGTCTTCTGGAAATTTTTAGTATTCATTCAAGAGTTGAATTTTCTGGGGTTGTTTTGGGGATTCGGTATTTCGATCGGATTATCAAATTTCGTCTTTTGTGTATTTCCGGATAATTTCCAGAATATGTTAAAAAGTTCGACCGGATATAAATACCCAATTTTTCCCCTGTCGGGAAATTTCCAATTGTTGGATTTTTCCGTAGTTTAACGACGTTCTAAGTAGTGCAAGTAACGCGATGGACCCTCTAGAAGACAACAAACCTTAACTCGATTATGTGACCGTCTTGAACTGCCCTTTGAACCTTCGGGTTTGGGGCAGTACGGCGTGCGACATGTGAGGCGTTGGCTTGACCCTTCTACGGCTGGACCGTCGGTACTGAGGCACGAACTGAATGTTGTTAGACTTATTTCATGTGTTGAGCTGTATCGGGAAAACTTGGGTATTCGACTGTTCGATCGGAAAGTTTAACATTTTCTGTTTATCTGGAATGTGATACAATAATTGGAATTCACAAACAGTTATGTGATAACTGAATGAATGTTATAAATCTAGCAGTTTAGTTTCACTTAATATTGAAAAGAGTTTTCGATAATGAGACTAAAATGCGGGATTTATAACTGTTAGGCATGTGATGTCTAAGTATTTCATTTGATTAGGCATGTGATGTCTAAAGAAGTTGCGGATTCCAATTGTTGTAGTTTTACACTTTCTTTTCTGTGACCGTAAGTGTAGTATGTTCATATCGCCGGTTTCGTTGCTATACGTCAACGACAATTGGGGTATGCATACTTACTTACGTTGATGGCATGTGATGTTATGTGTTGCTGGATATGTTATATTGGATCGTCGTATTCGAATAGCCGGGGGTTTTTATATGAGATGAGTGTTTTTCATTTTCATTCATGTAAAAAACTTGTATGTAATATTCTTTTATTTGGGGCACTTCCAGGTAGCGGAAGATGTCACCTTTTGTATATTATTTACTTTTCCGCATTAGGATAGACCCAAGGAGGGGAGCACAAGTAACCGGGTTCTGGGGTCCAGTGGGAGACCAACTCGAGGAGTCGAGTCCGGGTCTCCTAACCCTAGAATTGGCAGGGTTGCTTGCCGCTCTCGTAGGGGTCTAGGGGTGTGGGATTGGCTATTCATCACGACCGTGGAATCCGTGTTTTATACTGGCTAGTATTGAAAACACGGACGTCCTAGTATATCCAATATTTCATATGTTTATTCTGCTGCGATATCTGAGTTGTGACTCTGTGATGGATATAGTATATAGTATATATGATATATTATATAGACGTTACTTATTTTTTACACCCGCGCTAGCCCTGCCCTGCTCTGTCGTTAGTTACCTAACCTAACGGTGCACGAGGGGACATCGAGGCGAATGCGGATGGCATAAGTGTACGTCATATCTATCTGTGATGTTTAGGTATTTAAATGATGGGACTTCATTAATGTGATTAATGAAAGATAAGAAACCTAAGATGTTGTGGAATCGAATTTTAAAATAAAACAGGTAGCTACAGTTCTTGCTTTGCATAGCGATATATATGATATATCCCGCACCTTATTCGATGAGGAAAGGACCGAGATCCCTTCACCGGGAGTGACTCCATTAGCAATAACTGGCAGATGCTACACACTCGGTATGCTTTTGACTGCTTTTGGGTTTTTGCTTTGCACAGCGATATATATGATATATCCCGCACCTCATTCGACGAGGAAAGGACCGAGATCCCTTCGCCGGGAGTGACTCCTTTAGCAAAACTAGAAAAGCCTCAAAATCACTCCATTTCAAAACTTCATTTGATTCTACAACGATATAAAGTTCATTACGCAAAGGGTTTTCTTAAAAACCTGACGTAGCCCTCCGTCATTTCAGATAAGTAATAGTTAGTATTCGTGCTGCGTTTGTTGACTCAGTCAAGGCGTAGTGTGCGGTAGCTGATTACTATTTATCTGTTTATGCATATGATGCAGATTGGATTAGGGTAGTCGTGCGGCCTTGTTGACTTAGTCAAGGGTCGTGCGGGTGGGTTTAATTCAATCAGGAAATGACGGGTTGAACTTTACTTGTGGTCTATGGTTTGTTGACTCAGTCAAGGTCATAGATCGCCTGGGGCAAAATATTATCGGGAATTTCAAGTGTTGAAATTTGCAATGAGATTGCATACCTTCTATGAGATAGTTGGATCCCGATACCCACTGCGAGTAATTGTTACTCCTGGGAGAGTTATACATTACAATTAGCCGATCAAGTAGGTGTCTAGAAAGGTGTTAACGAGGTTACGCCTCTGGGAAAATGAGGTTTACATTAATTAGGTTCGTGCGAAAGCACGGGGGACCTCCCTCAAAGTACCGACACTGGCCTGGCTGAAAGATTGGCGAACTTGTAGTGTGTAATTAATCCCGGCTAGTCTTTCCTTTTAGGGTTTGGAGGAAGATTTGATAGAAAGCAGTGGGAGCCATCCTGATTAGATAAGATAATAACCAATCTGATCTTGCACGAGCATACGCTAAAGTGTTTTCTTCTCTCTCTTTCCAGGTAGCGACCATTTCATGCCCTAATGAAGATAATAATATGGATGTATTGACCGAACCCGCATGTTATACTGTGAAGGGGAACGTTGGACCCGTTCTATCTTATAAATGTTATAAGACTGAACAGGAAACAGGAGAATATCTGGATTCTCACACCGCCCAAACGGAGAACATGCATGTTGATGCATCATCTTCGGGTGTGTTTGTCATTGAGAACTGTTTCTCAGTTCACCCTACGTCCTGGGTATTAGATACCGGGTCAGGATCCCACATATGTAAGATGTTACATGGGCTGCGAAAAGGTAGAGAACTGAGAAAAGGTGAACATTCCGTTCATGTAGGGAATGAGGCAAATGTTGCAGCCAAAGCAGTTGGCATATATCACCTGGTATTACCAAATGGTGATACACTAGTCCTGAATGAGTGCTATTATATACCGAACATGATGTGCAACATTATATCAGTTTCTTTATTAAGTAAAGAAGGTTATAATTTTGTAGTAAAGGATAATGTTATGAACATATTCCTAGATCAAAAGTTGATTGCATCAGGCTCGCTACATAATGGCATATTCATTCTCAATCAAAATACAGTCTTCAATATACAAAACACACACAAAAGGAAAAGCTCAGAAATGAACGAATCCTTTTTGTGGCACTGTAGACTTGGCCATATCAATGAGACACGACTAGCTAAGTTGCATAAGAATGGATATTTGAATTCATTCGAATTATCATCTTATGACACTTGCCATTCATGTCTCAAAGGAAAAATGACCAAAACTCCGTTTAAAGGACACGGAGAAAGAGTTACTGAACTCTTGGGACTGGTGCATAGTGATGTATGCGGTCCAATGTCTACACACGCCAGAAATGGTTCTTCCTACTTCATTACATTCACTGACGATCTCTCTAGATACGGGCATGTGTTCCTGTTGAAACACAAGTCTGAAGCTTTTGAGAAATTCAAAGAATATAAGCACCAGGTAGAGAACCAAACGGGCAAAAGTATTAAGGTTCTTCAATCTGATCGAGGAGGTGAATACTTAAGCAGTGAATTCCTGGATTATCTAAAAGAGAATGGGATTCTCTCTCAGCTTACTCCTCCTTATACACCACAGCACAACGGTGTATCAGAACGAAGGAATCGCACCCTATTAGATATGGTGCGTTCAATGATGAGTAATGCTGAGTTACCTATTTCCTTTTAGGGGTATGCGCTTGAGACAGCCATATACCTATTGAATCTGGTTCCGTCTAAATCTGTACCTACCACACCATATGAGATATGGAGTGGGAAGAGACCATATTTTAAACGAATTAAGATATGGGGTTGTCCGGCCTATTTCAAAAAACAAAATCCGGACAAACTCGAGGCACGATCAGTCCTTTGCAAGTTTGTGGGATATCCTAAGAATTCTCAAGGATATTTTTTCTACCAACCTGAGGAACAAAGAGTGTTTGTTGCTCAACATGCCACCTTTTTGGAAAGGGAATTTCTTGCAAAAGAAATTAATGGCAAAGAGGTAGAGCTGGAAGAGGTTCCAGCACCACAAACTGCAATTGACAATTTAGTAGAACCAGAGGATTCAGTGGTGCCCGACGTACCCCAGCCTCTCCGCCGATCTAGTAGGGTTTCTCGTCCACCTGAGAGATACTATGGTTTTCTCATTGATGGTGGTAGTGAGGATTGCATCATGGAGGATGATGACCCAACTAGCTTCGAGCAGGCCATCACGAGTGGGGACTCAGTGAAATGGCTGGATGCTATGCGGTCCGAGATGGATTCCATGTACACCAACAAAGTATGGACTTTGGAAGTTGCTCCTGAAGGGGTAAAACCCATTGGGAGCAAGTGGATCTTTAAGAAGAAACTTGGTGTAGATGGGAAAGTGGAGACTTTCAAAGCTAGACTTGTGGCAAAGGGTTTTCGTCAAAGACCAGCTGTGGACTATGACGAGACCTTTTCTCCAGTGGCTATTCTTAAATCCATCCGGATCATGCTTGCCATCGCTGCATATCATGATTACGAAATCTGGCAAATGGATGTTAAGACCGCCTTTCTAAACGGTGATTTAGAAGAGTGCGTGTACATGACTCAGCCAGAGGGCTTCGTAGACAGTGGGAGCAGCGGGAAGGTGTGCAAGCTGCTTAAATCCATTTATGGATTAAAGCAAGCATCGCGGAGCTGGAACATCTGCTTTGACGTCGTTATCAAAGAGTTTGATTTCGTCAAAAATCCAGATGAACCTTGTATCTACAGGAAGGTGGCAGAGAGTAAGGTTGTCTTCCTCGTATTGTACGTGGACGATATACTCTTGATAGGAAATGATATTCCTATGCTGCAATCGGTCAAGCTCTTCTTATCACAAAGATTCTCAATGAAATATCTTGGTGATGCCTCCTGCATATTGGGAATTAGGATCTATAGAGATAGATCCAAAAGGATTTTGGGATTGTCCCAATCCAGGTACATTGACACCATACTAAAGAGGTTTAGTATGGAAGAGTCCAAGCGTGGGAACTTGCCCACGATCTCTGGAGTCACTCTCTCCAAAGAGATGTCTCCCAAGACTGATTTGGAGAGAGCTCGCATGCAAGGTATACCCTATGCTTCGGCAGTAGGCTCTATCATGTATGCGATGCTATGTACCCGACCCGATGTAGCATACTCACTAAGTATAGTGAGCAGGTATCAAGCTGATCCTGGAGAGAGTCACTGGACAGCTGTGAAGAGCATTCTCAAGTACTTGCGAAGGACTAGAGATATGTTCTTGGTGTATGGTAACGGAGAACTCCAAGTGGAGTCCTTTACCGATTCGAGCTTCCAGAGTGATAAGGACGACTCTAAGTCGCAGTCGGGCTTTGTCTTTACCCTTTACGGAGGGGCGGTTAGCTGGAAGAGTTCCAAGCAGGAAACCGTGGCAGACTCGACGATGGAGGCTGAATACATCGCTGCCAACGATGCTGCCAAAGAGGCTGTCTGGATCAAGAAGTTCATTACTGAACTTGGAATGGTTCCATCCATTGAGAATCCAATACCTTTGTATTGCGATAACAATGGAGCGGTGGCTTTGGCCAAGGAACCCAGGTCCCATCAGCGATCCAGGCATATTCTGAGGCGGTATCACCTGATCCGGGAGATAGTTGATCGCCGGGAGATCGAGGTCAGGAGGGTAGACACGAAGAACAACACGGCGGATCCACTCACGAAGGCCATTCCCCAGACACAGTTTGAGAGACTCTTCGGGATGCTGGGTATGCGATACTACAGCAGCTGGCCCTAGTGCAAGTGGGAGATTGTTAGTTTTACGTATGCCCTAGAGGCCAGTATTGTACAGATGTTGTATATTATATTGGATGCTTGGACATATATAGAGATGACTTTCTTGCTCGATATGATAGTATGCTATCTGGTTACTCTTTATCTTAACATGTACACTAGTCTCTTTATACTGTCTTGTAGTTACATGTTGGTAAAGCCCTTAGGATGTGTACTTGACAACCTGGACTATGATACAGATCATACTAGTAGGGACATGGTAGTCCATAAGTACATCCTTCAAGGTCCCTAGTCGTGGGTGTATCGAGACGGGGCATCGATATACCAGAGTAGACTAGCGTATACGCTTCTCGACCCATGAGATGGGCGATGGATGATCCCATATCCATTGGTGTTTGACATCAGAGATGGTATACGGGTGCTCAGTGGAGACTGGGTACACTGGATGGACTCGACGAGAACTCCCAGATGGTATTATACCTCACGTCAGATGGCAGTTCTCAGGTGACACTTGTACAGGTTAGTCTGTAGACCCGAGATAGTCATAGAGTCTTGTGTGATTCCCACTGTGCTTTGATCTCCACCTTACCACGTCCATGAGGGCGTGCAAAACGGTGTTCTTTGGGTACAGTCCCGAGTCACATGGAGGCAATGAGCGATAGGAGGGGTTTCGTCTCTCCCGGTATTGGGAGTTGATATTGCGCTGTGCTCGATTGGCCGTAGCAGGGAAGTCCCTGGCCAGGGCTG
This sequence comes from Agapanthus africanus, assembly GCA_030015575.1. Classification (NCBI taxonomy): domain Eukaryota; kingdom Viridiplantae; phylum Streptophyta; class Magnoliopsida; order Asparagales; family Amaryllidaceae; genus Agapanthus; species Agapanthus africanus. The sequence continues at coordinate 239,154,344 of CM057344.1, read as the reverse complement.
ATCAGAGATTTGCCGGTAAGTGTTACCAGTAGTTTCTCGACCCGCTATGAGCCTCACATCGTTACGACTTATCGGGTTATTGGGGTCTGACGTTTACCACCCCTAGACTTGGTATGCGACATATCAGACGAAGAGACCGGACTGTACGGTAAGTGTTACTGATCGGATTCGCAGGAGTGTGAGCGGTCTAGCTCGTCGATCTTCTGATCGCTCAATACCTGGGTGGCCGTTACGTTTAGCAGACCGCTTGCGGCTTGTGGGTGCTTGATATGATCATCATCTGCTACCGGCGTATTGACGAGTCTTTAGAGTCCTACACAGAGGTTTCCTGGTTCAAGCGAAACGAAATAGGAGCGCATATGAGATGTGTGCAGGATCGAGAATAATGCGTGTATGTGATACCGCATTTCATTCTCGCGATATATGTTTCGATTGGTTATATTCGATATGACCTAGTTATCGAATCATTGATTCGATAAATCGATACATTGAATACTAGTCGGTTATGTGCGACATGACCGGATCATTGAATCAAATGTTGATTTAATGATTTAATGTATAATTATATATTTGATATATTACTTTGCATTAACTAGTATTGGTTCACTTTAAACGGATTTTTCTCACTTGGTGTGCACATTGTATATGTGATATGTTTTGTGTACACTTGTTTGTATCATGATTGATGATGCATAATAACTTGGCTTTGTGTGAAGAATTGAACCATGGTTATGATAAGGGTTAGGGTTTTTGATTATTCACTTAATTATTTATCCATTATTTATTCATTTAATTAGGTGAAAGAAAACAAAAAGGGTTTCTTTTCTTCATGAAGCTTATTGAAGCTTCATGAAACTTTGACCAAAGTCATCCTTTTTGTCTTCATCCTTAACCCTAACCACTAATCTAACCTTGGTCAATTCTCTACACATAACCATGGTTTACTTTATGATAAGTATTGATTTTCCTTTTTATTTCAATGACTTATCATAACATTATCATCATCTTCTTCATCTTCTTCTTCTTCTTCAAGCTTGCTACATCAATGGCAACTTGAGTTTTAGTGAGAGAAATCCAAATCTAAAGAGAACCCACCTCCTATTTCTTCACCCTCTACCTCTTGCCAAGTTGTTTTGGGTGTTTACTTCACAAGTTTCACAAGTTTGTGAAGTCGGAGCTTGAACTTGCGATGCCTCGAGGTAGATCGTCTTTGACACAAAGCCGACGACCTAGCTTGCCCGTTTCTCTGATGAAGCCAAAGTTCGAGTTTGGGAATCGAGATGGACAGCGAGAGGATGCCTTCGTGGAGCCAAGGAAGAGTATTACCGGATCTACAAAGGTTGTAGCATCTAACCTATAGTTAATTTGTTAACTAGTTTTCCGTTTCGCCTAAACATCTAGTAAACGATCCGTGTTAGGGTTTCTCGGCACCCATAATTTTTAAAATTGGCATGTTCGATGCCTTGTGAGACCTCTATAGGGTGCCTAGGAACCTTTCAAAATGTGGAATCCTGATCCGGTATCTAATACCCAGGACGTAGAGTGTACTGAGAAACAGTTCTCGGTAACGATCTCACCCGAAGAAGGTGCATCAATATGCTCATTCCTCGTTTGGGTCACGTGGAAATCCAGACGTTCCCCTATTTCCTTCTCAGACATATAACAATTATTAGGTAGAGTGGAACCAACGTTCCCCAGCTTAGTATAACAAGCGGGTTCGGTCAATACATCAATATTATTATCTTGATTAAGGCGTGTCATGGTCGCTATTTGGAGAGAGAGAGAGAAGAAAACACTTTAGTGTATGCTCTTGTAAAATTAGATTGGTTATTATTTTATCTAATCAGGATGGCTCTCACTGTTTTTATCAAATCTTCCTTCAAACCTTAAAAGGTAAGACTTGCCGGGATTAATTACACCCTACAAATTTGCCAATCGTTCAGCCAGGCAGGTATTGGTACTCCGGGGGAGTCTCCCCGTGCTTTCGCATGGAACTAATTAAATAACCTTGTTTCTGCAGGGGCATACCCCGTTAACACCTTTCTTAGACACCTACTTGATCGGCTAATTGTAAAGTGGAAAACTCTTTCAGGAGTAACTCTTATTCGCAGTAGGTATCGGGATCCAACTATCTCATAGAAGGCATGCAATCTCATTGCAACTTTTTTTCAACACTTGAAATTCCCGATAATGTTTTTGCCCTTAGCAACTTATAACCTTGGCTATGGTCAACAAATCATATGCGCTAGCCAAGTTCAACCCGTCATTTCCTGATTGAATTAAACCCACCCATACGACCCTTGGATATGGTCAACAAAGCTGTACGACTACCCTAATCCAATCGCATCATATGCTTGCAGATAAGCACTAATTATCTACCAAACACTACGCCTTGGCTAAGGTCAACAAACGTAGCACGAATACTAAATAGCACTTATCTGAAATGACGGAGGGCTACGACAGGTTTTTAAGAAAACCTTTTGCGTAATGAACTTGATATCATTGTAGAATCGAGTAATCTGAAAAGGAGTGGTTTAAGCTCTGCTTTTAAAATCGATTTTTTCAAAATAAACTGAGTGGTTTGTAGCATATGCTAGATTTTGCTAAAGAGGTCATTCCCGATAAAGGGATCTCGACTCTTTTCTCATCGAATGAGGTGCTGGATATTCATTAAGGAATACCGCTATGCAAAGCAAGAACTAGAGCTACCTTTTTGAAAATTTGATTCCACAACATATTTAGGTTTCTTTATTTTCATTAATCTCATTAATGAAGTCCCATCATTTATGTTTCATAAACATCACAGAAGAAACGAAAATACAACGTACGCTTATGCCATCCGCATTCAGGGTCCCCTCATGCACCGTTAGGTTAGTTAACTACAGGCAGAGCGGGGGCAGGACTAGCGCGGATGCAAAATATAAGCAACATTTATTATATATCATATATATAATATAAAGCATTCGTCTCACGCAGTTGTATGATCTCATCACAGAACATTGCAGCAGAAGTCAACATATGAAATATAGGATATACTAGGAGGTCCGTGTTTTAAATCAAACCAGCAAAAAACACGGATTCCACAGTCGTCATGAATAGCCAAACCCACATCCCTAGAATCCTATGAGAGCGACAAGAAACCCTACCAATTCTAGAGTTAGAAGACCCGGTCTCAACTCCTCGAGATGGTCTCCTACTGGACTCTAGAACTCGGTTACTTATGCTCCCCGCCTTGGGTCTATCCTAATGTGGAAAAGTAAATAATATACATCAATAGTGACATCATCCTCAACTCGGAAGTGTCCCAATACAAGAATATTACATACAAATTTTTACATGAATGAAAATTAAAAACTCTCATCTCACGTAAAAAAATACCCCGGCTATTCAATCACGACGATCCAATATAACATATCACAGCAACACATAACATCACATGTCATCAACGTAAGTAAATATGCGTATCCTAATTGCCGTTGACGTATAGCAACGAAACCGGCGATACACCACATATTACACTTACGGTCACAGAAAAGAAATGAAAACTACAATAATTAGAATCCGCAACATCCTTAGACATCATAAACCCGAAATATCACACTCTTCGGATTTCATGCCTAACCGTATAAATTCCTTAGATATCATAAATCTGGAATATCATATATTCCAAATTTCATGCCTACCATTATAAACCCGGTATTTTAGTCTCATATTAAAAACACTTTTCAATATCCAGTCGAGCAATTCAACAAGATTCCCAACATATGATTGAATGCTCGTCGGAAACATTAGTAGACGGCCGCATCCCCGATTCCGTCGACGAAGTGCACTTAGGCGGAATACCATGGTCGCGAGCACCTGAACGGATGCTTTTGGCAATGAGGTTCTCCTACAATAACTTAGTCGGGGCTATGGAGTGTGGCTATCTAGTAGTGTTATGCGACGAGCATTCGCGTATTGTACGGATTGCGATGGAGTTTTGATTCGAATCAAAACCCCGTGGCAACCGATCAAAAGACACTAAATTTCTAGATTTACAAAACACTACTTATTTTTCACAAAACTAATTATTGTGGATTCCAAATATTGTATCACAAATCACAGATATCTGGACGATATTAAACATTTCTATCGATTTATCTAACACCCACAATTCCCAGAGACCTCAACACTTGAGTCTCACTTAAAAATACCCAGAACATGCCACAAGTACCTACGGATCAGCAAAAGAAGGCATGGTCCTTGCCTCTGTAAGTGCACGGCGGCGCCCCGGCCGTCAATCCGACGGCCAAACGCGGAAACGGTGGTAAACTTAAAATTTTGCGGACTTGGCAAAACGGCACCACCGCGCACTAAAACCGGATCGGGCCATTAAACTAAATCTAGCTAACTACAAAGAGAAGGGGAAGAGATATACCGACGATCCAAGTCCTCCGGTCTTCTCGTCATGGTCCCGATCTCCTGCGGAAAAGTCCCGTCTCCTCCTCGTCGCCGGAAGTGCACCACATCGCCTACTTTGTTTACGGGCTCCCACCTCAATGCCGAGGCAACTCGGGCACGAAGCCGGCTACTCGACGTGCCCAAGAATCGCTGTAGAATGTGTAGTAGAAGAAGTCTCATTTGGGGTTTATGGAGATGCCATTGTGGTGGAGGAAAAGAGAGCTTGGAGAGAGGTGGGGAAAGGTATAGCATGCAAAGAAAAAGAGAGTAACATTTTTCTCTTTTCTAATGAAATGAACCCCTTGCCATGGAATGGCCGCCCCCCCCCCCCAATTAGGTGTGATTGGAGAGAGAGAGAGAGTGGCTTCAACAATGATGCAAAGAGAAATGATGGCTTGTAAAGCCCAACACTCAACAACCATCTCCTCTCCCATCATCACAACCAAAGTCAAGGTAAGGTGCAACCATGATGGCAAAAAGTCAAGCCATGATCAACTAGAGAAAGTCAAGGTAAGGGGAGCCATCATGATACAAGGAAATATGCAAAGACCCCCCTCCACAATTGCCTATTTGCAACAATGCAAATAAGCCCTCCTCCACCAATCTTCGGCCAATGGAAATTGGCCGAAACGGAAAGCAAACTGGCAACTCCATAAAACTGGTCCCGTAATAAATTACAGGAAAACCCCGATACTGTGCATACACACCCGCATCTGTATTTCGACCGAAATACAAATGCAATGAGAGAAACTCTACACTGTACTAAACTAGGACCGGCTTAAACCAAAGCCGGCTAGTAATATCCGTTCGATCCTGATCCGTGCAATACCGCACGTATCTGATCGAACCCTGCCATATACCTACACGGCTACTAGTACAAACCGTCCGATCCTGATCCGTGCAATACCGCACGTATCTGATCGGACCCTGCCATATCTCCATACGGCCTCTACAACCTTTCGCCCGAAAGCTGAGTAACTGAATGTGGGGGACTCTAAAGACTCGTCAACACCTTGGTTGTGGATTTAACCACTAGCACGTCAGAGGTATAAGCCAATACGTGACGGGCTACCAGGTACTGACCAAATGGGACGTCGATGAGGAAGCTCACCCCGACACCCAACTGAGCCTGTCAGTGACAATATCCGTGCAGTCCGGTCCGTTCGTCTATGAGCATCGCATGGCGGGCCTAGGGGGTTGGTAAAAGTCAGACCCCCAAAAGCGGTACAAGTCGTGTCGGAGTGTAGTCCAGAACACCCTGAGATACTACTGGAATACCTACCAGTAAATCTCCTTGCCTTGGCCAAGGACTTTGTGTAATGGCTCTCCTAGACACAGCACGACCTCACCCCCAATACCGGGAGAGACGAACCCCTGAAGATACGCTCACTACCTCCATGTGGCTCGGGACTGTACCCAACTAAAACCTGTTTGCACGACTCATTTGAGCCGTGGTAGGGTAGTAATCAAAGTACAGTGGGAACTCACACGAGACAAATGACGATCCCCAGGTCGATGAACTAACCTGCACACATGTCACCAGGGAACTGCCATCTGACGTCTGGTATATGACCAACTAGCATGTTCCCGGCGAGTCCTGTCCGGTGTACTCATAACCCAATGAGCACCTGTATACATCTTAGGTGATCCAACTGACACCAGTGGCTTGTGAGACCGGCCACCGCCCCTCGTCGGGGTCTCGACTGTATACACTAGTCTACTAATGGAGTATCGATGCCCAGTCTCGAAACTCCCACGACTAGGGACCTTTTAAGGATAAGCTTATAGACCCCCCAGCTCCCACTTATATGATCGCCCTCATACTGCTGGTGGTCAAGCAAGAATCCTAGGGGCTCTATCAACGTGTAATAGCGACGTGTCAGGTCACCTAAAACAGTACACAATGATAAAGGTAAACCAGATAGCATACTATCATCTCGAGTAAGACTGTCCTACCGGGATAGGTCCTCCCTCAATCATTGCAATCACGTACCTGTGATCCAATAATTGACTCTGAGGGCACTATCTCCAACAATCTCCCACTTGCACTCAAGGCTAATTATTGCGATGTCGCATACTCACAGCCCGTGTGATACCGAACACCCAACTCCTCTACTAGTCAGTTTCACAAAGCTCGTTTGCGAAACTATTGCGTTCGAGGAATAGCCTCAGTGAGTGGATCCGCCTTGTTGTCTCTTTCCATGTCTCTCTAAATCTCAAGTTCGCGGAGAAACCCATCTCCCGAAATGAGCAATACCTGTCTTAGAATGTGTCTGGATGTCTGATGGGACATAGCTCATAAATGAGCTCCAAATCCAAACTTCTTAGACTGTATCGTCAACTGAACTTAATCAGTATCCTGCGCCATGCCACCCTCAGTATTGCCTTGGACCACCTGTCCAAAATACTGCCCCTCATCAGAAGGAAAACTATAGCTCTGACAACCTCCTTGTCGTCCATGTCACCTTGGAAGCCTGGAATGATAACTGTTTCCCGAATGAGGCTGTCGTTATCATATCCCTAGAACATCCACTTATGTTCTAAAACTGCTTCCGACTGTTTCTCCAGGATTGGATTAATGTCAACTTATTGCATCTAGTGCAAGAACAATATCTGGTGTGGTACTTGACATCTCATGATTGACTCAATTGCCTAAGCAAGTGATCTGCCAATCATGCACATCCCTCTCCCCTTTAGTCTGTAAGACACCTTTAGAGAGGGTGACTCCGTTACCTGCAGGTACACTACCGTGCCAGGAGTCGTCCATCCTAAATACTCTTAGAATGCTGTCAAGTACCCTGATTGGGAAACCACCCAAATCTAGATCTAAGACCATAGATCTAGTAACCAGTATGTCAGATATAATGTCCAAGTCCATGTGGAGAAACCACTGTGTGACGACCAAAGTATAACCGATCGTAGTATAGGAGTTTCCTTTCCTACTTTGTGTATGTCATCCAAATACCAGGATATCACACCCTACTACCTTCTCAACAGATCCATCCCCTATTCTGATGAAGTCAAACCCATGACTGTCACGTCAGAAATAGATGATCTATCTCCGCTACTGGTGCTTCAGTCTGTAAATAGACATAAGCTACCTGTCCACCAATGCTTCCGCTGCTCCCACTGACTACGACAACCCTCTGGCAGAGTCATATAGACGTGCACTTCTAAAACTAGTTTAGAACGACGCTATACTCATCCTCCCGCCGGGTCTCGCAGCCTGGAACAACAGCAATGGTAATTGTGGGTAAACAAGAACTTCCCTGTCACCGTCCTTGAGGCTACCGTAGTACCTCTCGGGTGCCTGAAGTTACCCACCTTATCTGCGGAGTGGCCAATGGAATGTCAATTCAGATTGAATCTTAAGGTTCCTTATCAAATCTTCAGTAATCGTTTGTGGTTCTGGAATCACTTCCAGTTCTACCATACTCCCACTACTGTTTTCCTGAAAAAATCCATTTTTAATTTAAAACTGTGGCGAGTCAAGAACAATATTGCTATTGATCTTCCAGATGGTAGAAAGTCAACCCGCGTCATAGCCTGGGTCAACCCACAAACAGCCATTACAGAAACGTGCCTTGAGTTGTCCAGTGTCTGGTTTTAATCATAAACCGGACAACTCCCCGTACCTTAACATCGTTAAGATACGAACTGTTCTATATCCCATATAGGACCAGAGGCACTGATTTAATTGAACCAGATTCAAATCATGCAGCTGTCCCCAGCGCATGTCAACTAAATGGAAGGAGGCTGATCAGCGTTACTCAACTTAGGAATGCTTCCAATTATGAGTAACCTGAAAGAGAAGCAATTTCTCTTAATCACTACTATCAACTGAATACCACATACAAGTATCTACATCTTCGATCACTTTGAAGAATCCCGATACTTGCTACACCTGGTTCTCTACTGTATTCAAATACCTATAACTTCTCCAAATTCGGACCCTGTGTTTCCACGAAACACTTGTCTAAAAACTAGAGGAGTCATAAGTAAACCGAATATAGTACGAGGACCAACCCCTCTGTCCTGATGGACCCTGGACAATATACAATACTCTGTATAAGTCCCTTTGAGTCTAATAACTCATTCACTGTGTGTCGTAGGTTGAAAACTGTACTTATGGTTAAGAAGAATTACACCGCTGTTTAATGCTCCTTACCTAACCATCCACTGATATAGGTAAATGTCATCGACATAATATCAAAAGGTATATCTCACTCTATGAAAATAGACGTACAGATATATCAATTTGAAATTGGTGCATAAAAGCGGATATTCAAAACCAAATATTTGCCGACCGGCAAACAACCCAGGTGATTTCCTCAAATATCACTGATTCCAACGAATCCCGATATAATGAGGATAATCACCCAATTCCCAATAACTTACTCCCACTCATCATCTGTAAAACCATACAGATGTGAGAATCGTACCTGGTAAATACATACCCTGGAGTAAGTATCTAATCGGGAAATCAGTTTTCCATTAACAGTACACAGTTGAACTGAAACATTGAAATGTTTCGATGGGGTATCCTGGTATTCCTAGTAATGCCCTTTCCATTATCCAGATTCACAACTGTAACCGTATAATTCTTTGCCACCTCTCCAAATCCCTTCATATGTCTTTAGTCATTATCTTCTGCACACCCCTTTAGGCCAAATGGTTTTCTTCCTTCCCTACCGTTCGGCACCAGCCTATGGTTTGGAAGAAGACTATCCAATAAGCATAATGGGTGTACTGTCCTAATCCTAGGAATACTCGCAATGCGAGAGAAGGTGAGGATAAAAGACAACCGAATGAACTTAATTCCTATTTCTCCTGAACCAGAATCCATCCCCGAACTGGAACAAGTTCCTTTCGAGTTCGTATATAACCATACGATGGAGTATCCAAATAAACTGTGGATCTTCGTAGTGATACGGAGTGTCCTGGAGAAATACAAAGGTGATTTTAGGATTGGCGAAGAAATACCTGGTTTGGTCGTGAATATCTGTTGCAATTTACTTTGCCCTCTTACTAATCCCTTGCTTTGTCTTAACCTAATACATTCTGCACACTATCGTTATGCTAATTGGTTTTCTTCATTCCCTACCGGTCGGCACCTGCCTATGGTTTGGAAGAAGACTATCCAATTTGCGTAATAGGTGTACTATCTCCTAAACCAAGGAGTACTCACAACTTGAGAGAAGGTAAAAGGAAAAGACAACTGAATAATCCTATCCGTTTTCTCCAGAACCGGAAACCATCCTCGAATAAATTCTTTCGAGTTCGTATCTAACCATACGATGGTTTTGTCCAATGGAAGTGGACGTTCGTAGTAAAACGGGGTGTCCTGGAGAAAAGGGTAAAAGTAGGAGTGGCAATGAGATTTGCAACTTTGACAATTCAAAAGCCGGTGTTTAAGAAGGTTCGGTCAACTTGGTCACTGAGTCAAAGTCTTAGGGTCGGGTCAATGGTCGCTGCCAAAGAGAGAGAGAAAAGAAACACTCAGCGTGCACTCTAACCTAGATCAGAATGGTTACCAATTTATCTAATCTGGAATCCTCCCACTGTACCTCAAATTCTCCTCCAAACCTGAAAGAAGAATTAGTCGGGAACACCCGAGGAGTAAAACTAACTCATCAGTGGGAATCGGGATCCAACTATCATCGCATGATAACGTGACGGAATCCGCTCACGTCATCACACTCCAGAAGGTATGCGCATATCTGGCAAGTTTCAGTTCTTTTGAAACTCCCGATGTGATTTCTGCCCCATGCTCTTATGACCTTGGCGAAGGTCAACAAATCATAAGTCACATGTCAAGTTCTACCCGTCATTATCCAGGTTAATTTGAATCCACCCGTACAAGCCCTTGACGAAGGTCAACAAGGCTATACGACTGTCCCAAACCAACGCATCTATCTATGCAGCAGAAAGGTAACAAGCAGCTACCATACACTATGCCTTGACGAAGGTCAACAAACACAGCATGAATACTACGTGCTACCCGTCTGAAACGACGGAGGGCTACGAATGGTTTCTGGCGAAAACCTTTAACGTAAAGAACTTGATATCGTTGAAGGAACTGATAGCTTTTTGAAAATATAGTGACGACAACCGTTGCTAAAGAGGTCACTCCCGGTGAAGGGATCTCGGCTCTTTCCCCGTAGAATGGGGTGCAGGATATTCCAACTGAATACCGCGATGCAAAGCAAAAGTAATCGGCTATAGTGAAGTTAATGCCCTGACGCAAACTTCTGTCCAAGGGGTCACTCCCGGTGAAGGGATCTCGGCCCTTGCCTCGTCGACTGAGGAGCAGGATATTCCAATGAATACCACGATGCAAAACAAAAGTAAACGTCCTTGCAATAACAGCCTTTTGAAAAGTGTTCCAACAACATCAGATTAGGTTTGTTTTAACTTGCATTGATTCGAATCAATGCAGTCCCATCAATTGATCACACCAAAAAGAACGAAAATATACTGATGTACGTATATGCCATCCGCATTCGCCACTGGGTCCCGTCATTACCCGTTAGGTTAGCTTACTAACGACAGAGCGGGGACTGGACTAGCGCGGATGCAAAACATATGCAACATCTACTAATATATATACCAATATATTATATTTCGCTCAAGGCGTGAAAGAAATGCAACATCACAGAGAATGAACAGCATCACAGAAACAATACAGATATATGGGATCCCCGGGTTTCACAGAGCCGCTGAAACCCGACGTTCCCCTGGTCGTGTGGATAGCCTGTGCAATGAAATCCTAGACCCCTACGGGCGCGGCAAGTCACCCGCCAAAACCTGAAGCGAGGCAGCCCCCTTCAGCGCCGTGAATGGACCACCCAGCACTTCACGGAATCCGGTAACTTGGGCACCCCTCCTGGGTCAACCTGTACCCCCTACGAGTGCGGCGAATAGCCCGCCAATCCTAGAGTGAAGCCCCCTCCGTCTCAATGCCATGAGATGCGGGCTTGTTGCCCTCCAGAACCCGGCTATCCGTGCACCCCTCCGCGGGGCAATCCTAGTACAGAAAGTAAAATATACATACAACGGGTACATCGACCGCAACCAGGTCGTGCCCAAAATAATAATACAAACAGGCAGTGACGGCAGTCCACATGTCGGACGCTCGCCCCGCAATATCAAATGTACATAATACAACAAAACTGTACTAGCATTGCATCCAGGCTATCCCCACGACCGATCCGCAACATCACAGCAAATACATAGAACATCAATGTGAAAGTCACGTTCGCAAATCCGTCTAACCGGGCTATAGCAGTTAGACCGGATTTACCGATCGAGTGACATTCACGGTCGCAGATATAATGTAAATACTGTGAAAAATGTGTTTAAGATTTTCCGATTGACCAAAAATTAACAAGTGGGCCCCAAACTAATACTGTAGCACTCACAGAAATAATTGGCCCAATTTTAATATTCCAAAACCCACAAAATAATCCCAGAAAGCCTCTGTAAAAAATTGGTGCAGTGAACTCCACAGTGCGCGGCGGAAGGGCGGCGTAATGGGGGTTCATGCGGCGCTTCCGCGCTCCCACTGTAGAATCATTTCATCGAAATTTTACAGAGTTCTTAGAATTTCCAGTACATCAATATTTTACAACCTGAAAAATTTTTCGAGACCAAAATATTTCAACAGAAACTGATGTGAACTAGAAATGCAAGTTTTGGAATTTTGGTCGATCGGAAATGCAAAACACATCAAACGAAGCTAGACGAAGTTAATGGCGAGGCTCTGATACCACTGTAAGTGCACGGCGGCGCCCCGGCCGTCAATCCGACGGCCAAACGCGGAAACGGTGGTAAACTTAAAATTTTGCGGACTTGGCAAAACGGCACCACCGCGCACTAAAACCGGATCGGGCCATTAAACTAAATCTAGCTAACTACAAAGAGAAGGGGAAGAGATATACCGACGATCCAAGTCCTCCGGTCTTCTCGTCATGGTCCCGATCTCCTGCGGAAAAGTCCCGTCTCCTCCTCGTCGCCGGAAGTGCACCACATCGCCTACTTTGTTTACGGGCTCCCACCTCAATGCCGAGGCAACTCGGGCACGAAGCCGGCTACTCGACGTGCCCAAGAATCGCTGTAGAATGTGTAGTAGAAGAAGTCTCATTTGGGGTTTATGGAGATGCCATTGTGGTGGAGGAAAAGAGAGCTTGGAGAGAGGTGGGGAAAGGTATAGCATGCAAAGAAAAAGAGAGTAACATTTTTCTCTTTTCTAATGAAATGAACCCCTTGCCATGGAATGGCCGGCCCCCCCCCAATTAGGTGTGATTGGAGAGAGAGAGAGAGTGGCTTCAACAATGATGCAAAGAGAAATGATGGCTTGTAAAGCCCAACACTCAACAACCATCTCCTCTCCCATCATCACAACCAAAGTCAAGGTAAGGTGCAACCATGATGGCAAAAAGTCAAGCCATGATCAACTAGAGAAAGTCAAGGTAAGGGGAGCCATCATGATACAAGGAAATATGCAAAGACCCCCCTCCACAATTGCCTATTTGCAACAATGCAAATAAGCCCTCCTCCACCAATCTTCGGCCAATGGAAATTGGCCGAAACGGAAAAAAAACTGGCAACTCCATAAAACTGGTCCCGTAATAAATTACAGGAAAACCCCGATACTGTGCATACACACCCGCATCTGTATTTCGACCGAAATACAAATGCAATGAGAGAAACTCTACACTGTACTAAACTAGGACCGGCTTAAACCAAAGCCGGCTAGTAATATCCGTTCGATCCTGATCCGTGCAATACCGCACGTATCTGATCGAACCCTGCCATATACCTACACGGCTACTAGTACAAACCGTCCGATCCTGATCCGTGCAATACCGCACGTATCTGATCGGACCCTGCCATATCTCCATACGCCCTCTACAACCTTTCGCCCGAAAGCTGAGTAACTGAATGTGGGGGACTCTAAAGACTCGTCAACACCTTGGTTGTGGATTTAACCACTAGCACGTCAGAGGTATAAGCCAATACGTGACGGGCTACCAGGTACTGACCAAATGGGACGTCGATGAGGAAGCTCACCCCGACACCCAACTGAGCCTGTCAGTGACAATATCCGTGCAGTCCGGTCCGTTCGTCTATGAGCATCGCATGGCGGGCCTAGGGGGTTGGTAAAAGTCAGACCCCCAAAAGCGGTACAAGTCGTTTCGGAGTGTAGCCCAGAACACCCTGAGATACTACTGGAATACCTACCAGTAAATCTCCTTGCCTTGGCCAAGGACTTTGTGTAATGGCTCTCCTAGACACAGCACGACCTCACCCCCAATACCGGGAGAGACGAACCCCTGAAGATACGCTCACTACCTCCATGTGGCTCGGGACTGTACCCAACTAAAACCTGTTTGCACGACTCCTTTGAGCCGTGGTAGGGTAGTAATCAAAGTACAGTGGGAACTCACACGAGACAAATGACGATCCCCAGGTCGATGAACTAACCTGCACACATGTCACCAGGGAACTGCCATCTGACGTCTGGTATATGACCAACTAGCATGTTCCCGGCGAGTCCTGTCCGGTGTACTCATAACCCAATGAGCACCTGTATACATCTTAGGTGATCCAACTGACACCAGTGGCTTGTGAGACCGGCCACCGCCCCTCGTCGGGGTCTCGACTGTATACACTAGTCTACTAATGGAGTATCGATGCCCAGTCTCGAAACTCCCACGACTAGGGACCTTTTAAGGATAAGCTTATAGACCCCCCAGCTCCCACTTATATGATCGCCCTCATACTGCTGGTGGTCAAGCAAGAATCCTAGGGGCTCTATCAACGTGTAATAGCGACGTGTCAGGTCACCTAAAACAGTACACGATGATAAAGGTAAACCAGATAGCATACTATCATCTCGAGTAAGACTGTCCTACCGGGATAGGTCCTCCCTCAATCATTGCAATCACGTACCTGTGATCCAATAATTGACTCTGAGGGCACTATCTCCAACAGCCTCACCAACGGCGCCGCGGATAAACCCATGGTTTTGCCGCGGTTGCACGGCCGTTTAGTTGAGTTGGGCGCTCGTTTTTCTTAGGGATCCATAGAAAACACTACACAATTTTCTGCATATTTTTAAACCTAAAAATTCCAACTTTTGAAAAATTTTCCAGAGACTAGGAAAATTGTCGGTTTCGATATTCGATCTAACACTTTAACGTCGTCTAGGTCACACCTAATACTCTAGTTTGGCTCTGATACCACTGTTGGGGTTTCTTAGCATGACCACTAGGTTTTAGCAAGCATTGAGTATGCAATTTTAAAAAATCTAGAGTGCTAAGCAACACCATCCAAGAATCGAAATAGAGAATTAGGGTTTTATGTGCATGTAAACAAACTTTACACTAAGTGAAATAGGAATACAACCTTTGTAGACCGGTCCCTCACTTCTAAAGCTCCGTGTAGTAGTCCCTTAGTTCCAAGTAGTGGTCCCCGAACTCTTTTTAGGCTCCACTAGGCGAAAGGAACGAGCTTGCTTAAGGATAATCGAGGCCGAAGATGATCTACATCTAAGAATCTCTAACTCAAACTACCTCTTCACTAATTGAGGAATTAGTGAAGTAAACAATCTATACTAAATGGCTAGTTTGGTATAGATTGATGAAGTTGGAATTTTGCCCACTTTAGAATTAATTTTCTCTTTTTCTTTTTCACCTCACTCAAAAGCTAGAGAGCAGAGAACGAGATGAAGAAGATGATCAAGTGATCAACCATGGTGAGAAAATCACAAGTGATATTTGTAGAGACTTAATCATGGCTAAAGATAATGGTTTGATTAATAAATATCTAGAGTAAAACAAAATTAGTGGACTTAAGTCAAGGAATCTACATGCTTCCATAAGTATCTTTAACCATGCTAATTTCCACCTAATTTTGATTTTTCCATTAATAATTAATCACCCAAATTATATTTAGTTTGGTATAAGTCTCATACAACCAAGTTCAATGTATCATCTAGAATGACACAAAAATAAATACATAAATATATATCTCATATATATTTATATGTATTTGTAGAAAAGAAATTCTTAAGTGAGCTAATATTAGTTAATATATATTAATATATCAAATATATAATTATATATTAAATTATTAAATCAACACTTGATTTAATAATCCGGCTATATCACATACAACCGACTAATATCATTTATATATATATATCAAATATATATAACAAATTATTGAATCAACACTTGATTCAATAATCCGATTATATCACATATAACCTATATCGCGAGATTAGAATATTGTATCGCATACACGTATTAATCTTGGTCCCGCACATATCACATATGTGCCCTACTTCGTTTCGCTTGAGCTAGGAAACCTCTGTATAGGACTCTAAAGATTCGTCAATACGCCAGCAGTAGGTAATGGTCATATCAGTCACCCACAAGCCGTCAGCGATACTAGCTGGACGTAACGGCTACCGTACAGTCTGGTCTCTTCATCTGATATGTAGCATATCAAGTCTGGGGGTGGTAAACATTAGACCCCAATAACTTGATAAGTCATGCCGATGTGAGGCTCATAACGGGTCGAGAAACTACTGATAACACTTACCAGTAAATCTCATCATCAGCCCTGGCCAAGGACTTCCTCTTATAGCCAATCGAGTATAGCGCAACATCAACCCCCAATACCGGGAGAGACGAAACCTTTCCTATCGCTCATTGCTTCCTTGTGACTCGGGACTGTACACAAAATCCACTTGTTTGCATGCTCTCTTGAGCATGGTAGGGAGGAAATCAAAGCACAGTGGGAATCACGCAAGACTCTACGATGATCTCAGGTCTACAGACTAACCTGTACCAGTGTCACCAGAGAATTGCTATCTGACGATAGGTATAATACCATCTAGTAGTTCTCGACGAGTCCTGTTCGGTGTACCCATTCTCCAATGAGCACCTGTGTACAATCTTTGATGTCAAACACCAATGGCTGTGGGATCAACCATCGCCCCATATAGGGTCAAGAAACGTACACACTAGTCTACTCTGGAATATCGATGCCATGTCTCAATACTCCCTCGACTAGGAACAATTAAAGGATGAACTTGTGGACTACCCTGGCCCCACTAGTATGATCTGTATCATAGTACTGGTAGTCAAGTACACATCCTAAGGGCTTTATCAACATGTAATGGAGAGACATTATAATGATACAAGTGTACATGTTAAGATAAAGAGCAACCAGATAGCATACTATCATGTCGAGCAAGAAAGTCCTCTATATATGTCCACGTATCCATTATAATATACAATCATGTACAATAATGGCCTCTAGGGCATACATATAACTAACACTCATCACTCTTTTCCCCTTCCTCGCTGCCTCCGAAGTCCCCGCGGTCAAACCTAACATCGAAATGAAACTTTCATATATAAGCGGCTAAATTCCGATACGGCGAATACGTAAATTCTAAGTGAACTAATTTACGTAACGTGATACGTTTGAATATTGTGCGCTATACAGACCCAAAGCTAACTAGAGTTGCCCCGAATTGTCGTATTTTGAGAAAACATAAAAACGTGATACGAAACGTCCATATCATACGTTAAAATATTATAAAAAGTAAAGCAATTAGCTTCCAGATTTTGTTTACAGACTATATAAGAAAATCAAAGTATACCAATGACCTTATATAATCTACAGAGAGATACCCACAAAATTTCAAAACCCAACTCTTCAGGAAAGCCGGAGGAAGCGGGAATTTCATGGATTCCGCTGGTCGAACTGTGGAGGAATGGGTCCGGGTTTCTAGGGGCGACTCTGTAGGACTACGGTAGCGCCCTGGCCGTCTATCCGAGGCCAAAATGCGGAAATAAATTTTTTCTCAAACTAGAAACCGGCACTACCGCATCCTAAAACCCCGGATCATAACCATTAACCTAATGCTAGCAAACAAGAGACGGATATAGGGCTATACCAAGCGATCCGTGTCCTTCGGTCTTCGCCTTCACTCCGATCTCCTCGCGGAATCTCCGGTCGTCGCCTCCTCGTCGAAACGAGCACCACATCGCCGGGTTCTTTTACGGGCTCCCACCTCTGGACCGAGGCAACTCGGGTGCGAAGTTGGCAAGCCGACGCATCCAAGATATGCTGTAGGCAAGTGTAGAATCCATTGTCTTTAGGGGTTGTGAAGTTGCCTTTGATGGAGGGAAGAAGAAGAATAAGCTTTGGAGATGGGTATGGATTTTGTAGCAAAGCATAATATCATATGATAATTTCTCCCACATCAAAATGAAAAACTCCCATTCTCCTAATGTGGCCGGCCCCTTATGATAAAATGGTGGTGGAGGTAAAAACAAAACAAGAAGGAAGGTAAGTGTAGTAAAAGCAAAGGGGTGACCACATCCAAAAGAAATGATAACCATATCATATCAATTTCTAATCCATCCTAATCACCATTTAATGCAAAGGAAGAGATGGAAAAAGAATCTCATCATGAAACCACATAATGCATGAAAACCCCTCCACAAAATGTTATTTGCACACCTGCAAATAACCCCCTCCATCGGAAAGTCCAGCCGCGAAGGAACAAAAGAAAACTGGCCGGAACGGAATGCAAATTGGCAACTTCAGAAAAATGATCCCGTAATAAATTACAGGAAAACCCCGCGACTGCATATACATGCCCGCATTTGTATTCCCACTGAACACAAATGCAAAGAGACAAAAACTACACTGTCTAATACTAGGATCCGGCTTAAACCAAAGCCGGCTAGTAAAATCCGTCCGATCACGATCCGTGCAATATCACACGTATCTGATCGAACCCTGCCATATCTCCATACGGCCTCTACAGCGTTTCGCCCGAAACTTGAGAAACTGGTCTCTGGGGGACTCTAAAGACTCGTCAATACTTTGGTTGTGGATTTAACCACTAGCACGTCAGAGGTATTAGCCATACGTGACGGGCTACCGGCTATTGACCAAAAGGGACGTCAACGAGCGAACTCATCCTGACACCCTACTGAGCCTGTCAGTGACAATATCCGTACAGTCCGGTCCGTTCGTATATGAGCATCGCATGGCGGGCTTAGGGGGTTGGTAAAAATCAGACCCCAAAAGCGGTATAAGTCGTGTCGGAGTGTAGCCCAGAACACCCTGAGATACTACTGGAATACCTACCAGTAAATCTCCTGCCTTGGCCAAGGACTTTTCATGTACTGGCTCTCCTAGACACAGCGTGACTTCACTTCCAATACCGGGAGAGACGAACCCCTGCAGATCCGCTCACTGCCTCCATGTGGCTCGGGACTGTACCCAACTAAAACCTGTTTGCACGACTCCTTTGAGCCGTGGTAGGGTAGTAATCAAAGCACTGTGGGAACTCACACGAAACAAATGACGATCTCAGGTCGATGAACTAACCTGTACACATGTCACCAGGGAACAGCTATCTGACGTCAGGTATAAGACTAACTAGCATGTTCCCGGCGAGTCCTGCCCGGTGTACTCATAACCCAATGAGCACCTGTATACTTCTTAGGTGAACCAACTGACACCAGTGGCTTGTGAGACCGGCCACCGCCCCTCGTCGGGGTCTCGACTGTATACACTAGTCCACTCTGGAGTATCGATGCCCTGTCTCGAAACTCCCACGACTAGGGACCTTTTAAGGATGTGCTTATAGACTCCAGCTCTCATGTATATGATCGCTCTCATACTGCTGGTAGTCAAGCAAGAATCCTAGGGGCTCTATCAACGTGTAATAGCGACTCGTAAGGTCACCTAAAGCAGTACACGATGATAAAGATAAACCAGATAGCATACTATGATTTTGAGTAAGACTGCCCTACTGGGACAGGTCCTCCCTCAATCATTGCAATCACGTGCCTGTGATCCAATAATTGACTCTGAGGGCACTATCTCCAACAATCTCTTACTTGCACTCAAGGCTAATTATTGCGATGTCGCATACTCACAGCCCGCGTGATACCGAACACCCAACTCTTCTACTAATCAGTCTCACAAAGCTCGTTTGTGAAACTATTGCGTTCGAGGAATAGCCTCAGTGAGTGGATCCGCTTTGATGTTTCTTTATATGTCTCTCTATATCTCAAGTTCGTGGAGAAAGCCATCTCCCGAAATGAGCAATACCTGTCTTAGAATTTCTGGATGTCTGATGGGACCTAGCTCATAAATGAACTCTAAATCCAAACTTCTTAGACCGTATCGTCAACTGAACTTAATCAGTATCCTGCGCCATCCTTCCCTCAGTATCCATCTGGACCACCTGTCCAAAATACTGCCCCTCGTCAGAGGGAAAACTATAACTCTGACAGCCACCCTGTCGTCCATGTCACCTTGGAAGCCTGGAATGATAACCGTCTCCAGAACGAGGCTGTCGTTATCATATCCCTAGAACATCCACTTATGTTCTAAAACTGCTTCCTAATGTTTCTCCAGAATTAGATCAATATCAACTTATTGCATCTACTGCAAGAACAACATCTGGTGTGGTACTTGACATCTCATGATTGACTCAATTGCTTAAGCAAGTGATCTGCCAATCATGCACATCCCTCTCTATTTTAGTCTGTAGGACACCTTTAGGGAGGGTGACTCCATCACCTGCAGGTACACTACCGTGCCAGTAGTCGTCCATTCTAAATACTCATAGAATACTGTCTAAGTGCCCAGATTGGGAAACTACCCAAATCTAGATCTAATACCATAGATTCAGTAACCAGAATGTCTGATATAATATCCAAGTCCTATGTGGAGAAACCACTGTGTGACAACCAATGTATAACCGACCGTAGTATAGGAATATCACTTCCTACTCTGTGTATGTCATCCATATACCAGGACATCACACCCTACTACCTTCTTAACAGATCCATCCCCTATTCTGATGAAGTCAAACCTATGACCGTCACATCAGAAATAGATGATCTATCTCCGCTATATCTGCTTTAGTCTATAAATAGACACAAGCCTCTTGCCCACTATGCTTCCGTTGCTCCCACTGACTATGACAACCCTCTGGCAGAGTCATATAGACGTACACTTCTAAAGCTAGTTTAGAATGACGCTATACTCATCCTCCTGCCGGGTCTCACAGTCTTGAACAACAGCAATGGCAAGTCTGGGTAAACAAGAACCTCCCTGTCACCGTCCTTGAGGCTACCGGAGTACCTCTCGAGCGCCTGAGGTTACCCACCATATCTGCGGAGTGGCCAATGGAATGTTAAACCAGACTGAATCTTTAGGTTCTTTATCAAATCTTCAGTAATCGTTTGCGGTTCTGGAATCACTTCCAGTTCTACCATACTCCCACTACTGTTTTCTGAAAAAATCCATTTTTATTAAAACTGTGGAGAGTCAAGAACAATATCACTATTGATCTTCCAGATGGTAGAAAATTAACCCTCGTCATAGCCCGGGTCAACCCACAAACAGCCATTACAGAAACGTGCCTTGAGTTATCCAGAGTCTGGTTTTAAGCATAAGCCGGACAACTCCCCGTACCTTAACAATATCATGATATGAACTGTTCTATATCCAATATAGAAACAGAGGCACTGATTTAATTGAACCAGATTCAAATCATGCAGCTGTCTCCAGTGCATGTCAAGTAAATGGAGAGATGCCGATCAGCGTTACTCAACTTAGGAGTGCTTCCAATTATGAGTAAGCTGAAAGAGAAGCAAGTTCTCTTAATCTTTATTATCAACTGAATATCACACACAAGTATCTACATCTTCGATCACCTTGAAGAATCCCGAAACTTGCAATACCTGGTTCTCTACTCTATTCTTATACCTATAACTTCTCAAAACTCAGACCTTGTGTTTCTACGAAACACTTGTCTAAGAACTAGAGAAGTCATAAGTAAACTGAATATAGTACGAGGACCAACCCCTCTGTCCTAATGGATACTGGACAATATACAATACTCTGTATAAGTCCCCTGAGTCTAATAACTCATTCACTGTGTGCCGTAGGTTGAAAACTGTACTTATGGTTAAGAAGAATTACACCGCTGTTTAATGCTCCTTACCTAACCATCTACTGATATAGGTAAATGTCATAGACATAATTTCAAAAAGGTACATCTCATTCTATAAAAATAGACGTACAGATATATCAATTTGAAATTGGTGCATAACAACGGATATTCAAAACCAAATATTTGCCGTCCGGCAAACAACCCAGGCGATTTCCTCAAATATCACCAATTACAACGAATCCCGATATAATGAGGATGATCACCTAATTCCCAATAACTTACTCCCACTCAATATCTGTAAAACCATACAGATGTGAGAATCAAACCAGGTAAATACATACCCTGGAGCAAGTGTCCAATTGGGAAATCAGTTTTCTATTAACAGTACACAGTGAAACTGAAATATTGAGATGTTTCGATGGGGTATCCTGGTATTCCTAGTAATGCCTCTTCCATTATCCAGATCCACAACTATAACCGTATATTTCTTTTCCATCTCTCCAAATCCCTTTATATGTCTTTAGTCATTACCTTCTGCACACCCCCTTAGGCCAAATGGTTTTCTTCCTTCCCTACCGTTCGGCACCAGCCTATGGTTTGGAAGAAGACTATCCAATAAGCATAACGGGTGTACTGTCCTAACCTTAGGATCACTCGCAATGCGAGAGAAGGTGAGGATAAAAGACAACCGAATAAACCTTATTCCTATTTCTCCTGAACCAGAATCCATCCCCGAACTGGAACAAGTTCCTTTCGAGTTCGTATATAACCATATGATGGATTATCCAATAAACTGTGGATCTTCGTAGTGATACGGAGTGTCCTGGAGAAATACAAAGGTGATTTAGGATTGGCGAAGAAATATTTGGTTTGGTCGTGATTAGCAGTCGCAATTTACTTTGCCCTCTTACTGATCCCTTTCTTTGTCTTAACTTAATACCTTCTGTGCACCGTTTAGGCTAATTGGTTTTCTTCATTCCCCACCGTTCGGCACCAGCCTAAGGTTCGGAAGAAGACTATCCAATTTGCATAATAGGTGTACTATCTCCTAAACCAAGGAGTACTCGAAACCTGAGAGAAGGTAAAAGGAAAAGACAACTGAATAGTCCTATTCGTTTTCTCCAGAACCAGAAACCATCCTCGAATTCCTTCGAGTTCGTATATAACCGTACGATGGTTTTGTCCAATGGAAGTGGACGTTCGTAGTAATACGGGGTGTCCTGGAGAAAAGGGTAAAAGTAGGAGTGCCAATGTGGTATGCAACTCTGACAATCCAAAAGCCAGTGTTTAAGAAGGTTCGGTTAATTTGGTCACTGAGTCATAGTCTAGGGTCGGGTCAATGGTCGCTGCCAAAGAGAGAGAGAAAAAAAACACTCAGCATGCACTCTAACCTAGATCAGAATGGTTATCACTTTATCTAATCAGGAAACCTCCCACTGTAACGTCAAATTCTTCCCCAAACCTGAAAGAAGAATTAGTCGGGATCACCCGAGGAGTAAACCAACTCATCAGTGGGAATCGGGATCCAACTATCATCGCATGATAACGTGATGGAATCCTCTCACTTTATCACACTCCAGAAGGTATGCGCATATCTGGCAAGTTTTAGTTTCTTTAGAAACTCCCGATGTGATTTTTACCCTAAGCGGTTTATGACCTTGACTAGGTCAACAAACCATAAACCGCTAGTCAAGTTCAACCCGTCATTATTCTGGATTGCATTAAACCCACCCGTACTGTAAGCCCGCGGGGGTGCCCCGGCCGTCGATCCGACGCCGGAAACGCGGAAACAAAAACTTTGCAAAACTTGCAACCGGCACCACCGCGGACTTTTCACCCGGATCGGGCCATTAACCTAGCTAACTAGCAAATAAGAAAAGAGTAGAAAAGTATACCAAGCGATCCGTGTCCTTCGGTCTTCGTCTCCACTCCGATCTCCCGCGGAATCTCCGTCCATCATCGTCTCGTCGGAAAGGGCACCACGTAGCCGGAATCTTTTACGGGCTCCCACCTCTTGACCGAGGCAACTCGGGCGCGAAGTTGGCTAGCCGATGCGTCCAAGGCTTGCTATAGAATAGTGTAGTAACCATGTCTCTTTGAGGGTTTGAAGTTGCCTTGATATGTTGAGGTAATGAGAGAAAGAACTATGGAGGAATATGATGCCTTTTTAACTTTGCAAAGGAAAAATGAGATGAAGAATAAAAACATCTCACAAATGAACCTCTCTCCTCCTCCTCTAAAAAGTGGCCGGCCCTCTCTCCACTAGATGAAGATTGGAGAGAGAAAAAGACCTCTCCAATGTAAATAAAAAAAGGAATGGAAAAAACAATATAGAAAAAAGGTCACTCTCATTTCTTTTCTTATCAAATCAAACAACCATCACAATGAAAGCAAGTGAGAAGACCAAAAAAGGATCTCATGATGAAATAACAATCATGATGCCACAAATATGCATGAAAGCCCTCAACAAATAAGTTAATTGCAAACTTGCAATTAACCCCCTCCAACGAAAAGTCCGGCCGGGAAGGAAAAAGAGAAAACCGGCCGGAACGGAATGCAAACTGGCAACCCCAGAAAACCGATCCCGTAATAAATTACAGGAAAACCCCGCTACTGCAAATACATGCCCGCATTTGTATTCCCACTGAACACAAATGCAAAGAGACAAAATCTACACTATCATATACTAGGATCCGGCTTAAGCCAAAGCCGGCTAGTAAAAACCGTCCGATCACGATCCGTGCAATACCGCACGTATCTGATCGAACCCTGCCATATCTCCATACGGCCTCTACAGCGTTTCGCCCGAAACTTGAGTAACTGAGTGTGGTGGACTCTAAAGACTCGTCAATACTATGGCTGTGGATTTAACCACTAGCACGTCAGAGGTATAAGCCAATACGTGACGGGCTACCAGGTATAGACCAAAAGGGACGTCGATGAGCGCACTCATCCTGACACCCTACTGAGCCTGTCAGTGACAATATCCGTACAGTCCGGTCCGTTCGTCTATGAGCATCGCATGGCGGGCCTAGGGGGTTGGTAAAAGTTAGACCCCCAAAAGCGGTACAAGTCGTGTCGGAGTGTAGCCCAGAACACCCTGAGATACTACTGGAATACCTACCAGCAAATCTCCTGCCTTGGCCAAGGACTTTTCATGTTCTGGCTCTCCTAGACACAGCACGACCTCACCCCCAATACCGGGAGAGACGAACCCCTGCAGATCCGCTCACTGCCTCCATGTGGCTCGGGACTGTACCCAACTAAAACCTGTTTGCACGACTCCTTTGAGCCGTGGTAGGGTAGTAATCAAAGTACAGTGGGAACTCACACGAGACAAATGACGATCTCAGGTCGATGAACTAACCTGTACACATGTCACCAGGGAACTGCCATCTGACGTCTCGTATAATCCCAACTAGCAGGTTCCCGGCGAGTCCTGTCCGGTGTACTCATAACCCAATGAGCACCTGTATACATCTTAGGTGAACCAACTGACACCAGTGGCTTGTGAGACCGGCCACCGCCCCTCGTCGGGGTCTCGACTGTATACACTAGTCTACTCCGGAGTATCGATGCCCTGTCTCGAAACTCCCACGACTAGGGACCATTTAAGGATGTGCTTATGGACTCCAGCTCTCACTTATATGATCGCCCTCATACTGCTGGTAGTCAAGCAAGAATCCTAGGGGCTCTATCAACGTGCAATAGCGACTCGTAAGGTCACCTAAAGCAGTACACGATGATAAAGATAAACCAGATAGCATACTATCATCTCGAATAAGACTGTCCTACTGGGATAGGTCCTCCCCTCAATCATTGCAATCACGTGCTTGTGACCCAATAATTGACTCTGAGGGCACTATCTCCAACAATCTCCCACTTGCACTCAAGGCTAATTATTGCGATGTCGCATACTCACAGCCCGTATGATACCGAACACCCAACTCCTCTACTAGTCAGTCTCACAAAGCTCGTTTGCGAAACTATTGCGTTCGAGGAATAGCCTCAGTGAGTGGATCCGCTTTGATGTTTCTTTCTATGTCTCTCTATATCCCATGTTCGCGGAGAAAGCCATCTCCCGAAATGAGCAATACCTGTCTTAGAATGTCTGGATGTCTGATGGGACCTAGCTCATAAGTGAACTCCAAATCCAAACTTCTTAGACTGTATCGTCAACTGAACTTATTCAGTATCCTGCGCCATGCCTTCCCTCAGTTTCCACCTGGACCACCTGTCCAAAATACTGCCCCTTGTCAGAGGGAAAACTATAACTCTGACAGCCACTCTGCCATCCAGGTCACCTTGGAAGCCTGAAATGATAACTGTCTCCCGAAGAAGACTGCCGTTATCATATCCCTACAACATCCACTTATGTTCTAAAACTGCTTCCGACTGTTTCTCCAGGATTGGATCAATATCAACTTATTGCACCTACTGCAAGAACAACATCTGGTGTGGTACTTGACATCTCATGATTGACTCAATTGCCTAAGCAAGTAATCTGCCAATCATGCACATCCCTCTCCCCTTTAGTCTGTAAGACACCTTTAGAGAGGGTGACTCCATCACCTGCAGGTATAATACCGTGCTAGGAGTCGTCCATTCTAAATACTCATAGAATGCT
Organism: Agapanthus africanus; assembly: GCA_030015575.1. Lineage (NCBI taxonomy): Eukaryota > Viridiplantae > Streptophyta > Magnoliopsida > Asparagales > Amaryllidaceae > Agapanthus > Agapanthus africanus. The sequence continues at coordinate 239,128,269 of CM057344.1, read as the reverse complement.
GTCAAGGTACCCAGATTGGGAAACCACCCAAATCTAGATCTAAAACCATAGATATAGTAACCAGAATGTCTGATATAATATCCAATTCCTATGTGGAGAAACTACTGTGTGACGACCAAAGTATAACCGATCGTAGTATAGGAATATCACTTCCTACTCTGTGTATGTCATCAAATACCAGGACATCACACCCTACTACCTTCTTAACAGATCTATCCCTATTCTGATGAAGTCAAACCTATGACTGTCACATCAGAAATAGATGATCTATCTCCGCTATATCTGCTTTAGTCTATAAATAGACATAAGCCTGATGTCCACCAATGCTTCCGCTGCTCCCACTGACTACGACAACCCTCTGGCAGAGTCATATACACGTGCACTTCTAAAGCCAGTTTAGAACGACGCTATACTCATCCTCCTGCCAGGTCTCACAGTCTGGAACAACAGCAATGGCAAGTCTGGGTAAACAAGAACCTCCCTGCCACCGTCCCTGAGCATACTGAAGTACCTCTCGGGTGCCTGAGGTTACCCACCATATCTGCGGAGTGGCCAATGGAATGTCAAACCAGATTGAATCTTTAGGTTCTTTATCAAATCTTCAATAATCGTTTGCGGTTCTGGAATCACTTCCAGTTCTACCATACTCCCACTACTGTTTTCTGAAAAAGTCCATTTTTATTAAAACTGTGGCGAGTCAAGAACAATATCACTATTGATCTTCCAGATGGTAGAAAATCAACCCTCGTCATAGCCCGGGTCAACCCACAAACAGCCATTACAGAAACGTGCCTTGAGTTATCCGGAGTCTGGTTTTAAGCATAAGCCGGACAACTCCCCGTATTTTAACAATGTCAAGATATGAACTGTTCTATATCCAAGAAACAGAGGCACTGATTTAATTGAACCAGATTCAAATCATGCAGCTGTCTCCAGTGCATGTCAAGTAAATGGAGAGAGGCCGATCAGCGTTACTCAACGTAGGAGTACTTCCAATTATGAGTAACCTGAAAGAGAAGCTAGTTCTCTTAATCATTACTATCAACTGAATACCATTCACAAGTATCTACTCTTCGATCACCTTGAAGAATCCCGATACTTGCAACACCTGGTTCTCTACTTTACTCTTATACCTATAATTCCTCAAAACTTAGACCCTGTGTTTCTATGAAACACATGTCTAAGAACTAGAGAAGTTAAAAGTAAACAGAATATTGTACGAGGACCAACCCCTCTGTCCTGATGGGCACTGGACAATATACAATACTCTGTATAAGTCCCCTGAGTCTGGTGACTCATTCACTGTGTGTCGTAGGTTGAAAACTGTACTTTTTTGGTTAAGAAGAATTACACCGCTGTTCAATGCTCCTTACCTAACCATCCACTGATATAGGTAAATGTCATAGACATAATTTCAGAAAGGTATATCTCACTCTATAAAAATAGACGTACAGATATATCAATTTGAAATTGGTGCATAACAACGGATATTCAAAACCAAATATATGCCGACCGGCAAACAACCCAGGTGACTTCCTCAAATATCACCGATTACAACGAATCCCGATATAATGAGGATGGTCACCTAATTCCCAATAACTTACTCCCACTCATCATCTGTAAAACCATACAGATGTGAGAATCATACCTGGTAAATACATACCCTGGAGTAAGTGTCTAAATGGAAAATCAGTTTTCTTTTAACAGTACACAGTGAAACTGAAACATTGAAATGTTTCGATGGGGTATCCTGGCATTCCTAGTAATGCCTCTTCCATTGTCCAGATTCACAACTGCAACCTTATAATTCTTTGCCACCTCTCCAAATCCCTTTATTTGTCTTTAGTCATTACCTTCTTCACACCCCTTTAGGCCAAATGGTTTTCTTCCTTCCCTACCGTTCGGCACCAGCCTATGGTTTGGAAGAAGACTATCCAATAAGCATAAAGGGTGTACTGTCCTAATCCTAGGAGCACTCGCAATGCGAGAGAAGGTGAAGATAAAAGACACCTGAATGTACTTTATTCCTATTTCTCCTGAACCAGGATCCATCCCCGAACTGGAACAAGTTCCTTTCGAGTTCGTATATAACCATACGATGGATTATCCAATAAACTGGGATCTTCGTAGTGATACGGAGTGTCCTGGAGAAATACAAAGGTGATTTAGGATTGGCGAAGAAATACTTGGTTTGGTCGTGAATATCAGTCGCAATTTACTTTGCCCTCTTACTAATCCCTTGCTTTGTCTTAACTTAATACCTTCTGTACACCGTTTAGGCTAATTGGTTTTCTTCATTCCCTACCGGTCGGCACCAGCCTAAGGTCTGGAAGAAGACTATCCAATTTGCGCAATAGGTGTACTTTCTCCTAAACCAAGGAGTACTCGCAACCTGAGAGAAGGTAAAAGGAAAAGACAACTGAATGGTCCTATTCGTTTTCTCCAGAACCAGAAACCATCCTCGAAGTCCTTCGAGTTCGTATATAACCATACGATGGTTTTGTCCAATGGAAGTGGACGTTCGTAGTAATACGGGGTGTCCTGGAGAAAAGGGTAAAAGTAGGAGTGGCAATGAGGTTTGCAACTCTGACAATCCAAAAGCCTGTGTTAAGAAGGTTCGGTCAACTTGGTCACTGAGTCATAGTCTAGGGTCGGGTCAATGGTCGCTGCCAAAGAGAGAGAGAAAAGAAACACTCAGCGTGCACTCTAACCTAGATCAGAATGGTTATCACTTTATCTAATCTGGAAACCTCCCACTGTAACGTCAAATTCTTCCCCAAACCTAAAAGAAGAATTAGCCGGGATCACCCGAGGAGTAAACCAACTCATCAGTGGGAATCGGGATCCAACTCTCATCGCATGATAACGTGACGGAATCCGCTCACGCTATCATACTCCAGAAGGTATGCGCATATCTGGCAAGTTTCAGTTCTTTTGAAACTCCCGATGTGGATTTTTACCCCATGCTCTTATGACCTTGACTTTGGCCAATATATCATAAGTCACATGTCAAGTTCTACCCGTCATTATCCAGGTTAATTTGAACCCACCCGTACATACCCTTGACTTTGGCCAAAATGGCAGTGCGACTGTCCCAAACCAACGCATCTATCTATGCTGCATATGGATACCCAACAGCTACCAAACACTGTGCCTTGACTTTGGCCAACATGCACAGCTTGAATACTATTGACCATCCATACGAAATGACGGAGGGCTACGAATAGTTTCTGGCGAAAACCTTTAACGTAATGAACTTGATATCGTTGAAGGAACGGATAGCTTTTTAGAAAATATAGTGACGAAAACCTTTACTAAAGAGGTCACTCCCGGTGAAGGGATCTCGGCTCTTTCCCCGTAGAATGAGGTGCAGGATATTCCAACTGAATACCACGGTGCAAAGCAAAAGTAATCGGCTATAGTGAAGTTAATGCCCTGACGCAAACTTTTGTCCAAGGGGTCACTCCCGGTGAAGGGATCTCGGCCCTTGCCTCGTCGACTGAGGACCAGGATATTCCAACTGAATACCACGATGCAAAACAAAAGAGAACGCCCTTGCAATAACAGCCTTTTGAAAAGTGTTCCAACAACATCAGAATAGGTTTGTTTTAACTTGCATTGATCCGAATCAACGCAGTCCCATCAATTGATCACACCACAAAGAACGAAAATATACTGATGTACGTATATGCCATCCGCATTCGCCACTGGGTCCCGTCATCACCCGTTAGGTTAGCTAACTAACGACAGAGCGGGGACTGGACTAGCGCGGATGCAAAACATATACAACATCTACTAATATATATACCAATATATAGTATTCGCTCAAGGCGTGATAAAATGCAACACAGAAATGTATAACAACACAGATCAATACAGATATCTGGGATCCCCAGGTTTCACAGAGCCGCTGAAACCCGACGTTCCCCTGGTCATGTGGATAACCTGTGCAATGAAAATCCTAGACCCCTACGGGCGCAGCAAGTTGCCCGCCAAAACCTGAAGCGAGGCAGCCCCCTTCAGCAACGTGAATGGACCACCCAGCACTTCACGGAATCCGGCAACTTGGGCACCCCTCCTGGGTCAACCTGTACCCCCTACGAGTGCGGCGAATAGCCTGCCAATTCTAAAGTAAAGCCCCCTCCGTCTCAATACCATGAGATGCGGGCTCGTTGCCCTCTAGAACCCGGCTATCCGTGCACCCCTCCGCGGGGTAATCCTAGTACAGAAAGTAAAATATACATACAACGGGTACATCGACCGCAACCTGGCCGTGCCCCAAAAAAAATAATACAAACAGGCAGTGACGGCAGTCCACATGTCGGACGCTCGCCCCGCAATATCAAATGTACATAATACAACCACAACTGTACTAGCATTGCATCCAGGATATCCCCCACGACCGATCCGCAACATCACAGCATAAACATAGAACATCAATGTGAAGGTCACGTTCGCAAATCCGTCTAAAAGGGCTATAGCAGATAGACTGGATTTACCGATCGAGTGACATTCACGGTCGCAGATATAATGTAAATACTGTGAAATAATGTGTTTAAAATATCCGATCGATCAAAAATTAACAAGTGGGCCCCAAAGCAATACTGTAGCACTCACAGAAAATCTGGGCCCAATATTAATATTCAAAAACCCCTAAATTCCGTTCAGGAGGCAACTGCAGAAATATGATACAGTGATCACATAAAGGTGCGGCGGAACCGCTGCAAGAAGGGGGTGTCTGCCGCGTTTCCGCGCTCCTACAGTTGAATCACTGCATCGAATTTTTGCAGAACCCTTAGATATTCCAGTACATCACTTTTCTGTAACCTGAAAAAAAATTTGACACCAAAAATTTTCAACAGAAAACTGATGTGAACAAAAAATGTAGATTTTGGAATTTTGGTCGATCGGAAATGTAAAACGCATTAGAACAAGCTAGGCGAGGTTAATAGCCTGGCTCTGATACCAATGTAAGCCCGCGGGGGTGCCCCGGCCGTCGATCCGACGCCGGAAACGCGGAAACAAAAACTTTGCAAAACTTGCAACCGGCACCACCGCGGACTTTTCACCCGGATCGGGCCATTAACCTAGCTAACTAGCAAATAAGAAAAGAGTAGAAAAGTATACCAAGCGATCCGTGTCCTTCGGTCTTCGTCTCCACTCCGATCTCCCGGGGAATCTCCGTCCATCATCGTCTCGTCGGAAAGGGCACCACGTAGCCGGAATCTTTTACGGGCTCCCACCTCTTGACCGAGGCAACTCGGGCGCGAAGTTGGCTAGCCGACGCGTCCAAGGCTTGCTATAGAATAGTGTAGTAACCATGTCTCTTTGAGGGTTTGAAGTTGCCTTGATATGTTGAGGTAATGAGAGAAAGAACTATGGAGGAATATGATGCCTTTTTAACTTTGCAAAGGAAAAATGAGATGAAGAATAAAAACATCTCACAAATGAACCTCTCTCCTCCTCCTCTAAAAAGTGGCCGGCCCTCTCTCCACTAGATGAAGATTGGAGAGAGAAAAAGACCTCTCCAATGTAAATAAAAAAAGGAATGGAAAAAACAATATAGAAAAAAGGTCACTCTCATTTCTTTTCTTATCAAATCAAACAACCATCACAATGAAAGCAAGTGAGAAGACCAAAAAAGGATCTCATGATGAAATAACAATCATGATGCCACAAATATGCATGAAAGCCCTCAACAAATAAGTTAATTGCAAACTTGCAATTAACCCCCTCCAACGAAAAGTCCGGCCGGGAAGGAAAAAGAGAAAACCGGCCGGAACGGAATGCAAACTGGCAACCCCAGAAAACCGATCCCGTAATAAATTACAGGAAAACCCCGCTACTGCAAATACATGCCCGCATTTGTATTCCCACTGAACACAAATGCAAAGAGACAAAATCTACACTATCATATACTAGGATCCGGCTTAAGCCAAAGCCGGCTAGTAAAAACCGTCCGATCACGATCCGTGCAATACCGCACGTATCTGATCGAACCCTGCCATATCTCCATACGGCCTCTACAGCGTTTCGCCCAAAACTTGAGTAACTGAGTGTGGTGGACTCTAAAGACTCGTCAATACTATGGCTGTGGATTTAACCACTAGCACGTCAGAGGTATAAGCCAATACGTGACGGGCTACCAGGTATAGACCAAAAGGGACGTCGATGAGCGCACTCATCCTGACACCCTACTGAGCCTGTCAGTGACAATATCCGTACAGTCCGGTCCGTTCGTCTATGAGCATCGCATGGCGGGCCTAGGGGGTTGGTAAAAGTCAGACCCCCAAAAGCGGTACAAGTCGTGTCGGAGTGTAGCCCAGAACACCCTGAGATACTACTGGAATACCTACCAGCAAATCTCCTGCCTTGGCCAAGGACTTTTCATGTTCTGGCTCTCCTAGACACAGCACGACCTCACCCCCAATACCGGGAGAGACGAACCCCTGCAGATCCGCTCACTGCCTCCATGTGGCTCGGGACTGTACCCAACTAAAACCTGTTTGCACGACTCCTTTGAGCCGTGGTAGGGTAGTAATCAAAGTACAGTGGGAACTCACACGAGACAAATGACGATCTCAGGTCGATGAACTAACCTGTACACATGTCACCAGGGAACTGCCATCTGACGTCTGGTATAATCCCAACTAGCAGGTTCCCGGCGAGTCCTGTCCGGTGTACTCATAACCCAATGAGCACCTGTATACATCTTAGGTGAACCAACTGACACCAGTGGCTTGTGAGACCGGCCACCGCCCCTCGTCGGGGTCTCGACTGTATACACTAGTCTACTCCGGAGTATCGATGCCCTGTCTCGAAACTCCCACGACTAGGGACCATTTAAGGATGTGCTTATGGACTCCAGCTCTCACTTATATGATCGCCCTCATACTGCTGGTAGTCAAGCAAGAATCCTAGGGGCTCTATCAACGTGCAATAGCGACTCGTAAGGTCACCTAAAGCAGTACAAGATGATAAAGATAAACCGGATAGCATACTATCATCTCGAATAAGACTGTCCTACTGGGATAGGTCCTCCCCTCAATCATTGCAATCACGTGCCTGTGACCCAATAATTGACTCTGAGGGCACTATCTCCAACACGTACGTGCCCTTGACTAGGTCAACAAGGCCGCATGACTGTCCTAACCAATCCCACTTATGTAACAAACAAGTACCACTTAGCTACCGAACACTACGTCTTGACTAGGTCAACAAACGCAGCACGAATACTAAATAATACCTGTAGGAAATGACGGAGGGCTACGGCTGGTTTTTGGCGAAAAACCTTTAACGTAATGAACTTGATATCGTTGAAGGAACTGCATAGCTTTTTATAAAAATATAGTGACGAAAACCTTTGCTAAAGAGGTCACTCCCGGTGAAGGGATCTCGGCTCTTTCCCCGTAGAATGAGGTGCAGGATATTCCAACTGAATACCACGATGCAAAGAAAAATTAATCGGCTATAGTGAAGTTATTTCCCTGACGCAAACTTCTGTCCAAGGGGTCACTCCCGGTGAAGGGATCTCGGCCCTTACCTCGTCGACTGAGGAGCAGGATATTCCAACTGAATACCACTGTGCAAAACAAAAGAGAACGCCCTTACAATAATAGCTTTTTTGCAAAGTGTTCCAACAACATCAGAATAGGTTTGTTTACCTTGCATTGATCCGAATCAACGCAGTCCCATCAATTGATCACACCACAAAAGAACGAAAATAATGATGTACGTATATGCCATCCGCATTCGCCACTGGGTCCCGTCATCACCCGTTAGGTTACTTAACTAACGATAGAGCGGGGATTGGACTAGCGCGGATGCAAAACATATACAACATCTACTAGTATATATATCAATATATAATATTCGCTCAAGGCGTGATAAAATGCAACATCACAGAAATGTAATAAGCATCACAGAACAATACAGATATCTGGGATCCCCGGGTTTCATAGAGCCACTACTGAAACCCGACGTTCCCCTGGTCGTGTGGATAGCCTGTGCAATGAAAATCTAGACCCCTACGGGCGCGGCAAGTTACCCGCTAAGACCTGAAGCGAGGCAGCCCCCTTCAACAACGTGAATGGACCACCCAGCACTTGACGAAATCCGGTAACTTGGGCACCCCTCCTGGGTCAACCTGTACCCCCTACGAGTGCGGCGAATAGCCCGCCAATTCTAGAGTGAAGCCCCCTCCGTCTCAATGCCATAAGATGCGGGCCCGTTGCCCTCTAGAATCCGGCTATCCATGCACCCCTCCGTGGGGCAATCCTAGTACAGAAAGTAAAATATACATACAATGGGTACATCGACCTCGACCCGGTCGTGCCCCAAAAGAATAATATACAAACAGGCAGCAACGGCAGTCCACATGTCGGACGCTCGCCCCGCAATATCAAATGACATATAAAACAAAACTGTACTAACATTGCATCCAGGCTATCCCCCACGACCGATCCGCAACATCACAGCACAACACAGAACATCAACGTGAATGTCACGTTCGCAAATCCGTTTAAAAAGGCTATAGCAGATAGACTGGATTTACCGATCGAGTGACATTCACGGTCGCAGATATAATGTAAATTCTGTGAACTAACATGTTTAAAATATCCGATCGAACAAATTTATCAAAGTGGGCCCCAAGCACTACTGTAGCACTCACAGAAAATCTGGGCCCAAAAAGAATATCCCAAAACCCCCATTTTCAACTTAGAAGCCTACTGTGAAACTTTGGTACAATGAACAGTAAAAATCGCGGCGGAACCACGGCCCAAGCGTGGGTTTGGCCGCGGTTCCGCGGTGGTATAGTGAGTTCAGGCGACCAAATTTTTACAGAATGCTTAGAATTCCCTGCACGTGTTTCTGCAACAACCTGAAAAATTTTTGGAGCTAAAAAAATTTCGACAGAGAACAGATGCACTAAAAATACGGTTTTTGGGATTTTTTGTTCGATCGAGTTCTAAACATACTAGAGCAAGCTAGACTAGGTTAATGGCGTGGCTCTGATACCATGTAGGACTACGGTACCGCCCCGGCCGTCTATCCGAGGCCAAAATGCGGAAACGAAATTTTTTCTCAAACTAGAAACCGGCACTACCGCATCCTAAAACCCCGGATCGTAACCATTAACCTAATGCTAACAAACAAGAGATGGATAGAGGGCTATACCAAGCGATCCGGGTCCTTCGGTCTTCGCCTCCACTCCGATCTCCTCGCGGAATCTCCGGTTGTCGCCTCCTCGTCGAAACGGGCACCACATCGCCGGGTTCTTTTACGGGCTCCCAACTCTGGACCGAGGCAACTCGGGCGCGAAGTTGGCAAGCCGACGCGTCCAAGATATGCTGTAGGCAAGTGTAGAATCCATTGTCTTTAGGGGTTGTGAAGTTGCCTTTGATGGAGGGAAGAAGAAGAATAAGCTTTGGAGATGGGTATGGATTTTGTAGCAAAGCATAATATCATATGATAATTTCTCCCACATCAAAATGAAAAACCCCCATTCTCCTAATGTGGCCAGCCCCTTATGATAAAATGGTGGTGGAGGGAAAAACAAAACAAGAAGGAAGGTAAGTGTAGTAAAAGCAAAGGGGTGACCACATCCAAAAGAAATGATAACCATATCATATCAATTTCCAATCCATCCTAATCACCATTTAATGCAAAGGAAGAGATGGAAAAAGAATCTCATCGTGAAGCCACATAATGCAAGAAAACCCCTCCACAAAATGTTATTTGCACACCTGCAAATAACCCCCTCCATCGGAAAGTCCGGCCGCGAAGGAACAAAAGAAAACTGGCCGGAACGGAATGCAAACTGGCAACTTCAGAAAACTGATCCCGTAATAAATTACAAGAAAACCCCGCGACTGCATATTCATGCCCGCATTTGTATTCCCACTGAACACAAATGCAAAGAGACAAAAACTACACTGTCTAATACTAGGATCCGGCTTAAACCAAAGCCGGCTAGTAAAATCCGTCCGATCACGATCCGTGCAATACCGCACGTATCTGATCGAACCCTGCCATATCTCCATACAGCCTCTACAGCGTTTCCCCCGAAACTTGAGAAACTGGTTTGTGGGGGACTCTAAAGACTCATCAATACTTTGGTTGTGGATTTAACCACTAGCACGTCAGAGGTATTAGCCATACGTGACGGGCTACCAGCTATTGACCAAAAAGGATGTCGACGAGCGAACTCATCCTGACACCCTACTGAGCCTGTCAGTGACAATATCCATACAGTCCGGTCCGTTCGTCTATGAGCATCGCATGGCGGGCCTAGGGGGTTGGTAAAAATCAGACCCCCAAAAGCGGTACAAGTCGTGTCGGAGTGTAGCCCAGAACACCCTGAGATACTACTGGAATACCTACCAGTAAATCTCATGCCTTGGCCAAGGACTTTTCATGTACTGGCTCTCCTAGACACAGCGCGACCTCACCCCCAATACCGGGAGAGACGAACCCCTGCAGATCCGCTCACTGCCTCCATGTGGCTCGGGACTGTACCCAACTAAAACCTGTTTGCACGACTCCTTTGAGCCGTGGTAGGGTAGTAATCAAAGCACAGTAGGAACTCACACGAGACAAATGATGATCTCAGGTCGATGAACTAACCTGTACACATGTCATCAGGGAACTGCTATCTGACGTCAGGTATAAGACCAACTAGCATGTTCCCGGCGAGTCCTGCCCGGTGTACTCACAACCCAATGAGCACCTGTATACATCTTAGGTGAACCAACTGACACTAGTGGCTTGTGAGACCGGCCACCGCCCCTCGTCGGGGTCTTGACTGTATACACTAGTCTACTCTGGAGTATCGATGCCCTGTCTCGAAACTCCCACGACTAGGGACCTTTTAAGGATGTGCTTATAGACTCCAGCTCTCACGTATATGATCGCCCTCATACTGCTGGTAGTCAAGCAAGAATCCTAGGGGCTCTATCAACGTGTAATAGCGACTCGTAAGGTCACCTAAAGCAGTACACGATGATAAAGATAAACCAGATAGCATGCTATCATTTTGAGTAAGACTGCCCTACTGGGACAGGTCCTCCCTCAATCATTGCAATCACGTGCCTGTGATCCAATAATTGACTCTGAGGGCACTATCTCCAACAGACTCTAGGTTCTAATATCATTCTGCTGTACTATTAAATTTACATAGAGACTAATATAACTATAGCAGATACTAACAGAGCTAAAACTCTAAACTAAAACACGTTTTTTTCCAATATCGTAAACGTTAATTTGTACAGAACTCTTAACAAACCAGAAAAGTTGGGTGTTATACCTATTTGAAGAATTCCACAGAGCTCAATCATCATGATGTGCACAAAGAGGTGAGGAGTCCTAACTTGAGTAATTTGAACCAAGGAACATGAAAACTCTAGTCTTTTTCATGAACTAGTGCAGAACTTTGAAGAAAAAGATGAGGATTTTTGTGAGAGATTTTTTTGTCCAGTTTAAATTGCTGGAAATAGTTTAAGTATGGAGTTTTGTTGGAATGGTGAGGTGTCATGAGAGAAGGGTGAGGTGTAGGCTCAAGGTGCACTCAAGGTGTCACACCCCGCTTCCCAGTGTACGGGCAAATGACGCGACGAGACCGCTATGTATTTACTCTGAAGTAAACACGCTAAGTGTATCTAAGCAATATAAGTAAAATGCACAAGAGACAAAGACAATAGATATAATTGAACAATAACTTTATTTATTAACATTCTTTTTACAATACATCTGAAATGTAAATACATGAAATGGAAAGCAATACCTAAACAGTGGCATAACAGAAATGGAAATTACTGAAATGAAATGTACAAGTATCTAGAGCTCCGGGTCGAAAGCTAGCTAGTCCAAATCCTCGCTGGTGGGCTCGATCTCCAGTGAGTCCGAATTACCTGACGACATTCCAAAGAAGAAGAAAGAGAATGTCGTCAGCGAATAAATGGCTCGGTAAGTCCCGTAAGTAGATAAGAATGGAATAGACAGAATAGAGAGTATATTGTTATAATGTTGTATTTAATGTTAACGCTGTTGTTTGTAGCTTGGTACAGAAGAGGACAGTGTATACGAGAGGAGTCTCACTAGACCAGAGACTATGGTATATAGAGTACAAGGCTCCATCAATAATACCCGGAACAACGGCGATTGAATTCAGGTTAAGTGTCTTTATGGTTGCCGTCTCGTGCCACTTTTAACACCTTCCGTACCAATCTACCCCTTATAAACCCCGCGATGTCTTGATTGTATTGCATTGTAAATTGAATTGTAAATTGTATTGTCTTATATTATAGATTATATAGATGGATGACTTTCCGGAACCATGATATCAGTAAATGGATGGAACTGAAGAATCATGTAGATGAATGTATATCCATGGTTCGGTTCAGTCAAGTTGTATTGATAGATTGAACAGATTGATTATATAGATTCCTGGATTCATATTGTATTGTAGTTTATTGTAGTTTTATACTTGAATCTCATTCAAGTCAGATTAATTATATTGAGACTCAGTCCGAGTCAGACAATTAGAAAAGAAATTGAATCCTGAATTAGGTTTTGGTGTTATCAGTAACCGCTGCACATGGACGGCAGGATTTGTATCTTTTTCAAAGACGATTACCGTATTGATAACACCGTTTGTTAAGTTGTCTACCTTAAATAGGCAAGCACCCATATCTCCTGCTCCCTGAGGCTCAAGAGACTGGTCCCACTTAAACCTATGTTTACCGGGGTCTTTATTGTAATTTAGTATACTTGAGGGGGTTTTATGTGAAATAATTTTGTATAGTTTTCAAAATACACCTCAAGTATTTTATTATCGTCTTTAGAGTTTTCATTGATATATATTTTATCAATGTGACATTTCTAGTGAATAGAACCTAATTTCATAATATATGGTATTTATTTGTAATATTGGAATTGTATGGTATTTTCTTGTAAATGAGATGCTTTTCTTGAATTTTGGAAATGTGGAATATTACAAATATTAAAAATAGATATTTTGATACTAATTACATATATATTTATTTATTAAAAATATAATTTTTATTTATAATAGAAATCACATTTTCTAAAGGAAATTGTATTTTTAAATCTTTCGAGACCGTATGTTCCTTGCGGAGGTCTGCAACTCGCACTACTAAGAACGAGGATGTGCGATAATCCGCACCATCCCGAATGGGTTCCCCAAAATGGGTTGTAGCGGCTCATTGCAAAGATTTGTTAAAAATACACATCTTATAGAAAAAGGTTTTTATAAGTCGGAGGTAGTTATGTGCAAAATCGTATTTTCGTATTCTTGGTTTCCAAAAGACATCGTGCTATGATAGAGATGTGTGTTTTGAGGAGGTAGAGGTCATTACCTCGTGAACTATCTAAAGTTATAGTAAGGAATTATAAGATTTATGGCGAAACTAGACTATATGGTATTTTTGTGTAAAATTGCGATAAAAACTAAAATAGGAATTCTTTTGATATGAAACTTGTCAATATGTTGTGTTAATGTTTAATGATCATGATAGGAGAGTTTGTTATTATTGTGCTTAATAAAAATATGATTTTTAAGGAAAAACCGAATCGGAAGTGGGATTAACTCCACTTCCATCGGGTTTTAGAATTTTAAATTTTTAGAATAGTAAAAAGAAAGGGGAGAAGGGACTTACAGGATTTCAGTGTAGATAAGAGGAAAATGAAGAAGGGGGAGGTGCCCGTGCGTCATTTCGCGCCGGAATCTCCTCGGATCACCGCCGAAAGTTCGTCGGAGCTTCGCCCTTTGCTAACTCCACTTGCACACAAAAGACTTAGGATTTTTCTTAAGAGTTTGGGCAGAGATTTGAGAGTGAGGAGAGGTGATTTTAGGTGTGGTATTTATAGGAAAAATTAGGGTTTAGGGATGTAAAAGGTGTATTAAAAATGGTTTAATTGGGTGCTTTAAATTGCTCTGTAAATGTGGAGGGAATTTAAATATTACAGAGGTTATGGGGAGTTAAAGAGCTGCACAAAAAATAAAGGAATTTAGGGTTTCGGCCGAGTCAGGCCGGCGGCGCCCGCTGATTCGGCCGAGTCGCCGGCCCGAGTCGGTCCAGTCGGGCCGGGTCTCGACGCCACGTGTCTCCTGCCTTTTGGTCTACCTCATGGACCCATTTTTTTAAGCTGTGATTCTTCAGTTTACGTGTTATGCATGTGCAGACCTTTGGGCTTCTAAAAAGATTAAAAGAAATTAATATAAAAAATAATGTGGCAGATAGGATTTGAACTTTGGTGCTTTGGTTCAGCAGTGCAAGATCTTACCAGTGAGCTACAAGCTCCTTCTTGCCGTTCAAAAGCAAAACAAACTTATAACTTGTGCTCAGGCAAAAGTACATCTTTCTGTATTTCTGAAAAAAAATTGTACAGAAAGTTTAGGGTTTGTTACACAAGGTGTGGTGTATGTGAGGTATAAGGTAAGCATAACCCTACTTGCTCACCCATTTGCATTTAAACCCTCACACAAAAGAACTTTTCACCATAAAACTTTCTTTACAATCTAAATGTCACCTAAAATAATTACAATAATGCTTAAATACGGTAACCACTTATAAAAAGTCTTTTTTATCAAAATTATAAAATTTAAAATAACATTTTTAAAATAAAATATAATAATTAATTATCTAAAAAATTTCCAAAACGTTACAGTATCCCCCCTTAAGAAAAATTCAGTCCCCGAATTAAAACTTAAACACACATACTTTCAAAAAGATGCGGGAATTTCTTCTGTATCACATTCTCGGCTTCCCAGGTGACCTCTTCGCTATTTGGTCCGCACCATAAAACCTTTATAGATGGAAGTACCTTTGATCGCATGTCACGCCTCGCTTCCCAGTGTATGGGTAAAGGACGCAACGGGCCCGCTACGTATTTACTCAGAAGTAAATACGCTAAGCGTATCTAAGCAATATAAAATGAAATATACACAAGAGGCAAGATATAAAATAATAGCAACTTTATTTATTAACATTCTTTTTTTACAATACAACTGAAATGGAAATACATGGAATGAAAGCAATGCCTAAACAATGGCATAACAGAAATGAAAATGAAATGTAATGTACAAGTGAATCTAAAACTCCGGGTTTTTAGTAAACTGATCCAAGTATTCACTGCTGGGTTCGATCTCCAGTGAGTCCGAATCACCTGACGACATTCCAAAGAAGAAGAAAGAGAATGTCGTCAGCGAACAAATCGCTCGGTAAGTCCCAAGAGTAAGTGGAGACAGAATAGACAGAAAGAGAATGTAATTTTTAAAGTTATATTATATTGTTAACACTGCTGTTTGTAGCTTGGTACAGAAGAGACCAGTGTATACGAAAGGAGTCTCACTATCCCGGAGACTAAGGTATACAGAGTACAAGGAACCGTTCAGCCACGGTACAACGGCAATGGAGATTCAGGTTAGGTGTCTTATGGTTGCAGTCTCGTGCCACTTCTAACACCTTCCGTACCAATCTACCCCTTATAAACCCCGCGATGTCTTGATTGTATTATTTATTTTGTATTGTCTTGGATTGTTATATATAGATGGATGACTGGCCGAAACCATGATATCAGTAATGTAACGGATATAGTGGTTGAACATGTAGATGAAATATATCCATGGCTCGGTTCAGTCAAGTAAATTGATATATATTGAATAGACGGATTCATGTTGAATTGTTGTATTGTAGATTGTACTTGAATCACATTCAAGTCAGATTGATTATATTGAGCCTCAGTCTGAGTCAGACACTTAGAAAAGAAATTGAAGTCCTGAATTATGTTTTGGTGCTATCGGTAACTGCTGCACATGGACGACAGGATTTGTGTCTTTTTCAAAGACAATTACCGTGTTGATAACACCGTTTGTTAGATTGTCTTCCTTAAATAGGCAAGCACCCATATTTCCGGCTCCTTGAGGCTCAAGAGACTGGTCCCGCTTAAACCTATGTTTACTAGGGTCCTTATTGTAATTTAGTATAACTTGAGGGGTTTTGTGTAAAAATAATTTTGGTATAATTTCAAAATATACCTCAAGCATTTAATTATCGTCTTTAGGGTGTTCATTGATTTATATTTTATAAATATGACATTTCTAGTGGATAAAACCTAATTTCATAATATATGGTATTTATTGGTAATATGAATATTGTTTTGAATTATCATGGTAGCTTCTTTTCTTGAGTTTAGGAAACATGGTATATTATATATATTTAAAATAAGTATTTTGGTAATAATTATATTTATACATATTTAATGAAAATAATTTTATTTATTTTCTTGTAAAAATCTCATTTTCTAAAGAAAAATGTATACAATTCCATCGAGACCGAATGCTCCTTGCGGAGGCCTGCATCTCGCTCTACTAAGCCTGAGGATGTGCGATAATCCTCATCATCCTGAACGGGTTTCCCCAAATGGGTTGTAGAGGCGCAATTGCATGGAAATGTTTTAATACATCTTTTAAAGAAAACGGTTTTATAAGTTAAAGGGATTTATTTGCAAAGTCGTATTTCCCGTATTCTATTGTCCCAAAATTTATCGTGCTATGATAGATATGTGTATTGTGATGAGGTAGGTCATTACCTCGTGAACTATCTAATTGTATAGCAAGAAATAAGGTTATAATATCGAAATGAATAGTTGTGGTATTTTTATGTAAAAATGCGATAAATGTCACAAAAATAATTATTTTGATGTGAAACTTGATTTAATGGTTTTGTTAATATTTGTTAAGCAATATGTGAGAATATGAAGTTATGTTGATTAAGAAAAGTATAGTTTTTAAAGAAAACCGAATCGGAAGTCGGATTAACTCCGCTTCCGTCTGGTTTTGAAAATGAAACTTTTTGAAGTACAAGACGAGAAGGGGAAATGGGAATTACTGACTTTGATGATAGGAGAGAGGTAGGAGGAGGTCTAGGATTTATCGGTGCTTCGTTTCATCGCCGGAAACTCCTCGTATCGTCGCCGGAACTTCGTCGGAGCTTCGCCTTTCTTTTACTCCACTTGCACACTATAGGAACTTGGAAATTTCTTGAGAGTTTTGGTAGGGAATTTTGAGTGAGGAGGGGTGAAATGAGAGTGGTATTTATAGGGAAAGTCAGGGTTTATGGTGTTTAAAGAATGCATTGAAATATGCATTAAAATTGGATTAATTGGGCATTTTATTGCTCTCTGGAAATAATCTGAGTAAACAAGTAATGTGGGGTTAGTAGTGTAGCTGAAAGGTTGCAGGGGGAAAAATTTGGGAGCATTTAGGACGGGTTGGACCGGCGGCGCCGGGCTTCCATGCACAAGTCGCCGGGTCTTTACCGACGGAGGGTGCTGGGTCTTGGGCCACGTGTCCTTGTCGCTTCAATTTCCCTCATGCTTATGTTTATTTATTCTGTAACTTACCCTATTACGTGTAGTGCACGTGCAAACTCTTGGGTTTCTAAAATATTAAAATAATTTAAAATAAAAAGATATTGTGGCTGATGGGATTTGAACTCTGGTGCTTTATAACAGCAGTGCAAGGCTTTACCAGTGAGCTACAAGCTCTTTCTTGCTATTCTAAATCAAAACAAATACTTATAGCTTTCACAGAAATTGTAAATACCCCAATTGTACATTAACTTTAAATGAAATTTATGTACACTGAAATTAGAGTTGTTACAGTCTACCCTCCTTACAAAAATTTCGTCCTTGAAATTTACAATTTATTTTAAGAACTAGTTTACAAATAAGTGAGGATAAATTGCACGCATCTCATCTTCCTTTTCCTATGTCAATTCTCCTGGAGTGTCTCTTCTCCACATCACTCGAACCAAGTTGACTTCCTTATTCCGAAGTGACTTCACTTTCTCGTCCAGGATCTCAATAGGTTGCTGCTCAGAAGATAAGTCGGGCTGTACAGTGAGCTCGGAATGATCGAGAATATGGCTGGGGTCACTTACATACCTCTGAGTTAGGATATGTGGAACACATTGTGCACTCCTTCCAATGAAGGTGGAAGTGCCAAGCGATAAGCCACTTCACCGACTCGTTCGAGTATGTCGAACGGTCCAATGTACCTTAGACTAAGCTTACCTCGTCTTCCAAATCGGATAACTCCACAGTTCGGAGATATCTTCAGAAATACATGATCTTCCGGCTGGAACTCCAAGTGACGGCGCTTTGCATCAGCCCAGTGCTTCTGTCGATCTTGGGCTATGCACATTCTTTCCCTGATAGTATGGACCACATCTACAGTTGCTACTATCATCTCTAGTCCTAGGAGTTCTCTATCTCCGATGTCGTCCCAACTTAATGGCAATCGACACTTCCTTCTATAAAGTGCTGCAAAAAGTGCCATTCCGATACTTGCTTGGTAGCTGTTGTTGTATGAAAACTCTACAAGATGTAGGTGATCTTCCTACAATCCTCCAAAGTCTAACATACACGCTCTGAGTATATCTTCCAAGATCTGAATAGTTCGCTTAGACTGACCATCAGTTTGTGGATGATAAGCCGTGCTGAAGTTCAGACTTGTTCCCAAGCTCGCTTGCAGACTCTGCCAAAATTATAATCGGAACCTGGTGTCACGATTGGAGACAATGCAAACTGGTACTCCATGAAGTCTCACAATTTCCTGTATGAGTTCATGGGTATCAGAGATAGCACATAATTGAAGAGTTTAAAAATCTTACTCAAATTTTTTGCTCCATGTACTTCCTTGCTAAGTCTTAGTAGATTGGACAACTCGAAATGGGATGAAGTGAGCCGACTTTGTGAGTCGATCCACAATAACCCATACCGCATCGTTACCCTTTGTGAGGCGAGGGAGTGCAGTCACAAAATCCATTGTGATGTGTTGCCACTTCCATTCTGGGATAGGTAACGGTTGAAGTAATCCAGCAGTCCTGTGATGTTCAGCCTTTACTTGCCGACACACCAAGCATTTAGCGACGCTTCTGGCTACTTCACGCTTCATTCCATGGCACCAGTAATTTTGACGTAGATCTTTGTACATCTTTGTACCTCCAGGGTGTACTGAGTAGGGAGAGCTGCGAGCTTTTTTCATTAACTCTTCCCGAACAGAACCTTTTGGTACACACAGTCTGCTGCCGTATTTTAAAGATCCGTCTTCATGGATGATGAAGTCTGTTCTGAGTCTATTCTCTACTTGTTCTCTGATCTTTTGCAACTCAGTATCACTTGCCTGAGCTGCCTTGATCTGATTGACAATGGTAAATTAAACTTGTAAGTTCATCAAACTTGAAGCGTTACCTGGCATGACTACTTCAATCTCTATCTGATGCAAGTCTTGTTGAAGCTTCCACTGAGCGGTGAGATTCATTGCTAATGGTTGGCGACTAAGGGCATTAGGTACTACATTCAACTTCCCTGGGTGATATTGCAGGTTGATGTCAAAGTCCGCCATGAGTTCTAACCATCGTCTTTGCCGCATATTAAGCTCCTTCTTAGTAAACACATATTTCAGACTCTTGTGATCTGTGTATATGTCCACTCGTTCACCAAGAAGATAATGGCGCCAAATCTTGAGAGCAAAAATTACGGCCGCCAACTCCAAATCATGCGTCGGATAATTGCGCTCATGAATATTCAGCTGTCTTGAAGCATAAGCCACAACCTTACTGTTAGTTATATGTATGCCCTAGAGGCCATTACTGTACATAGGATGTATATTGTAGTGGATGCTGGGACATATATAGGGAGGACTTTCTTGCTCGACATGATAGTATGCTATCTGGTTACCCTTTACCTTAACGTGTATGCTGATTGTCTCTCTCTGTTACATGTTGGTAAAGCCCTTAGGATATGTACTTGACTACCTGGACTATGATGCGGATCATACTAGTGGGGAGATGGTAGTCCATAAGTACATCCTTCAAGGTCCCTAGTCGTGGGTGTATCGAGACGGGGCATCGATATACCAGAGTAGACTAGCGTATACCTTCTCGACCCATACAGATGGGCGATGGATGATCCCATATCCATTGGTGTTTGACATCAGAGATGATATACGGGTGCTCAGTGGAGACTGGGTACACTGGACGGACTCGCCGAGAACTCCCAGATGGTATTATACCTTACGTCAGATGGCAGTTCTCTGGTGACACTGGTACAGAGTAGTCTGTTGACCCGAGATCGTCATAGAGTCTTGTGTGGTTCCCACTGTGCTTTGATTTCCATCTTACCACGTCTAAGAGGGCGTGCAAAACGGTGGTTTTTGGGTACATTCCCGAGTCACATGGAGGCAATGAGCGATAGGAGGGGATTCGTCTCTCCCGGTATAGGGGGTTGATGTTGCGCTGTGTTTGATTGGCTATAACCGGAAATCCCTGGCCAGGGTTGCTGAGATTTACTGGTAAGTGTTACCTGTAGTTTCTCGAATTGTTATAGACCTCATATCGACACGACTTATCGAGCTATTGGGGTCTGACGTTTACCACCCCTAGGCGAGATATGCGACATATCAGACGATCAGACCGGACTATACGGTAGTGTTACTGGTTGGATTCACAGGAGTGTGAGCGGGCTTGCTCGTCGATCTTCTGATCGCTCAATACCCGGGTGGCCGTTACGTTTAGCAGACCGCTTGCGGCTTGTGGGTGTTTGATATGATCATCGCCTGCTGCCGGCGTATTGACGAGTCTTTAGAGTCCTACACAGAGGTTTCCTGGCTCAAGCGAAACGAAATAGGAGCGCATATGAGATATGTGCGTGACCGAGAATAATGCGTGTATGTGATACCGTATTCCATTCTCGCGATGAATGTATCGAAAGGTTGTATGCGATATAACCTAGTTATCGAATCAAGGGTTGGTTCGATAAGCCGATATATAGAATACTAGTCGGTTATATGCGATATGACCGGATCGTTAAATCAAGTGTTGATTTAATGATTTAATGCATAATTATATATTTGATATATTACTTTGCATTAACTAGTATCGGTTCACTTTAAATGGATATTCTCACTCGTGTGTGCGCATTGCATATGCGATATGATTTTGTGCACATGATTGTATCATGTTTGATGATACATGCTTTTTGGTTAAGTGTAAAGTATTAAACTATGGTCAAGTGGATGATTAGGGTTTTTACTTATTCATTTATTTGTTTATTTATTCATTTTTGGCAAAAGGAAAATGGTGGCTAATTTGGATATATGTTGAAGCTTCATGAAGCTTTGACTTAGTCACCATTTTTGTCTTCATACCTAACCTAACCATTCACTTAACTTGAGTTTAGTCTCTACACTTAACCATGGTTGATTATGATAAGTATTCTTTTATTTTCTATTTTCAAAATTAACTTATCATAACAATTTCTATCTTCTTCTTCATCTTGACACATGAAGAAACCTTACTTCATCAATGGTGATTGATGAAAACAAGTGAGAAATCCAATTCTAAAGTCTACCCACTTCCTATTTCTTCATCCTCTACCTCTTGCCAAGTAGTATAGGGTGTTTCCTTCACAAGTTTTCATGGCTTGGTGAAGGTGGAGCTTGATCTAGCGATGCTTCGACGTAGATCATCTTCGGCATGGACATCGACGACCTAGCTCGCCTATTCTCCGATGAAGACGACGCTAGAGCCCGGGATTTGTTTTGGACAGCGAGAGGACTTCATTGCGGAGCTATGGATGTGGAGCACCGGATCTACAAAGGTTGTATTTCCGATTCTTATAGTTAAGTGTTAACTAGTTTACTTTTCGCCTAGAAATCTAGCCAACGATCCGTAGTTTAGGGTTTCTCGGCACCTATAATTTTTTAAATTGGCATGGTTGATGCCTTGTGAGACCTCATTAGGGTGCCTAGGAACCCTACAGTGGTATCAGAGCCTAGCTAGAGCCTTAGGCGAAGTCTAGACGGAATTTGAAACCCGATCGAACCGAAACCCGACCCAAAAAATTGCTCTCTGGACTTTTTCTAAAAACAGGGATTTTTTAGTATTAAAAATATATAGAAATATCAGCAGGAATATCTAAGAGTTACTGTAAATTTCGATGCCCTAATTCCATTAAATCGCCGCGTTTCCGCGGCACGAGCATGGCTCGTGCGGCGGATCCGCGGCCTGTTTGTCGTGTTGTGAGTTGAAGTTTGCACAGTAACTCCTATTTAACAGTGCTGGTTTTCCTGGGTATTTTTAATATTTTTTCCAGAGTTTTAATTTTCAGGGTTGTTTTCGGGATTCGAATGTTCGATCGGATTATCAGATTTTGTCTATGTGTCTTTCCGGATAAATTTTAGAATATGTTAAAAAGTTCGACCGGATATAAATACCCACTTTTTACCCTGCCGGGAAATTTCCAAGTGTTGGATTTTTCCGTAGTTTAACGACGTTCTAAGTAGTGCAAGTAACGCGATGGACCCTCTAGAAGACAACAAAGCTTAACTCGATTATGTGACCGTCTTGAACTGCCCTTTGAACCTTCGGGTTTGGGGCAGTACGGCGTGCCACATGTGAGGCGTTGGCTTGACCCTTCTACGGCTGGACCGTTGGTACTGAGGCACGAACGGAATGTTGTTAGACTTATTTCATGTGTTGAGCTGTATCGGGAAAACTTGGGTGTTCGATTGTTCGATCGAAAAGTTTAACATTTTCTGTTTATCTGGAATGGGATACAATAATTGGAATTCACAAAAGTTATGTGATAACTGAATGAATGTTATAAATCTAGCGGTTTAGTCTCACTTGATCGGTTGCCACGGAATTTTGATGTGATCAAAAGTCCGTCGCAATCACGTAGCGTACGCGGATACTCGCCGGGTAAACTTAATAGACAGCCTCACTCCATAGCCCCGACCAAGTGACTGTAGGAGAACCCCGTCGCCGAAAGCATCCGTTCGGGTGCTCGCGGCAGCGGTGTTCCGCCTTGGTGCACTTCGTCGACGGCGTCGGGGGTGCGGCCGTCTACTGAAGTTTGCGACGAGCATTCGATCAGGATGTCGGGAATCTTGTTGAATTGCCCGACTCGATATTGAAAAGTGTTTTCGATTTTGAGACTAAAATGCGGGGTTTATAATTGTTAGGCATGCGATGTCTAAGTAATTCATTTGATTAGGCATGTGATGTCTAAAGAGATTGCGGATTCCAACTGTTGTAGTTTTACACTTTCTTTTCTGTGACCGTAAGTGTAATATGTGATATCGCCGGTTTCGTTGCTATATGTCAACGACAATTGGGATGTGCATATTTACTTACGTTGATGACATGTGATGTTATGTGTTGCTGGATATGTTATATTGTATCGTCGTGTTTGAATAGCCGGGGGTTTTTATGTGAGAGGAGTGTTTTTCCTTTTCATTCATGTAAAAACTTATATGTAATATTCTTTTATTGGGGCACTTCCAGGTTGCAGAAGATGTCACCGTTTGTATATTATTTACTTTTCCGCACTAGGATAGACCCAAGGAGGAGGGCACAAGTAACCGGGTTCTGGAGTCCAGTGGGAGACCAACTCGAGGAGTCGAGTCCGGGTCTCCTAACTCTAGAATTGGCAGGGTTGCTTGCCGCTCTCGTAGGGGTCTAGGGGTGTGGGTTTGGCTATTCATCACGACCGTGGAATCCGTGTTTTATACTGGCTCGTATTGAAAACACGGACGTCCTAGTATATCCAATATTTCATATGATTCTTCTGCTGCGATATCTGTGATGTGATCATGTGATGTTCTTTGATAGATACAGTATATAGTATATATGATATATTATATAGGCGTTGCTTATGTTTTACACCCGCGCTAGCCCTGCCCCGCTCTTCCGTTAGTTACCTAACCTAACGGTGCACGAGGGGACATCGAGGCGAATGCGGATGGCATAAGTGTACGTCGTATTTATCTGTGATGTTTAGGTATTTAAATGATGGGACTTCATTAATGTGATTAATGAAATAAAAGAAACCTAAGATGTTGTAGAATCGAATTTCAAAATAAAACAGGTAGCTACAGTTCTTGCTTTGCACAGCGGTATATGTGATATATCCTGCACTTTATTCGATGAGGAAAGGACCGAGATCCCTTCACCGGGAGTGACTCCTTTAGCAATAACTGGCAGATGCTACACACTCGGTTTGTCTTTTGATTGCTTTTAAGAGTTTTTGCTTTGCACAGTGATATATATGATATATCCCGCACCTCATTCGACGAGGAAAGGACCGACGATCCCTTCACCGGGAGTGACTCCTTTAGCAAAACTAGAAAAGCCTCAAAAACACTCCATTTTAAAAATCATTTGATTCTACAACGATATCAAGTTCATTACGCAATAGGTTTTCAGAAAAACCTGTCGTAGCCCTCCGTCATTTCAGATAAGTACTAGTTAGTATTCGTGCTGCGGTTGTTTGGCATGCGTCAAGGCGTAGTGTACGGTAGCTAACTAGTGCTTATCTGCTAGCATACGATGCGATTGGATTAGGGTATTCGTACGGTGTTGTTTGGCATACGTCAAGGGTCGTGCGGGTGGGTTTAATTCAATCAAGAAATGTACGGGTTGAACTTGACTAGCAGACTATGGGTTGTTTGGCATGCGTCAAGGTCATAGCGAGCTAGGGGCAAAATATTATCGGGAATTTCAAGTGTTGAAATTTGCAATGAGATTGCATACCTTCTATGAGATAGTTGGATCCCGATACCCGCTGCGAGTAAGAGTTACTCCTGGGAGAGTTTTATACATTACAATTAGCCGATCAAGTAGGTGTCTAGAAAGGTGTCAACGGGGTTACGCCTCTGGGAAAACGAGGTTTACATTAATTAGGTTCGTGCGAAAGCACGGGGGACCTCCCTCAAAGTACCGACACTGGCCTGGATGAAAGATTGGCGAACTTGTAGTGTGTAATTAATCCCGGCTAGTCTTTCCTTTTAGGGTTTGAAGGAAGATTTGATAAAAAGCAGTGGGAGCCATCCTGATTAGATAAAATAATAACCAATCTATTCTTGACAGAGTGCACGCTGAGTGTTTTCTTCTCTCTCTCTCTCCAGGTAGCGACCATATCACGCCTTAATCAAGATAATAATACGGAGAATTGACCGAACCCGCTTGTTATACTGAGCTGGGGAACGTTGGTCCCGCTCCGACTTATAATTGTTATAAGACAGAGCAGGAAATTGGGGATTACCAGAATTCCCGTGCCACCCAAACGAAGAGAGTGCATGCTGATGCATCGTCTTCGGGTGTGTTCATTATACAGAGAACTGTTTCTCAGTATCCTTTACGTCCTGGGTATGTGATACCAGATCAGGATCCCAGATATGTAATATGTTACATAGGGCTACAGAAAGGTAGAGAACTGAGAACGGGTGATAAGTTTCATGAGGCAGAAAACGGGGCAAGTGTTGCAGCCAAGTCTGTTGGTCACTGTCACCCTGTATTACCAATATATTGATTCTGAACGAATGTTATTAGATACCGAACCTGATATAAAAAATCATATCAGTCTCTTTATCAGTAAAGAAATGATAAAATTTTGTATTGATGGATAATGTTTTGAACATTTCCTATATCAAAAGTTGATCGTATCAGGCACGTTATCTAAAAGCATTGATGTTCTAAATCAAACTACAGTTCTTTTGTATACGGAACACACACAAGAGGAAGAGTTCAGATATGAATGAATCCTTCTTGAGGCATTGTAGACTAGGTCATATCAATGCGACCCAACTGGCTGAAGTTACATTTTAGATGCATATTTAAATCAGTTTGAATTTACATCTTGTGAAACTTGCCAGTCATGTCACAAAGATTAGATGACCATAGCCCTGTTTATTGGAAACAGAGAAAGTGTTAGTGAACTCTTGGGATGATACATGTTGATGTATGTAAGGTCCCCTGTCTACATATGCCAGGACTGGTTCTTTGTACTTCATTACATTCTCTGATGATCTTTCGAGATTCAGACTTATGTTCCTGTTAAAACACAAGTCCGAACCTTTTGAGATATTCACAGAATATAAGATAGAAGTAAAGAACCAAAATACGGGTAGAAGTATTATGTCCTATGATGTGATCAGGGAGGAGAATACTTGAGCACGGAATTCTTGGACTATTCTAAAGGAGAATGAGATTCTCTCTCAGCATTACTCCTCTGTATACACCATAGCACGATGGTATATCGGGGCGGAGCAATCACACCTTATATGATAAGGTGTGCTCTATGATGAGTACTACTGAGTTACCTATTTCCTTTTGGGAGTTATGCACTTGAGAACCTGCATACCTATTGAATTGGGTTCGAATCAAATCAATGCCTACCGCTTCATATATGATATGGAAAGGGAAGAGCCCATATCTTAAGTTGTTTAAGATTTGGGGTTGTCCGGGCTATGTCTAAAACCATAATCCGGACAAGTTCGAGGCAAGGTCTGTTATGTAGAACTGGAATAGTTCCAGCTATACAAGCTACAGCAGATGATTTGAAAGAACCAAAGGATTCAATAGTTACCAACGAACCTCGGCCTCTCCGCCGATCTAGTAGGGTTCCTCACCCACCTGAGAGATAATTCGGTTTCTCTATGACAGTGGGAGCGAGGATTGCATCATGAGATGATGACCCAACTAGTTTCGAGCTGGCCATCAGGAGTGGGACTCTGTAAGAATGGCTGGATGCTTAGCGATCTGAGATGGAATCCATGTACACCAACAAAGTATGGACTTTGGCTGCTATATCTGAAGGGTTAAATCCCCATCAGGAGCAAGTATATCTTGAGAAGATTACTTGGTGTAGATGGAAAAGTTGAGACTTTCAAAGCTTGACTTGTTAAAGGTTTTCGTCATCGACCAGGCGTGGATAATGATGAAACCTTTTCAAGTGGCTATGCTTAAGTCCATCCAGATCCTACTTGCCATGGCTACATACCATGACTACGATATCTGGTGGTTGGGTGTCATGACAGCTTTTCTAAATGATGTTTTAGAAGAGAGCGTCTATAAGTACACAGCCAGAGGACCTCGTAGACAGTGGGAGCAGCGGAAACGTGTGCAAGATGCTTTATAGGATAAAGCAGGCATCGCGGAGTTGGAACATCTGTTTTGATGAAGTAGTCAAAGAGTTTGACATCATCAAAATAGTAGATGAACCTTGTATATACAAAAAGGTAGTAGGGAGTATGGTGGTGATCCTCGTAGAGTACGTGGATGACATACTCTTGATAGGGAAGGAGTTTCCTATGCTACGCTCGATCAATCTCCGGTTATCACAAGAATTCTCCATAATAGGATCAAAGTGATACCTCCTAAATCCTGGATTTTGGATCTATGCGATAGATCTAAATGGATGTTAGAATACTCACTAGCTGTAGTGAGATGGTATCAATCGATCCTGGGGAGAATCACTGGAAAGGTTCCAAAGTGATAAAGACGACTGAGTGTCAGTCACAGGCATTGTCTTTACCCTCAGTAAAGGGACGGTATGCTGGAAGAGTTCCAAGCTAGATACCGTGACATACTAGACGATAAAGGCTGGATACATCGCTACTTAAGATGCTACCAAAGAGGCTGTTTGGGTGTATATTGGTTCATGAGATGAACTACATTCCTACCATTGTGAGACAATGGAGTTGTGGCTTATGCCAAGGAACGCCGGTCCCATCAGTGATCCAGACTTATTCTAAGGCAGTATCGCCTGATCATGGAGATAGTTGATCTCCAAGGAGATCGAGGTTAGGAGAGTAGACTCAGAGGACAACACAGCGGATCCACTCACAAAGGCCTATTCCCAGAGAGAGACTTTCATGGGATGGTTGAGTATGAGATACTGCAACCACTGCTACAGATGGCCCTAGTGCAAGTGGGAGATTGTTAGTTATATGTATGCCCTAGAGGCCATTACTGTACATAGGATGTATATTGTAGTGGATGCTGGGACATATATAGGGAGGACTTTCTTGCTCGACATGATAGTATGCTATCTGGTTACCCTTTACCTTAACGTGTATGCTGATTGTCTCTCTCTGTTACATGTTGGTAAAGCCCTTAGGATATGTACTTGACTACCTGGACTATGATGCGGATCATACTAGTGGGGAGATGGTAGTCCATAAGTACATCCTTCAAGGTCCCTAGTCGTGGGTGTATCGAGACGGGGCATCGATATACCAGAGTAGACTAGCGTATACCTTCTCGACCCATACAGATGGGCGATGGATGATCCCATATCCATTGGTGTTTGACATCAGAGATGATATACGGGTGCTCAGTGGAGACTGGGTACACTGGACGGACTCGCCGAGAACTCCCAGATGGTATTATACCTTACGTCAGATGGCAGTTCTCTGGTGACACTGGTACAGAGTAGTCTGTTGACCCGAGATCGTCATAGAGTCTTGTGTGGTTCCCACTGTGCTTTGATTTCCATCTTACCACGTCCAAGAAGGCATGCAAAATGGTGGTTTTTGGGTACAGTCCCGAGTCACATGGAGGCAATGAGTGATAGGAGGGGATTCGTCTCTCCCGGTATAGGGGGTTGATGTTGCGCTGTGTTCGATTGGCTATAGACGGAAATCCCTGGCCAGGGTTGCTGAGATTTACTGGTAAGTGTTACCTGTAGTTTCTCGAATTGTTATAGACCTCATATCGACACGACTTATCGAGCTATTGGGGTCTGACGTTTACCACCCCTAGGCGAGATATGCGACATATCAGACGATCAGACCGGACTGTACGGTAGTGTTACTGGTTGGATTCACAGGAGTGTGAGCGGGCTTGCTCGTCGATCTTCTGATCGCTCAATACCCGGGTGGCCGTTACGTTTAGCAGGCCGCTTGTGGCTTGTGGGTGTTTGATATGATCATCGCCTGCTGCCGGCGTATTGACGAGTCTTTAGAGTCCTACACAGAGGTTTCCTGGCTCAAGCGAAACGAAATAGGAGCGCATATGAGATATGTACGGGACCGAGAATAATGCGTGTATGTGATACCGTATTCCATTCTCGCGATGAATGT
This sequence comes from Agapanthus africanus, assembly GCA_030015575.1. Taxonomy (NCBI): domain Eukaryota; kingdom Viridiplantae; phylum Streptophyta; class Magnoliopsida; order Asparagales; family Amaryllidaceae; genus Agapanthus; species Agapanthus africanus. Next base: position 239,099,318 of record CM057344.1, on the reverse strand, counting down.
ATCGAAAGGCTGTATGCGATATAACCTAGTTATCGAATCAAGGGTTGGTTCGATAAGCCGATACATAGAATACTAATCGGTTATATGCGATATGACCGGATCGTTAAATCGAGTGTTGATTTAATGATTTAATGCATAATTATATATTTGATATATTACTTTGCATTAACTAGTATCGGTTCACTTTAAATGGATATTCTCACTCGTGTGTGCGCATTGCATATGCGATATGATTTTGTGCACATGATTGTATCATGTTTGATGATACATGCTTTTTGGTTAAGTGTAAAGTATTAAACTATGGTCAAGTGGATGATTAGGGTTTTTACTTATTCATTTATTTGTTTATTTATTCTTTTTTGGCAAAAGGAAAATGGTGGCTAATTTGGATATATGTTGAAGCTTCATGAAGCTTTGACTTAGTCACCATTTTTGTCTTCATACCTAACCTAACCATTCACTTAACTTGAGTTTAGTCTCTACACTTAACCATGGTTGATTATGATAAGTATTCTTTTATTTTCTATTTTCAAAATTAACTTATCATAACAATTTCTATCTTCTTCTTCATCTTGACACATGAAGAAACCTTACTTCATCAATGGTGATTGATGAAAACAAGTGAGAAATCCAATTCTAAAGTCTACCCACTTCCTATTTCTTCATCCTCTACCTCTTGCCAAGTAGTATAGGGTGTTTCCTTCACAGGTTTTCATGGCTTGGTGAAGGTGGAGCTTGATCTAGCGATGCTTCGACGTAGATCATCTTCGGCATGGACATCGACGACCTAGCTCGCCTATTCTCCGATGAAGCCGACGCTAGAGCCCGGGATTTGTTTTGGACAGCGAGAGGACTTCTTTGCGGAGCTATGGATGTGGAGCACCGGATCTACAAAGGTTGTATTTCCGATTCTTATAGTTAAGTGTTAACTAGTTTACTTTTCGCCTAGAAATCTAGCCAACGATCCGTAGTTTAGGGTTTCTCGGCACCGTAAAATTTTAAATTGGCATGGTTGATGCCTTGTGAGACCTCATTAGGGTGCCTAGGAACCCTACACTTACCTTGCTGATGTAGAACATATCCTAATCCCTTACCGGATGCATCGCAATGCAATACGAAACTTCCAGATTGGTCCGGTATAATAAGAATCGGAGTTGATGTCAGCCTTGACTTGAGTTCTACGAAAGCTTGTTCGCATGCTTCTGACCACACAAAATCTTCATCTTTACGTATGAGCTTGGTCAGGGATGTTGCTATCTTAGAAAAGCCTTCAATGAACCTTCTGTAATATCAAGCTAGACCCAAGAAACATCGAATGTCCTTCACTGACTTTGGCGTCGGCCATTCACTTACTGCTGAAACTTTCGCTGGATCCACAAAGATTCCTTCACCTGATACAATATGTCCGAGAAAACCAACTTGATCTAGCCAAAACTCGCATTTGCTGTACTTGGCATAGAGTTGATGTTGTCGTAGAGTTTCCAGGACAATTCTTAGGTGTTCGGCATGTTCTTTCTGACTCTTAGAATACACCAGGATGTCGTCGATATAGATGACAACAAACCTGTCTAGGTACTACCGGAAAACTTGGTTCATTAGGTTCATGAATATTGCTGGTGCGTTGGTCACTCCGAATGGCATAACAAGAAATTCGTAATGGCCATAGCGAGTTCTGAATGCTGTTTTATGAATATCAACTTCCTTGACCTTCACCTGATGATAACCTGAATGGAGATCTAGCTTGGAGAAAACACAAGATCCACTTAGCTGATCGAATAAATCGTTGATGCGCGGGAGTGGATACTTGTTCTTTATCGTTACTTCGTTCAAGGCTCTATAATCAATGCACATTCGATATGAACCTTCCTTCTTCTTCACAAGTAGAACAGGTGATCCCTAACTTGAAGTGCTGGGACGAATCCATCCTTTCGCCAATAATTCGTCCAACTGATTTCGGACTTCCTTCAAACCTTCCGGACTTAATCGATAAGGTGCTTTGATCACCGGTTGTGCTCCAGGTACTAAATCAATATGAACTCAAGAGCTTGATCGGGAGGCAAACCTGATATATCGTCAGGAAACACATCTTTGAACTCTCGAACTACTTCTGGCTTTGATCCTTCCTCCGCTTGAATTGCCACAATCACTGCCTTCTTTGGTTTCGCCTTGTATGTACTTGGCTCTGGGGTACGGTCTCCACTTTTGAAATAGGAAACAGGATTCTCTGGAATCTCGAATACTACCCTCCTTTGACGACGGTCAATGGTAGCATAAAATGTTCCGAGCCAATCCATACCCAAGACAACGTCGAAGTTCGGTATGTCCAGTACCTTGAAGTTAGTGTAGAATTCTCTGCTGCAGATGACCATTGGACATAGGTTGTATCCCATTGTTGCCTTTAGAATGACATTTCCTGAACTGACATTCCAGCTGGATACAAGCGGTGTGACTGGAATCACATGTGTTCGAACGAACCGTTGCGACATAATGCAATGAGATGCTCCAGTATCGAATAGTGCGAGTGCAGGAAGTGAGGCTACTAAGATTGTACCTAAGTTATGTGGGATATGTTTTAGCTATAAGAGAAGAGATATATAGGTAAGTCTATGAACTGAAAGAGAATTTGAAAGGGAAGTATTACCAGTAATGACTTGGCCGGTGGCTTCAGCCTCTTCCACAGTCATCGTGAAAGCCTGTCGCCTCGGCACATTCCTCTTTGCTGGAGGAGCATTCCTCTATCCGTTCCTTGGTCCTTGAGGTGGGTTCCTTTGAGCTTGATGGAACTGACGGGGAGGAGGTGCAGTCAGTCCACGAGGAGGTGGAGCAGGTAGTGCAAGTCTCGGATAAGACCTGGGTGCAGCATATGGGTTTTGTTTATGAGGATAAGACCCAATAGCATAAGTAGCTGAGCTGCAGTCTAAGCAAAAGCAATTTGCTCGCCGGCAATCTTTCATCAGATGTCCATCTCTCCTGCAGTATGTGCAAAATGCTGGGTTGGGCCAGTTGTTTGGTACTCCCGTTCTCCTTGGCATAAAAGGTGGCCTTGAAGAGGCTCCTCCTGCCATCTGGTTGGCAAGACGCTTCATCCCGGCAGACTGAGGTCTGCCTTTCCTTTTTACCAAAGCCTTATATCGGCAGGCATCTTTCAAAGCCAATTCATGAGTCGGGAAATCCCCTGTGGCTAACGTAGCCTGGATCTCCGGATCTAACCCTTGTTGGAATCATCGGGCTTTGATCTCATCCATCGGTATCAGGTGTGCCGCAAATCGAATGAGCATGGTAAACCCAGCATCATACTCATCCACTGATTTGGTACACATTGAACCCTGTTGAAAGTGAATGAACTGTTGTTCAATATCAAATCTGGCAGTCTCGGGGAAGTACTTTGCGTCAAACATATCGCGGAAAGTCCTCTATTCGATCGGCTGGGTGAGATGGCTTTCTTCCGCCTTCCACCAAACCCGTGCATTTTCCGTGAGCTGCAACATCGCAACACGAACCCAAGCTATCTCTGGCACTTGTGCTGCTGCCAGGTCATCTTCAATACTATGAGCCCATTCCTCAGATTTTAGAGGGCTCCCTTTTCCTGCGAACTGCTTGGGGTGTAAGGCCCTGAATTGCTTCACCCAGGTGCTTCTGCCTCTGGTCGGTTTATCAGGATAGCAGTCTGCTGCTGCTGTCCCTCCAGAAGTCTGCGGATCGCCTCAAGCAAAACCGTCTTCTCGTTGATCGGAGCAGCTACAACAGGTGTAATCACTAGTGGAGGTGGAGTGTTGTTGAAGTTGGTGCTGGTGTTGTTTGGGGAATCCATAACCTTGAAAGAAAAATTTGGGTTAGGACAGATTCAAAATATATGAAATGATAAGATTCAAGGAATATGAATTGTAAAGAATGTTTTCAGTCGCTGGTTCTTGTGTTATATTGCTTAGGTTGTCCACGCAGAGCTGACCTGCATGGGCCACCAACAAAATCTGTCACGCCCCGCTTCCCAGTGTACGGGCAAAGGACGCAACGGGCCCGCTACGTATTTACTCAGAAGTAAATAATCTAAGCGTATCTAAGCAATATAAAATGAAATATACACAAGAGACAAGATATAAAATACCAGCAACTTTATTTATTAACATTCTTTTTTTACAATACAACTGAAATGGAAATACATGGAATGAAAGCAATGCCTAAACAATGGCATAACAGAAATGAAAATGAAATGTAATGTACAAGTGAATCTAAAACTCCGGTTCTTCAGTAAACTGATCAAAGTCTTCGCTGCTGGGCTCGATCTCCAGTGAGTCTGAATCACCTGACGACATTCCAAAGAAGAAGAAAAAGAATGTCGTCAGCGAACAAATCGCTCGGTAAGTCCTAAGGGTAAGTAGAGACAGAATAGACAGAAAGAGAATGTAACTTTTAAAGTTATATTATATTGTTAACGCTGTTGTTTGTAGCTTGGTACAGAAGAGGCCAGTGTATACGAGAGGAGTCTCACTATCCCGGAGACTAAGGTATATAGAGTACAAAGAACCGTTCAGCCACGGTACAACGGCAATGGAGATTCAGGTTAGGTGTCTTATGGTTGCAGTCTCGTGCCACTTCTAACACCTTCCGTACCAATCTACCCCTTATAAAACCCGCGATGTCTTGATTGTATTGTTTATATTGTATTGTCTTGTATTGTTATATATGTTAGTGTATATGCCCTAGAGGCCATTACTGTAACATACTAGTTTGTATATTACTTAATGGAAGCTTGGGATATTCACAGTTGTATAGACAATCTTTCTCAAAATGGTAGTATGCTACTTGGTTTTTTTCTACTTTAATATGTGCATGTGTTTCTTTTAGCATATCGCCTATACATATTAGTGGAGCCCTTAGGATCTTTGCTTGATTACCACTATTGTGATGGCAGTCACACTAGTGGGGGCTGGGTAATCTAGAAGCACATCCTTATACAGGTCCCTAGTCATAGGATTATCAAGACGGGGCATCGAAACTCCGGAGTAGACTAGCGTATGCGCTTCTCATCCCAGCAGGGGAGATAGTCTGTCCCACAGCCATTAGTACGTCGTACTTGAGATAGTATGCGGGTGCTCGTTAGGTTACGAGTATACTGGACAGGACTCGTCGGGAACTGTTGGTTGGTACTATACCTTGCAGGGTTACCAGGCACTCTTACAAGGGTCTATAAGACATCAACCATGCCCGATTTAAAATTTATACGTGCCGAACAACCCTAACCAAGATCTTTAAACTTGAGATTAGGCGAAACAAAGTATGTTAAACACTTTAACACTAAGAGTTTGGGATTACAACCTTTGTAGTCCGGTCTTTCACTTCTAAAGCTTCGTGTTGAGGTCCCTTCGCTGCGATCATCGAGTATCCGGACTCTCGAAAAGCTCCACGAAGAGAAAGATGCAAGCTTGCTTCCGATCTTCGATAACTAAGATGATCTACCTTGAAGTTTCTTTAACATAAGCTCTCACTCACTAAATGAAGTGAACACCCTAATCTATTGGCTAGGATAGATTAGGATGACGAAGTAGGATTTTAGCTCTCATTTATTATCAAATTCTCACTCTAATTCATCACAAAATGAAAACCTAGAAATCTTTTTCAAGCTCAAGGAAGAAGAAGTAGAATAGTAATCCTTTTGTGATGAATAATGAAAAGTGGTGTGAGGTTAGAAATGCAACCATGGTTCAAGTGAGAAGACTTAACCATTGTAGAGAGTTTACTAGGGTTAAGGGTTTGGGTTGGGTTAAAGAATATCTTGCAAAATATCTAAACTAAATATCTTTGCAAGAAACAAAATAAAAGTTTCTAGAAGCTTCTAGAAAAGTTTAACCCAAATCAAACCCTAACCTCGTTTAATCTCCACTAAACATGTTGCATTAATAACCCTAACATGTTACAATATTATATATCACATATACAATATTTATTGTAACAAAATAAAATAATACAATTAACATATATCACATATATATCAATGTATTACCCGAGTGAGAAAAAGAATCTTTTAGTGAGATTATATCAGTTATTGTAATTTAATATATCAAATATATAATTATACATTAAATTATCGAATCAACACTTGATCTGATAATCCGGCTATTTCATAAATAACCAACTAATATAATCTGTATCAGTTCATCGAATCAACACTTGATCCGATGACCCGGCTATATCTCATATACCCGGCCGATATCTCATATCGCGAGAATCTAATACGGTATCACATACTCGTATTGTTCTCGGTCCCGCACATATCATATATGTGCTCCTACTCCGTTTTGCCTGAGCTAAGAAATCTCTGTGTAGGACTCTAAAGAATCGTCAATACGCCGGCAGTAGGTGATGATCATATCAAACACCCATAAGCTGCAAGCGGTCAGCTAAACGTAACAGCCACCCAGGTATTGAGCGATCAGAAGATCAACAAGCAAGCCTGTACTTTCTCCTACGAATCTAGTCAGTAACACTCTCGTACAGTCCGGTCTCTTCGTCTGATATGTCGCATCTCTCGCCTAGGGGTGGTAAACGTCAGATCCCAGTAGCTTGATAAGTCGTGTCGATATGAGGTCTATAACAGTTCGAGAAACTACTGATAACACTTATCAGTAAATCTCAGCAACCCTGGCCAGGGATTTCCAGTTATTGCCAATCAAACACAGCGCAACATCAACTCCCTATACCGGAAGAGACGAATCCCCTCCTATCGCTCTTTGCCTCCATGTGATTCGGGACTGTACCTAAAAGCCACCTTTTTGCACGCCCTCTTGGACGTGGTATGATGGAAATCAAAGCACAGTGGGAATCACACAAGTCTCTATGATGATCTTGGGTCTACAGACTACTCTGTACCAGTGTCACTAGAGAACTGCCATCTGACGTGAGGTATAATACCATCTGGGAGTTCTCGGCGAGTCCGTCCAGTGTACCCAGTCTCCACTAAGCACCCGTATACCTTCTCTGATTTCAAACACCAATGTATATGGGATCATCCATCGCCCATCATATGGGTCAAGAAGCGCATACGCTAGTCTACTCTGGTATATCGATGCCCTGTCTCGATACACCCACGACTAGGAACATTTGAAGGATGTACTTGGTGACTACACTGTCCCCACTAGTATGATACGCATCATAGTTCTGGTAGTCAAGTACTCATCCTAAGGGCTTTATCAACATGTAACATAGAGACAATCAGAGTACATTATAAGATAAAGTACAACCAGATAGCATACTATCATGTCGAGCAAGAAAGTCCTCCCCATATATGTCCAAGCATCCATTACAATATACATCATATGTACAGTAATGGCCTCTAGGGCATACATATAACTAACAATCTCCCACTTGCACTAGGGCCATCTGTTGTGGTATCACATAACCAACATTTAGCTGTGGTTGAAGTATCTCATACTCAACCATCCCATAAAAGTCTCTACTGGAAAAAAGGCCTATGCGAGTGGATTCGCGCTGTTGTCCTCTGTTTCTACTCTCCTAACCTCGATCTCCCTGAAGATCAACCATCTCCATGATCAGGTGATACTGCCTAAGAATTATATCTGGATTTCTGATGGGACGGGGGTTCCTTGGCATAAGCCACATCTCCATTGTCAAACAATGGTAGGAACGAAGTTCATCTCATGATCTAGTATCTATATCCAGACTGCTTCTTTGGTAGCATCCTTGGTAACGATGTATCTTGCCTTTAATCGTCTAGTAAGTCACGGTATCTAGATTGGAACTCTTCCAACATACCGTCCCTCCACTGAGGGTAAAGACAATGCCTGCGACTGACATTCAGTCGTCCTTATCACCCTGGAACCTTTCCAGTGATTCTCCTCAGGATCGATTGATACCATCTCACTACAACTAGTGAGAATCCTAACAACTAATTAGATCTATCTCAAAGATCCAAAACCCAGGATTTAGGAGGTATCACCTTGATCCTATACGGAGAATCCTTGTGATAAGCGGAGATTAACCGAGCGTAGCATAGGAAACTCCTTCCCTATCAAGAGTATGTCATCCACGTACTCTACGAGGATCACCACCATACTCTCTACTAGCTTTTTGTATATACAAGGTTCATTTACCATTTTGATGAAGTCAAACTCTTTGACTTCCATATCAAAACAGACGTTCCAGCTCCGCGATGCCTGCTTTATCACATAAAACATCTTGCACACGTTTCTGCTGCTCCCACTGTCTATGAAGCCCTCTAGCTGTGTACTTATAGACGCTCCCTTCCAAATCAACATTTAGAAAAGCAGTCATGACACCCAACCGCCAGATATCGTAGTCATGGTATGTAGCCGTGGCAAGTAGGGTCTGGATGGACTTAAGCATAGCTTTGAAAGTCTCAACTTTTCCATGTACACTAAGTAATCTTCTCAAGATATACTTGCTCCTGATGGGAATTTAACCCTTCAGATAAAGCAACTAAAGTCCATACTTTGTTGGTGTATAAGGATTCCATCTCAGATCGGTAAGCACCCAGTCCTTCTTACAGAGTCCCACTCCTGATGGCCAGCTCGAAACTAGTTGGGTCATCATCTCATGATTCAATCCTCGCTCCCACTGTCATAGAGAAAACCGAAGTATCTCTCAGGTGGGTGAGGAACCCTACTAGATCGGCGGAGAGGCTGAGGTTCGTTGGAAACTATTGAATCCTTTGGTTCTACCAAATCATCAGTTGCAGTTTGTATAGCTGGAACTATTTCCAATTTACCTCATGACCACTAATTTCTTCATAAGAAATTCCCTTTCACAAAGGTGGCATGTTGAGAAACAAAACACCTTTTGTTCCTCGGTTTGGCACAAGATATTCCCTTGCGAATGCTTGGGATATCCAACAAACTTCCACAGAACTGACTTTGCCTCGAGCTTGTCCGGATTTTGCTTTTAGACATAGGTCGGACAACCCAAATCTTAACTTACTTAAGATATGGGCTCTTCACATTCCATATCACATATGAAGTGGTAGGCAACTGATTTGATTGGAACCCTATTCAATAGGTATGCAGCTTCACAAGTGCATAACTCCCAAAAGGAAATAGGAAACTCAGTATTACTCATCATAGAGCACACCATATCACATAGGGTGTGATGGCTCCACCCCGATACACCTACGTGCTGTGGTGTATATGGAGGAGTAATGTTGAGAGAGAATCTCATTCTCCTTTAGAATATTTCAGGAGTTCCGTGCTCAAGTATTCTCCTCCTTGATCTCATCAAAGGACATAATACTTATACCCATTTTTGGTTCTCTACTTCTAACTTATATTCTTTGATTATCTCAAAAGTTTTGGACTTTTGTTTCAACAGGAACACATGTCTGAATCTTGAGAGATCATCAGTGAATGTTATGAAGTACAAAGAACCGGTCCTGACATGTGTAGACAGGGGACCTTCATACATCAGCATGTATCAATCCCAAGAGGTCACTAACTCTTTCTCCGTTTCCAATAAACGGAGCTGTGGTCATCTTATCTTTGTGACATGACTGGCAAGTTTTACAAGATGTAAATGCAAACTTATTTAAATATGCATCTTTATGTAACTTCAGCTAGTCGGGTCGCATTGATATGACCTAGTCTACAATGCCTCAAGAAGGATTCGTTCATTTCTGAACTCTTTCTCATGTGTGTGTTCTGTACGTTAAGAACTGTGGTTTGATTTAGAACGTCTATGTTTTTAGATAATGTGCCTGAACCGATCAACTCTTGATATAGGAAATATTCAAAACATTATCCAACTATACAAAATTATATCTTTTCTTTAATAATAAAGAGACTGATATGATGTTGTATATCAGGTTCGGTATCTAATAACATTCGTTCAGAATCAATGTATTCTGGTAATACAGGGTGATAACTGCCAACAGTCTTGGCTGCAACACTTGCATCATTTCCAACTCTTGAAACTTATCACCCGTTCTCTGTTCTCTACCTATCTGTAGCCCATGTAACAAATTACATTTGCGGGATCCTGATCCGGTATCTCGTACTCAGGACGTAAAGGATACTGAGAAACAGTTCTCTATAATGAACACACCCGAAGAAGATGCATCAGCATGCACTTTCTTCGTTTGGGCGGCACGGGAATTCTGGCAATCCCCTATTTCCTGCTCTGTCTTATAACAATTATAAGTTGGAGCGGGACAAACGTTCCCTAGCGCAGTATAACAAGTGGGTTCGGTCAATACATCCGTATTATTATCTTGATTAAAGCTTGACATAGTTGTAACCAGGAGAGAGAGAGAAGAAAACACTCAGCGTGCGCTTTTACAAGATTAGATTGGTTATCAATTTATCTAATCAGGATGTCTCTCACTTTTTTAGTCAAATCTTCCTTCAAACCCTAAAAGGAAAGACTAGCCAAGATTAATTACACCCTACAAGTTCGCCAATCTTTCAGCCAGGCCAGTGCCGGTACTTTGAGGGAGGTTCCCCGTGCTTTCGCACGGACCTAATTAAAATAAATCTCGTCTTCCCAGGAGTGTAACCCCGTTAACACCTTTCTAGACACCTACTTGATCGGCTAATTATAATGTGTAAAACTTTCCCAGGAGTAACTCTTACTCGCAGCGGGTATCGGGATCCAACTATCTCATAGAAGGTATGCAATCTCATTGCAAATTTCAACTCTTGAAATTCCCAATAAATATTTTACCCCTAGCATCCTATGACCTTGACGCATGCCAACAAACCATAGTCCTCTAGTCAAGTTCAACCCGTACATTTCCCGATTGAATTAAACCCACCCGCACGACCCTTGACGCAGGCCAACAAAGTCATACGACTATCCTAACTCAATCGCATCATATACTTTTGCAGATAAGAATAAATAGCTACCGCACACTACGCCTTGACACAGGCCAACAAACGCAGCACGAATACTATGAAGTACTTATCTGAAATGACGGAGGGCTATGACAGGTTTTTAAGAAAACCCTTTGTGTAATGAACTTGATATCGTTGTAGAATCGAGTGATTTTTAAAAGGAATGTTTTTGAGGCCTTTTCTAGTTTTTCTAAAGAGGTCACTCCCGGTGAAGGGATCGTCGGCTCTTTCCTTACCGAATAAGGTGCAGGATATTTCACAAATACCACTATGCAAAGAAAAAACTATAGAAACAATCAAAAGACAAACCGAGTTTGTAGCATCTGCTAGTTTCGCTAAAGAGGTCACTCCCGGTGAAGAGATCTATGCTCTTTCCTTATCGAATAAGGTGTTGGATATTCTACAAGGAACACCGCTATGCAAAGCAAGAACTATAGCTACCAGTTTTTTTTAAATAAGTTTCTACAATATCTTTAGGTTTCTTTTAGTTTCATTAATCTCATTAATGAAGTCCCATTTTATTATGCTTCACAAGCATCACATTTGAAACGAAATCTGCAACATAACATATATCTCATATATAATATAAACATTCGTCTCAGTCAGTAATATGATCTCATCACAGAACATTGCAGCAGAAGAAACATATATGAAATATTGGATATACTAGGAGGTCCGTGTTTTAAATACGAGCCTGTATAAAACACGGATTCCACGGTCGCGATAAATAGTCAAACCCACATCCCTAGACCCCTACGAGAGCGGCAAGCAACACTGCCAATTCTAGGGTTAGGAGACCCGGTCTCGACTCCTCGAGATGGTCTCCCACTGCACCCTAGAACCCGGTTACTTGTGCTCCCCGCCTTGGGTCTACCTAATGCGGAAAAGTAAATAATATACAACGGTGACATCATCCTCAGCCCGGAAGTGCCCCAATAAAAGAATATTACATACAAATGAATTTTACATGAATGAAAAAGAAAAAACTCTCATCTTACATAAAACCCCCGGCTATTCAGAAAGCGACGATCCAATATAACATATCACAGCAACACATAATATCCCATATCATCAACGTAAGCAAGTATGCGTATCCCGATTGTGGTTGATGTATAGCAACGAAACCGGCGATACACCACATACTACGCTTACGGTCACAGAAAAGAAAGTGTAAAACTACAACAGTTGGAATCCGCAACCTCCTTAGACATCTCATGCCTAACCAAATGAATTCCTTAAATATCGCATGCCTAACAATTATAAACCCCACATTTTAGTCTTATTATCGAAAACTCTTTTCAATATCAAGTCTGGCAATTCAACAAGATTCCCAACATCCTGATCGTATGCTCGTCGCAAACTTTAGCAGACGGCCGCACCCCCGATGCCGTCGACGAAGTGCACTAAGGCGGAACACCGCTGCCGCGAGCACCCGAACGGATGCTTTTGGCGACGGGGTTCTCCTACAGTCACTTGGTCGGGGCTATGGGGCGTGGCTGTCTATTAAGTTTACCCGGTGAGTATCCGTGTACACTATGTGATTGCGACGGACTTTTGATCACATCAAAATCCCGTGGCAACCGATCAAATGAGACTGAACTGCTAGATTTATAACATTCAAATTAGTTATCTCATAACTACTTGTGGATTCCAAATATTGTATCACATTCCAGATAAAAGGACAGTGTTAAACTTTCCGATCGAATAATCAAACACCCAAGATTTCACAAATAGCTCAACACTTGAGCGGAGTTCAAAAAATATCCATCACATGCCACAGTACCAATGGTCCAGCCGTAGAAGGGTCAAGCCAACGCTTCACATGTAGCAACGCCGTACTGCCCCAAACCCTAAGGTTTAGAGGCAGTTCAAGACGGTCAAATAATCGAGTTAAGCTTTGTGTTCTTCTAGAGGGTCCACCGCGTTACTTGCACGACTTAGAACATTCTTAAACTACGGAAAAATCCAACTTTTGAAAAAAATTCCGACAGGGGAAAAAGTGAGTTATTGATATCCGTTCGAACTTTTTAACACGTTCTAAAAATTACCCGGAAAAACTTAAACGAAGTTAAATTATCCGATCGAATCAATGAGTCCCCAATTCATCCCAGAAAACTAAACACTTGAGTATAATTAAAAAATCCCAGAAGCATCAGGAAATTGGTATGGAAGTTACTGTGAAAAAATAAACCCTAATCGCACTGTACGGCCGCGGAACCGCTGCGCAAGCAGGGGTATTGCCGCGGTTCTGCAGCGCATTGAAGGAATTATGGGCTCGTTTTTCACAAAAATTCTTATAATTCCCTGCTGATTTTTTTGAGTATTTTTAATATGAAAAATGTCAAATTTTGAAAAATTTCCAGAGAAGGGGTTCGTGTCGGGGTTTCGGGGTTCGATCGGACTTTAAACTTTGCCCAGACTCCGCCTAAAGCTCTAGCATGGCTCTGATACCACTGCAGGGTTACTAGGCACTCTCACAAGGGTCTATAAGGCATCAACCATGCCCGATTTAAAATTTAGACGTGCCGAACAAACCTAACCAAGATCTTTAAATTAGAGATTAGGCGAAACAAAGCATGTTAAACACTTTAACACTAAGAGTTTGGGATTACAACCTTTGTAGTCTGGTCCTTCACTTCTAAAGCTTTGTGTTGAGGTCCCTTCGCTGCGATCATCGAGTATCCGGACTCTCGAAAAGCTCCACGAAGAGAAAGATGCAAGCCTGCTTCCGATCTTCGATAACTAAGATGATCTACCTTGAAGTTTCTTTAACATAAGCTCTCACTCACTAAATGAAGTGGACACTCTAATCTAAATGGCTAGGATAGATTAGGATGATGAAGTAGGATTTTAGCTCTCATTTATTATCAAATTCTCACTCTAATTCATCACAAAATGAAAACCTAGAAAGCTTTTTCAAAGCTCAAGGAAGAAGAAGAAGAATAGTAATCCTTTTGTGATGAATAATGAAAAGTGGTGTGAGGTTAGAAATGCAACCATGGTTCAAGTGAGAAGACTTAACCATTGTAGAGAGTTTACTAGGGTTAAGAGTTTGGGTTGGGTTAAAGAATATCTTGCAAAATATCTAAACTAAATATCTTTGCAAGAAACAAAATAAAAGCTTCTAGAAGCTTCTAGAAAAGTTTAACCCAAATCAAACCCTAACCTCGTTTAATCTCCACTAAATATGTTGCATTAATAACCCTAACACGTTACAATATTATATATCACATATACAATATTTATTGTAACAAAATAAAATAATACAATTAACATATATCGCATATATATATCAATGTATTACCCGAGTTAGAAAAAGAATCTTTTAGTGAGCTTATGTCAATTAATGTAATTTAATATATCAAATATATAATTATACATTAAATTATCGAATCGACACTTGATCCGATAATCCGGCTATTTCATAAATAACCGACTAATATAATTTGTATCAGTTCATCGAATCAACACTTGATCCGATGACCCGGCTATATCTCATATACCCGGCCGATATCTCATATCGCGAGAATCTAATACGGTATCACATACTCGTATTGTTCTCGGTCCCGCACATATCATATATGTGCTCCTACTCCGTTTTTCCTGAGCCAAGAAACCTCTGTGTAGGACTCTAAAGAATCGTCATTACGCCGGCAGTAGGTGATGATCATATAAAACACCCACAAGCTGCAAGCGGTCAGCTAAACGTAACATCCACCCAGGTATTGAGCGATCAGAAGATCAACAAGCAAGCCTGTACTTTCTCCTACGAATCTAGTCAGTAACACTCTCGTACAGTCCGGTCTCTTCGTCTGATATGTCGCATCTCTCGCCTAGGGGTGGTAAACGTCATATCCCAGTAGCTTGATAAGTCGTGTCGATATGAGGTCTATAACAGTTCGAGAAACTACTGATAACTCTTACCAGTAAATCTCAGCAACCCTGGCCAGGGATTTCCAGTTATAGCCAATCGAACACAGCGCAACATCAACTCCCTATACCGGGAGAGACGAATCCCCTCCTATCGCTCATTGCCTCCATGTGATTCGGGAATGTACCCAAAAGCCACCTTTTTGCACGCCCTCTTGGACGTGGTATGATGGAAATCAAAGCACAGTGGGAATCACACAAGACTCTATGACGATCTCGGGTCTACAGACTACTCTGTATAGTGTCACCAGAGAACTGCCATCTGACGTGAGGTATAATACCATCTGGGAGTTCTCGGCGAGTCCGTCCAGTGTACCCAGTCTCCACTGAGTACCCGTATACCTTCTCTGATGTCAAACACCAATGGATATGGGATCATCCATCGTCCATCATATTGGTCAAGAAGCGCATACGCTAATCTACTCTGGTATATTGATGCCCCGTCTCGATACATCCACGACTAGGAACATTTGAAAGATGTACTTGGCGACAACACTGTCCCCAGTAGTATGATTCGCATCATAGTCCTGATAGTCAAGTACTCATCCTAAGGGCTTTATCAACATGTAACATAGAGACAATCAGAGTACATGTTAAGATAAAGTACAACCAGATAGCATACTATCATGTCGAGCAAGAAAGTCCTCCCTATATATGTCTAAGCATCCATTACAATATACATCATATGTACAGTAATGGCCTCTAGGGCATACACATAACTAACATACCTATCGTCAGTTATCAGTTCCTAGGTGACATGAGTACAGTTTAGTCCATTGACTTGACACTGTCACTTCGCCTTGAGTATGTTCCCACTGTACTTAGATTGCTACCCTACCACGGCTCAAATGAGTCGTGCAAACAGGTAGCAGTTAGGTGCAGTCCCGAAGCACTTGGAGGCAGTGACGGTTAGACAGGATTCGTCTCTCCCGGTATTGGGGGTTGATATCGCGCTGTGTCTAGGAGAGCCATTACACAAAGTCCCTGGCCAGGGAAAGCGAGATATACTGGTAGCGTTTCCAGTGTTATCTCAGGGTCTTCTGGGCTACACTCCGACTTGAATTGTACCGCTATTAGGGGACTGACGTTTACCGCCCCCCTAGGCCCTCCATGCGAAACTCTTAGGAGAACAGACCGGACTGTGCGGAGATTGTCACATTCAGGCTCAGTAGGTGTTCGGATGGGTTCACCTCATCAGTCTTCTTATCGGCATCTACCTGGGGACCGTTACGTACAGCTAGTACCGCTTGCGGCCTATGGTTAAACCCACTGCCAGCGTAGAGTCAAGTCTTTAGAGTCCCACACAGAGGGTTATTCGCCTATTGGCAAAACAGAGTAGAGGTCGCATGGTTTTGCGACGGGGTTCGTTCACATCCGCGCACTTGTGCACGTTTGGTGTTCGGGCAATTATTACTAGCGGGCTTTGGTTTAAGCCAGATCCTAGTATTTGTTTTGGAATTGGTTTTGTCTCATTGTATTCGTGTTCCTCGGAACACGGATGCGGGTGTGTATGCACAGTTGAAAGAGGCAGAGGATTCTCATTAGGGTTGTTGACCGTTGACTTTTTCCAAACCCTAACGAGAATGAGAAATATGATTATTGATATTAATTAAAGATAATTGTGCCATGGTTAGTGTAGCGATCCCAAAATTCCTATACCTTCTTTAAAAAAAATGCGGTATTTAATTGTTTTTGGTATTTTCCATATTATCCATTTTCTATCAAATATATTATGTTATATTTTGTTCTCTAACAAATATATTATTTATTTAATCACTTCAACTATTTTCATATCCTATTATTTTTCCAATACCCAAATTCTTTAGCCCAAAACAAAAACCCACACCCATTTATTTTAAAACCAAATTCATTAACCCTTTCTTATTCTCTTTTATAATTCTATTTTTCCTTTAGCTAGCCCAATAAATCCAAACCCATTTCCTTTTTACCCAAACCCAAGCCCAAAACTAATTTTTCCCTGCAGCCCATTAGTACTCCTCCTAAATTATTCCTTCTCTCCTTCTTTCTTTTTCTTTCATTTTTTTTAGACTGTTCACTTCCCATGCATTAACCCACAATTCATTCCCTCTCAATTAACCCCCACTACTCCTTCAATCCCTCTCACCCGTAACCCCACACTCTTCATCTCCCTCTCCATCACCCACATCTCTCTATACTCTCTATTACTTTATATGTATCACCCTTCCTCTCTCTAAATATACTTATATGCACACATTCATAATACACTTTTTCTTCTTCTTTCATTTAAATGAAAATGAGAACCATGCAAACCTAATACCCAACCCCTGTTGTCTCGGCCGACCACCGTCTTTGGCCGAGCAACCTCATCATCACCACCGACCCGACCCCATCATCACCAGCAGCAACTACACCAGCCGCAACATCAAACGAGCAACACACCATCGATTTTCAATCTCTTTCTCGGCGCGTTCCAGACTATTAACCGAGGCTTCAGGGCAAATCCCAAGTCCGCGTGAGTGCCACGATAAAATACATGCCTCCGGATCTTCGTTCCGTCGAAGTTTCAGTTTTGCGCCGGAAGTGTTCGATGAAATGCCGCAATGGGATTTCCCATCGTTATCTTGTCCTAACCGCGAGTAAGTCCTTTCCGTCCTCTGTTTCACTCCCTCTTTGACTTTTTTTAACGATTCCACCAAACCGTTGATCTGGCTCATCGTAATCTGTAAATTGGTATGTGAAATACTAAATTGGATTAATTTACATGACCAGCATTTGAATCACAACAATGACTAATGTTTTGCTCGTTTAAGGAACTTTTGATACAGCACTGATCCTATTATAATTAATTACATGAATCCACGTTAATAATGCTGCCTAAAAACTTTATACTGTGTAATCCTGAATGTGTATCGTCATAAAATCTGTTAGCTGCACATGTTATCATACATTTATTATAAGTATTAGTATTATACAAGCAATGTATCCATGTTCATTACAAGATATTTGGGCATGATTTATTTATATTATTTCAATCATGAATAAGTTTATAAATAAACAATGTCATATCATTTGTGAATAGTATTTTAGTTGACATGTTTCTATAATAGTAGTTCACTTTAAACAGTATTATCTGCTCATGTCTTATAAATATTGACTTATACATTTACGATGCTGTATTTTTATAGCATTTTTAAATTCTAGATCAATACATTAACTTATGTATATCATATGATAAGATATTAGATATTACATAAGTGTTGATTATTTTGATGTTCTTATCTAATGTATAGACAAAAACTACTGCAATTTTATCTATGTTCCAGGGTAGTGTATTTTAATTTTATAGTATATGCATAATGAATTACAGTTTTATATAAACACTATATGTTTGAACATTTAGAATTATGTATTATTTCTTTTGCGTAAATTGCCTCTACAACCCATTTTGGGGAACCCGTCCGGTATGGTGCGGATTTTTGCACATCCACGGGCCTAGTAGAGCGAGATGCAGACCTCCTCACGGAGCATACAATCTCGAAAGATTTTAATACATTTTTCTTTAGAAAATGTGATTTTTATTATAAATAAAACTTATATTTTTAATAAATAAATATATATGTATTTAATATCAAAATATCTATTTTTAATATTTATAATATTCCACAATTCCACAATTCAAGAAAAACATCCAATTTACATGAAAATACCATACAATTCCAATATTCCAAATAAATATCACTTATTATGAAAATAGGATATTTCTACTAGAAATATCACAATATAAAATCTACATTCATTACAACTCTAAAGAAGATTAATAAATACTTGGGGTGTATTTTGAAAACTATATAAGAGTATTTTTACATAAAACCCCCTCAAGTTTTATGAATTACGCTAAGGACCCTAGCAATTATAAGACCCCGATTCACGTTTCTGATTGTCTGACTCGGGTTTGAGTCTGATTAATCTGATTTGAATATGATTCAAGTCAATCTATAATCTACAAGATTCCAATTCAATATGAACGCATGAATCCATGAATACAATTATTAATTTATACAACTTGACTGAACCGAACCATGGATATATATTCCTTTTACATGATTCCCAGTATTCCATTTACCTGACTCTACGGTTACAACCGTTTCCTGATATTATGGTTTCGGTCAGTCAGTCATTCAATCTACAATCGATACAATTTACAAGATAACAATACAAATAAGATATCGCGGGGTTTAAGGGGTAGATTGGTACAGAAGGTGTTAAAGGTGGCACGAGGTGGTCAGATTAAGACACCTAACCTATATTCCGTTGCTGTTGTACCGTGGCTTAACGGTTCCTTGTACATTCCGTTTGCCCTGGTCTCTAGCATATAGAGACCCCCCTCGTATACACTGGCATCCTTCTGTACCAAGCTACAAACAACAGCGTTAACACAACATTACAACAATAGTATACAACTTTAAAAGATATCTTCTTATTCTGCCTTTTCTACTTTCCTCTCACCTTTGGGACTTACCGAGCGACCTGTTCGCTGACGACATTCTATTTCTTTCTTCTTTGAATGTCGTCAGGTGATTTGGACCCAACAGAGATCGAGCCATCTGCAGCAGACTTGGAGCAGTTTGCCGAAGACCCCGAGCTCTAGATATTGTACCTTGTTCTATTCAGTATTTTCATTTCCTGTTATGCCACTGTTTAGGTATTTTTTTATTTCAGTTGTATTTCCTTTTCATGCATTGTACAAAAGAATATTAAAAAATAAAAGTTGCTGTTCCTTTTATATCTTGTCTCTTGTGTATTTATTTTATATTGCTTAGATACGCTTAGCGTATGTCCTTCTGAGTATATACGTAGCGGGCCTCGTCGCGTCCCCTTAACCGTATATTAGGAAGCGGGGCGTGACAGGTTTTGTTGGTGGCCCATGCAGGTCAGAGCTGTATGAAACCCTATCATGCAGTTCTGTTCTGCGTGAACAACCTAAGCAATATAACACAAGAACCAGCAATTAAAACATTCTTTACATTTCATATTCTTTTGAATCTTAATCGAATTCTTTGAATTTATCTTGAACTTCACTTTCGAATTCTATAACCTCTTGACTTCTAAATCCGTATCTCCAATTCACCCTTCTACTTTTATCTCGTAGCTATCTTAGCTCAGCTAGTCAAAGCATCGATCGACGGAGCTCGAAGAAGATATCGTCCTCGCTTTTCTACTACATTGTTGCGATATACTTCTTAAGAGTAATTTCGAGAACGAAATTATTTTTAAGGAGGGTAGAATGTAGCGACCCCAAAATTCATATACCTTCTTTAACAAAAATGCGGTATTTAATTATTTTTGGTATTTTCCATATTATCCATTTTCTATCAAATATATTATGTTATATTTTGTTTTCTAACAAATATATTATTTATTTAATCACTTCAACTATTTTCATATCCTATTATTTTTCCAATACCCAAATTCTTTAGCCCAAAACAAAAACCCACACCCATTTATTTTAAAACCAAATTCATTAACCCTTTCTTATTCTCTTTTATAATTCTATTTTTCCTTTAGCCAGCCCAATAAATCCAAACCCATTTTCTTTTTACCCAAACCCAAGCCCAAAACTAATTTTTCCCTGCAGCCCATTAGTACTCCTCCTAAATTATTCCTTCTCTCCTTCTTTCTTTTTCTTTCATTTTTTTAGACTGTTCACTTCCCATGCATTAACCCACAATTCATTCCCTCTCAATTAACCCCCACTACTCCTTCAATCCCTCTCACCCGTAACCCCACTTTTCTATAATCACCGGTGGTTTCCAGAAATTCTTGGTAAAGTGGAAGGGTAAGTTTGTATAGATCTGTCCGAGAATACATGGATCGCAGCGACTGATCTGCAGCGACTAGATCCAGACTTGTACAAGCAGTACATCGCAGCCAATTCGTCGTAGTTTTCACTTGAGCAAGAAAACGGATGTAGCAATTATATAGAAACTTGCGCTACCGCGCAACTTCGCGCTAGGCGCTCACTCCGTTGCTTGGTCTACCGCACAACTTCGCGCTAGCGCTCACTCCGTCGTGCCGGGCCCTCACTCTTGGGCACCCACTCCCCACTTGACGAGAAGGGATGCGAGCCTCAGATAGACAGCTAGACCAGCAGACCCGGATAGCTTCATCTCCCTCTCCATCACCCACATCTCTCTCTACTCTCTATTACTTTATATGTATCACCCTTCCTCTCTCTAAATATACTTATATGCACACATTCATAATACACTTTTTCTTCTTCTTTCATTTAAATGAAAATGAGAACCATGCAAACCCAATACCCAACCCCTGTTGTCTCGGCCGACCACCTTCTTAGGCCGAGCAACCTTATCATCACCACCGACCCGACCCCGTCATCACCAGCAGCAACTACAGCAGCCGCAACATCAAACGAGCAACACACCATCGATTTTAAATCTCTTTCTTGGCGCGTTCCAGACTATTAACCGAGGCTTCAGGGCGAATCCCAAGTCCGCGTGAGTGCCACGATAATATACATGCCTCCGGATCTTCGTTCCGTCGAAGTTTCAGTTTTGCGCCGGAAGTGTTCGATGAAATGCCGCAATGGGATTTCCCATCGTTCTCTTGTCCTAACTGCGAGTAAGCCCTTTCCTTCCTCCGTTTCTCTCCCTCTTTGACTTTTTTTAACGATTCCACCAAACCGTTGATCTGGCTCATCGTAATCTGTAAATTGGTATGTGAAATACTAAATTGAATTAATTTACATGACCAGCATTTGAATCACAACAATGGCAAATGTTTTGCTCGTTTAAGGAACTTTTGATACAGCACTGATCCTCTTATAATTAATTACATGAATCCACGTTAATAATGCTGCCTAAAAACTTTATACTGTGTAATCCTGAATGTGTATCGTCATAAAATCTGTTAGCTGCACATCTTATCATACATTTATTATAAGTAATAGTATTATACAAGCAATGTATCCATGTTCATTACAAGATATTTGGGCATGATTTATTTATATTATTTCAATCATGAATAAGTTTATAAATAAACAATGTCATATCGTTTGTGAATAGTATTTTAGTTGACATGTTTCTATAATAGTAGTTCACTTTAAACAGTATTATCTGCTCCTATCTTATAAATTTTGACTTATACATTTACGATGCTGTATTTTTATAGCATTTTTAAATTCTAGATCAATACATTAACTTATGTATATCATATGATAAGATATTAGATATTACATAAGTGTTGATTATTTTGATGTTCTTATCTACTGTATAGACAAAAACTACTGCAATTTTATCTATGTTCCAGGGTAGTGTATTTTAATTTTATAGTATATGCATAATGAATTACAGTTTTATATAAACACTATATGTTTGAACATTTAGAATTATGTATTATTTCTTTTGCGTAAATTGCCTCTACAACCCATTTTGGGGAACCCGTCCGGTATGGTGCGGATTATCGCACATCCACGGGCCTAGTAGAGCGAGATGCAGACCTCCTCACGGAGCATA
This sequence comes from Agapanthus africanus, assembly GCA_030015575.1. NCBI lineage: Eukaryota > Viridiplantae > Streptophyta > Magnoliopsida > Asparagales > Amaryllidaceae > Agapanthus > Agapanthus africanus. The sequence goes on along the minus strand of CM057344.1, from coordinate 239,077,018 downwards.
CGGTCTCGAAAGATTTTAATACATTTTTCTTTAGAAAATGTGATTTTTATTATAAATAAAACTTATATTTTTAATAAATAAATATATATGTATTTAATATCAAAATATCTATTTTTAATATTTATAATATTCCACAGTTCCACAATTCAAGAAAAACATCCAATTTACATGAAAATACCATACAATTCCAATATTCCAAATAAATACCACTTATTATGAAAATAGGATATTTCCACTAGAAATATCACAATATAAAATCTACATTCATTACAACTCTAAAAACGATTAATAAATACTTGGGGTGTATTTTGAAAACTATATAAGAGTATTTTTAGATAAAACCCCCTCAAGTTTTATATATTACCCTAAGACCCTAGCAATTATAAGACCCCGATTCACGTTTCTGATTGTCTGACTCGGGTTTGAGTCTAATTAATCTGACTTGAGTATGATTCAAGTCAATCTATAATCTACAAGATTCCAATTCAATATGAACATATGAATCCGTGAATACAATTATTAATTTATACAACTTGACTGAAACGAACCATGGATATATATTCCTTTTACATGATTCCCAGCATTCCATTTACCCGACTCTACGGTTACAATCGTTTCCTGATATCATGGTTTCGGTCAGTCAGTCATTCAATCCATAATCGATACAACTTACAAGATAACAATACAAATAAGATATCGCGGGGTTTAAGGGGTAGATTGGTACGGAAGGTGCTAAAGGTGGCACGAGGTGGTCAGATTAAGACACCTAACCTATATTCCGTTGCTGTTGTACCGTGGCTTAACGGTTCCTTATACATTCCGTTTGCCCTGGTCTCTAGCATATAGAGAACCCCCTCGTATACACTGGCATCCTTCTGTACCAAGCTACAAACAACAGCGTTAACACAACATTACAACAATAGTATACAACTTTAAAAGATATCTTCTTATTCTGTCTTTTCTACTTTCCTGTCACCTTTGGGACTTACCGAGCGACCTGTTCGCTGACGACATTCTATTTCTTTCTTCTTTGAATGTCGTCAGGTGATTTGGACCCAGCAGAGATCGAGCCATCTGCAGCAGACTTGGAGCAGTTTGCCGAAGACCCCGAGCTCTAGATATTGTACCTTGTTCTATTCAGTATTTTCATTTCCTGTTATGCCACTGTTTAGGCATCTTTTTATTTCAGTTGTATTTCCTTTTCATGCATTGTACAAAAGAATGTTAATAAATAAAACTTGCTATTCCTTTTATATCTTGTCTCTTGTGTATTTATTTTATATTGCTTAGATACGCTTAGCGTATGTACTTCTGAGTATATACGTAGCGGGCCTCGTCGCGTCCCCTTCACCGTATATTGGGAAGCGGGGCGTGACAGTTAGGTTGACCATTTGACTTATGTTGACCTTTTGACTTTGGTTAACCGGTTGACCTTTGTTGACATTTTGACCATCATCATTTCATATGAAAGATGCTTCTTGATTCTTGCAAATTTCATTTAATGTGAAATGATCATGGTCTTTCCAAACTAACCATCACAATTTCTTTTAATTATTATTATTTCATAATTCTCTCATATGAGAGTATGGTTGTAAAAAGATCCTCATTCTCTCTTGCTCTTTCTCTCTCATGTTTTTGAGCTCTTCCTCTTTCTCTCAAAGCTCTCATCTCTCATGTGTTGAGAACCATGAGCTCTTGAGATAAAAAGATCAAGACATCACTCTACTCATTCTAGGGTTCTAGGTTTAGCAAGCCAAGCACTTTAGTTACCTCTTGGTTGAGGTATGAGCTCAAGGTAGAGGCCTTCGGGTGGATCTTTCTTCGGCAAAGAGAAGACGACGAGGAGGAGCCGTTCACACCACTCCAAGGAGCAAGAAGAGAAGGAGTTCAAGACCTAGGTATAACCTTCTAACCGAGTTGCTAAACTTGTAGTTAGTTTGTTAGTTTTTGTTTAGCAAAGATCCTCCATTTCTAGTCCATGTTACCTTATGTTAAAAAACCGTTTTTTACCTATTCCGCCTTCCCGTAAGCACCGGGTGTAAGTCGATGTGCAACACCCCACGAGTTGCGGGGATGCGAAAATATGAAAACCGATCTTGTTCTATAAGCATACATCGACTAACCGAAGATCTTTGCTAAACGATAATTAACAACAACCATAGAAGTTCTTAGCTACTATGAAAAGAAATTATACCTAGTGAATCGTGTCCTTCTTCTTTACGATCTCTACGTCCTCCTCGGCCTCCTCTAAGTGATAGATAATCCACCCGAGAACCCTAATCCAAGCTTCACCTTCTAACTTGAGGTAACTAAGTTTCTCTAGTTGCTAATCAAAGGAATTTAGATCATATAGAGTTAGGTTATGGAATGTTTAGTCTATTCTAATCCTTGTTCTCAACTCATGAGTGGTAGGATTAGAGCTTGAAGAGAGAGTGAGCATGATGAGAGAGAAGGTGAACTAGAATAATGAAATTGAAATTGTTTCTCACTTGATATATGAAGCATAATGAATAAATCAATAAATGAATAAAATGAGATTATTCATCATGCTACATTAATGCATTATGAGTGATTCATTATGTGAGTCATTAAGCATTTAATAATGCATTAATGACATAATGAATCGCACATTATGAGTCACAATATCATTTAATGACAATGCCACCTAAACCCTCAAGTCACCATGCTTCTAGAAGCTTCCCGGAAATTACGAGAACGCCCCTCCCATCCGTGAAAACACGGAAAAACTTTAGACTGTATAAATCCAATAACCTAATACTAGAATCTGGCTTAAACCAAAGCCGTCTAGTAAAAACTGTCCGAATGTCGTACGTGCGTTAAAACACGTATTCGTCCGAACCCTTTTCGTAAAACCGTACGACCTCTATATAGTTTCGCCTGGAGTTGGGAAAACTCTGTGTGGGACTCTAAAGACATGACTACTACGCTGGCAGTGGGTTTAACCACAGTCCGCAAGCGGCACTAGCTGTACGTAACGGTCCCCAGGTAGATGTCGATAAGAAGGCCGATGAGGAAACCCATCCGAACTCCTACTGAGCCTGTCCGTGACAATATCCGTGCAGTCCGGTCTGTTTGTCTAAGAGTATCGCATGTATGGTCTAAGGAGGTGGTAAACATCAGACCCCTAATAACCGTACAAGTCGTGTCGGCATGGCTCAATTACCATCCGAGAATCTACTGATCAGTCTATCAGTAATTCTCAATCAGCCCTGGCCAGGGACTTATGGTAATGACCAACCGATCACCGTGCGATATCAACTCCCTATACCGGGAGAGACGAATCCCTAACAGTCACTCACTGCCTCCACATGGCTCGGGACTGTGCGCAACTAAAACCTGTTTGCACAACTCCTTTGAACCGTGGTAGGGTAGTAATCAAAGCACAGTAGGAACTCATACGAGACAAATGACGACCTTAAGTCAATGGACTATTTGCACACATGTCACCTGAGAACTGCTATCTGACGTTAGGTGTAAATACCATCCAGTCAGTTCTCGGCGAGTCCTGTCCGGTGTACTCACACCCAGTGAGCATTTGTATACAATCTTTGGTGCACTCTACCAATGGCTGCGGGACCAATCCATCGCCCCTCCTCAGGGTCTAGATATGTATACACTAGTCTACTCTGGAGTATCGATGCCCAGTCTCGATACTCCTGCAACCAGGGACTTCTAAGGATGTGCCTATTGACTATCTAGCTCCCACAAGTATGACTGCCATCACAACGCCGGTAGTCAGGCAAACACCCTATGGGCTTTATCAACATGTATATATATATATGAATACTACGCAAAATATATCATATGTTAAGATAAAGACAAACCAAATAGCGTACTATCATATTAAGCAAGACTGTCATGTACATACATATCCCTAGCATCCTATACAATGAAGGCCTCTAGGGCATATATATCCAACAATCTCCCACTTGCACTATGGCCTATAATTGGCGCAATGAGTACCCACTGTCTGCACTAGATCCAGTTGCTGGCGTACCGCATGCCCAACATCTCAAACAGCCTCTCGAACCGGACTTGAGAGATGGCCTTGGTGAATGGATCTGCCGTGTTGTCTTTTGTGTCCACTCTCCGTATCTCGATCTCCCGACGATCCATGATCTCCCTGATCAGGTGAAGCCGCCTTAAGATATGCCTGGATTTCTGATAGGACCTTGGTTCCTTCGCTAATGCTACAGCCCCATTGTTATCACAATACAAAGGTATTGGATTGGCAATGGATGGAACCACCTGAAGTTCAGAGATGAACTTCCTTATCCAGACAGCCTCTTTTGCGGCTTCACTAGCAGCTATATACTCAGCCTCCATAGTTGAGTCTGCGATGGTATCCTGTTTGGAACTCTTCCAACATACCGCCCCTCCATTGAGGGTAAACACAAAACCCGAAATGGATTTAGAATCATCTTTGTCACTTTGGAAGCCGGAGTCGGTAAAAGCCTCTACCTGGAGGTCTCCATTACCGTAAATAAAGAACATCTCCTTAGTCCTTCTTAGGTACTTGAGAAGGTTCTTTACCGCTATCCAATGCTTCTCACCTGGGTGAGACTCATACCTGCTTACCACACCAAGTGCGTAACCTACATCTGGTCTTATACATAACATCGCATACATTATAGATCCTACTGCCGAAGCGTAGGGTATAATGCCCATGCGAGCCCTCTCTTCATCAGTCTTTGGAGACATCTCTTTTGAGAGGGTGATCCCGTGACAAGCGGGCATATTACCGCGCTTGGAATCTTCCATACTAAATCTCTTTAGTATAGTGTCAATATACCTGGACTGTTAAAGTCCCAACATTCTATTAGATCTATCACGATGGATCTTAATGCCAAAAATGTAGGTTGCATCACCCAAGTCTTTCATGGAGAATTTCTGTAACAAGAAGAGCTTTACTGATTGTAGCATAGGGACATCATTCCCTATCAGTAGTATGTCGTCGACGTACAAAACGAGGAAGACTACTGCTCCTTCTACAATCTTCCTATAAATACATGGTTCATCTACATTTTTGATAAAGTCAAATTCTTTGACTGTCTCATCAAAGCAGATGTTCCAACTTCGCGATGCTTGCTTTAATCCATAGATGGATTTAAGCAACCTGCACACTCTTCCGCTGCTCCCACTGTCTAAGAAACCTTCTGGTTGATCCATGTAAACACTCTCTTCTAAATGTCCATTTAGAAAAGCTGTTTTAACGTCCATCTTCCAGATTTCATAGTCATGGAAGGCAGCAATGGCAAGCAGGATTTGAATGGATTTAAGCATAGCTACAGGTGAAAAGGTTTCATCATAGTCCAATCCTGGTCTTTGACGAAAACCTTTTGCAACGAGTCTAGCTTTGTAGGTATCCACTTGTCCAAGTGCACCAATCTTCTTTTTGAAGATCCATTTGCATCCAACTGGTTTCACCCCAGGAGGAGCAACTTCTAAAGTCCATACTTTATTGGTGTACATGGATTTCATTTCGGATCTCATAGCATCCAGCCACTTCACCGAGTCAATACTCGTGATAGCCTGCTGAAAACTAGTAGGCTCATCATCATCGATGATGCAATCCTCTCGATCCCCATCTAGAAGAAAACCATAGTATCTCTCAGGAGGATGAGAAAGCCTACTAGATCTGCGGAGTGGCGTTGGTTCGTCATGTTCTATTGAAATATGAGGTTCTACTAAGTCCTCGGCAACAGTTTGAGGTTCTGGAATTTCTTCCAGCTCTACCGCGCTCCCACTAATTTCTTTTGCAAGAACTTCGCTTTCTAAGAAGACAATGTGGCGAGCGACAAACACCTTTTGTTCTTCAGTGTGGTAGACCATGTACCCCCTTGAATGTTTGGGGTATCCTATAAACTTGCACAAAACCGATCGTGCCTCGAGCTTGTCTAGACTATGCTTTTTAACATATGCCGGACACCCCCATATCTTGATATACTTGAGATATGGTCTCTTCCCGCTCCACATTTCATATGGAGTGGTAGGCACAGACTTAGTTGGAACTCTATTCAATAAGTATGCTGCTGATTCTAGAGCAAATCCCCAGAAGGAAAGTGGCAACCCAGCACTACTCATCATTGAACGCACCATATCTAATAGCGTGTGATTCCTTCTTTCTGATACACCATTATGCTGAGGTGTATAAGGCGGAGTAAGCTGAGAGAGAATTCCATTCTCTTTTAAGCATTCAAGGAAACTGGTAGTTAAGTATTCTCCACCTCGATCAGATCGAAGTGTCTTGATGCTTTTACCAGTTTGTTTCTCTACTTCATTTTTATACTCCTTAAACTTCTCAAAGGCCTCGGATTTATGTTTCTTTAAGAACACATGTCCATACTTAGAGAAGTCATCAGTAAAAGTGATGAAGTAGGAGTGACCGCTTCGCGCATGTGTAGACATTGGACCACATACATCACTGTGTACAAGTCCCAAGAGTTCTGTGGCTCTTGCTCCGTGTCCGGTGAACGGAGATTTGATCATTTTTCCTTTGATACATGATTGACAAGTTGCATAGGATGAATATTCAAACGGATCTAGATATCCATCTTTATGTAACTTAGTCAACCTTGTTTCGTTTATATGACCAAGTCTACAATGCCATAGGAAGGCTTGATTTGAATCTGGAGCTTTTCTTTTAAGTGTGTTTTGAATATTGAAAATTCGAGGTTGATTAAGTATGTATATGCCGTTTTCCAGTGTGCCATACCCAATCAGTTCTTGATTTAGGAGAATGTTCATGACATTTCTTTCAAGCGCAAAATTATATCCTTCATTAGACAACAAAGATACTGATATAATATTACACAACATACTGGGAATACAAAAACAGCTGTACAACACCAAAATGTGCCCACTAGTCAACCCTAGGTTATATTCCCCTATTGCAATAGCATCTACATGCATTCCATTGCCCATCCGGAGAGTCATATCACCTGTCCCCAGTACTCTACTATTTCTCAGATCCTGTAATGAATTACAGATGTGAGAACCAGAACCGGTATCAAGTACTCATGATGTAGAGTTTACTGAAAGACAATTTTTGATTACGAACACACCTGAAGCAGAAGTGACAGCTTGCTTCTTGTCCTTGGCTTTGAAGGCTATACAGTCCTTCTTCCAGTGCCCTTGCTTGTGACAATAAAGCATTCGTTTATATCCGCTTTCACCCTTCCTGTCTTGTTCGTTCCCTGCACCTTCTTGACCCCACCCTTCGGTTTGGTGGCTTTCATCTTCTTCTTCCCTTTAGCATTCGCTTTAGATTTAGAAGAGGATGATTGACCAATATACAGAACGGGGGTCTTCTCCTTTTTCAAGGAGGTCTCTGCTACTCTTAACATGTTGAGGAGCTTTGGAAGATCAGCTTCCATTTCGTGCATGTTGAAGCTTAGCATGAACTGAGAGAAGGTGTGGGGAAGGGACTGCAAAATCAAGTCGATATATAAATCATTCTCTAGCACGCATCCCAGGTTTGCGAGTTCCTCAATGAGGCTGATCATTTTGAGGACGTGCTCTCCTACAGGCGATCCTGGAGCTAACCTCATCTGGAAGAGTTTCCTTGAGGTCTCGTACCTTGCGATACGGGAGTGCTCTCCATACAATTCCTTGACATGGAGAAAGATGGATATAATATCCATACTCTCATGTTGTTTCTGGAGTTCATTGTTCATGGACGCCAGCACGATACACTTAGCTCGCTCACAGTCTAGATCCCAGGTTTTGCGAACTTCCTTGTCCACAACTGAGGAATCTGGTCCTGGGATAAGGGGAGGAACAGCGGTGGTAACATATGCTACTTTGTCATAAGTCAGTGCAATGTTGACATTCCTTAGCCAATCTTTATAGTTCTGCCCGGTCAGTATATTTTTTTCAAGTAATAGTTTTAGTCCTGTCATGGTAGCTGCTAGAGAGAGAGAAAAGAAAACACTCAGCATATGCTTCTTGCAAGTTTAGATTGGTTATTAATATATCTAAACAGGATGGCTCCCACTGTTCCCTCAAATCCTTCTTAAAAACCTAAAAGAAGAACTAGTCAGGATTTAATCACACGTCACAATACTTGCTTAACCTTTCAGCCAGGCCGGTGTTGGTACTTCGAGGGAGGTTTTCCAACGCTTTCGCGAAGTTCCTTAATTAAATAACCTCTTTTCCCTGGAGGCGTAGCCCCTCTAACACCTTTCTGGACACCTACTTGGTTTATAGCATTGATTGTTAAGTGAGAATGTTTCCCGAGAGTAATCCTACTCATCAGTGGGATCGGGATCCAACTATCATTGCATGATGTACTAGATGGAAGCCACTCTAGTCACCACACTCCAGAAGGTATGCTAAATCTGCAAGTTTTCTTTATGTTTGAAAACTCCTGATGTAAGTTTTTACCCCAAGCTCTTATGACCTTAACGTAGGCCAACAAATTATAAGACGCAAGTCAAGTTCTACCCGTCGTTGTCCTGATTAATTTAGGTACATCGTACATGCCCTTGACGTAGGCCAACAAGGCTGTACGTCTGTCCTATACTAATGCATCTATCTATGCAACAAATAAGCAAACACACTGCTACCATCCACTATGCCTTGACGTAGGCCAACAAGCATAGCATGAATATGATGTGTTGTCTATTTGAAACGACGGAGGGTTACGGCTGGTTTTTGACAAAAAACCGTTAACGTAATGAACTTGATATGATCGAAGGAACCATGATAGCCTTTATTAAAAGGAGTTGTTTAAGCTCCGCATTTAAAATTTGCTTTTTGAAGAAAACCGAGTGGTTTTGAAATTGTTCCAACGATTCAGTTTAGGTTTTATTTTTCTTTGCATTAAAAATAATTCGTCCCAACTTTAACCTATCATTACAGATAACAACGAAAATAAAACGTCCTCTTATGCCATCCGCATTCGCCACGGGGTCCCGTCATCACCCGTTAGGTTACTTAACTAATGGCAGAGTGGGGGCTGGGCTAGCGCAGGTGTAAAACATAAGTGACGTCTAAATAGCTATCATATATAGATATTGTACATTCGTCACACGCAATAATAAGCATTCCAGATCACAGATAAACTTTATTGGATATGCAAGCAATCCGCGTTTCTTTTGAGCCTGCAACGAAAGACAGATTACACACGTAACGTTTCAGAAATCGTTTTGCGAATTTTCCCGTGTTAGGGCAAAATTGTCGGTATTTTCCGTTTTAACCCGATTTCGATCAAACGTACGTATAAACTTGCCGGCACCTTTTTTAGCTAAAATAAAGCTTGTGCACAAACTTTAGGGGTATTTGGGAGGTTTTGGTTCAGATAGAATTTTTCCCAAATAAAATATTATTTTAAGCGGTATTTGGTGCACGTAAATCGGGAAATTTCTTCTCTTGAGAATAAATTATTTTTTTGTCACTAGAATATTTTGGAAACTTCTTTTTAAATATCTAGATATATTTTGGAGTGCAAAAAGTTTTATTTTAAAAAGAAAAGAAAATATGTAAATGTGGCATATAGAATTTATTAGCATTTATTACTCTTTTTCCTAGCATTTTCTTCACAAAATTTCACAAAAATACCCCCCTCACCCCCTTGGCCGGCCCTTCCCTTCCCCTTGCTGCCCCTTATCATTCCCACTCTTTTTCAACTAATTTTGCATCAAATAAATGTCACGACCCAAAATTTGGCCCGTGACCGGCACTTAACCATGTAACGTCTACAGGCGTAACGCGACTAAGTGAACCGAAAACCCAGAAATCAAACCAGTGAAAGTATAGAGTGTTATAAGTTTTAAATGAAAGCACTTACTAACATGTTAAGAAATCTAAGTAAACAATCACCAAGATAGCAATATACGACGCCGTAACGAAGATCAAGATCCACAAGTGGGAACATCACAGATAGAATAAACTGCAAGTACAGACGGCTTACAAAGAGCTCGACACCAGAAAACAAATAATGTACATCATCGTCCTCACACTGTTTCTAAGTCAAATACATATATGGTAGATGGAGAATACTAGATACAACAATGTACATAACTGAAAGATAAACAGATACCGCACAAAACCCACTTATCAGCAAAAGAGCTAATACATCAACTATGGGGGTATCTGTGTCAAAAGATGCAAAACGCAGCCTGCCGCGACTACTCCGAAGGGCAACCTGCAAACACTGTGGCACAACGGGGGTGAGTTGCCAACTCGTGAATAGAGATAACATATAAAGGTAATCGCGAGTAGTACTGCGCTACTCTATCATGTGCCAACAGATGATATCAATATGTGGTAAGCAATATGTGCAATAATCATGCAAGTGCTCTATCAGGTAATATAACTACAGGATGAGGTACAATAATATATATGCTGAGCATGGGCAATATAACATCTACACGGAATGTCAACGTGGAATATATAATCGGTGTCCATCAATGCACCCAGATCCCCCAAATAACTCAGGCGCCGGCACTCTCATCGGCCCTCTAATCCTGTAAATCTCTGAGAATCACGAGTGCCCAACATCGGCACCCAAATATCATAAATACTCGTGTCAGCATCGACACGCAAAACCTCATCCATCGGGCCCCGTCAGTTCGGGTCAGCCCACGGGCTCCGTCTGCGGTATCGGCCCTCGGCCCCAGCAGCACGGATCACCCCGCATCCATCTATCGACTCTGATCAGTATCCTCCGGATAACTGTCAGGTCCAACCAATCACCGGTAGGTAGTAGTCCCTCTGCCGGGCTCACCGTCTACTACACAGCGAAACCGTTCTCGCCCCGGGGTACCATACTGGGTCCACCATGTACCTGTAATCGGCCTCAACCAGCTCCTCGATTCGGGTTCACATATATCACTCTAGCACCGAGGAAACACATGGTGGACGCACCGAAATATCATATCAAGGGAACCGGGTTTTTAAATGATTACATAATTGAAATAGCCACGGTTCGCAAATCCAGAAATCACATATAATCCAAACCAATATGCAAGTCAATGATCCGATATGATATGTGCATCAAGTATGAATATCATGTCAAGTCACATAAAGATGAGCTACAACATATTGATCCGATGTGATATATGTATCAAGTATGAATATCATGTCAAGTCATATAAAGATTAGCTACAACATAATGATCCGATGTGATATATGCATCAAGTATGAATATCATGTCAAGTCACATAAAGATGAGCTACAACATAATGATCCGATGTGATATATGCATCAAGTATGAATATCATGTCAAGTCACATAAAGATGAGCTACAATATAATGATCCGATGTGATATATGCATCAAGTATGAATATCATGTCAAGTCACATAAAGATGAACTACAACATAATGATCCGATGGAAATTCTATAATGTGAGTGTCATGGCAATTACTAACGGTGTGTGTGTAACATGCAGGATAGTGCTCGTGCAACATGAACCGTTAGTAATGGTGCGGTGTTCTATCAATTCTAGTTTACATCCATATAGCAGAGAATGCAGTATGCACTAAATAGTAGCCATGAACAGTCAAGGTCTGTAAATGTAGCTATAGGGTCCTATCAGCCCTGACGTAGAACGCCATGCTGGCGATATCCCCGTAGATGTTAAATCTACTCACAGTAGTCTCTCGCTAGGTATAGCCAACAACTTGTTTCCCTTTCTGCGCGGCGTCCTCCGTACTCGCCTGCGAACCTAGAATTGCACAATATATCATACATAAGCTTGACATCACACAAACACGACATTAAAGCCGAACTAGTAACTCGTGTCGTGAACCAAGCGCGCATGTGCGCGATACGCTAAAACGTGTGATTACGCGCCTGAAGCCACTCCGACGCGTCGCGATACGCAGAAACCCAAAACCCATACACACGTATCACGCGTGTCGCGAAGATTAAAATACGGGAAAATAGGTAATCACCTCCAGATTTTGATACAGAAATGATATTGTAAAACTATATATACCAAAATAACCCACATAGCAGCAGACTCCAGTGGCAGAAATCCCAAATCCCAACTCACCCATCTGGCCGCAAATTGCGGCCATAATGAATATTCCGGCGGCCTGGGTAGGAGGGTGGGCTCCCAGGTTTGGTGTGTGCACTCTATACCCCCCATACATGCTACAGTAATATCTAGTTTTGCTCTGAAACATCTCGGGTAGTAGCAGATCCTACAGAGCCTTAAATGAAGTTAAAATCCACACTTTTTGCATTAAAATGGAACTTTATGGTATTTCTGTGCAACTGAAATAAAACCTGGCCTAAAATAGCTCTAATAACACATAATAGAGCTAACTCAACTAACAAAACCCTAATCTAACATGTGAATCACAAATATCCTTTAATATCACTAAAAATCACAAAAATGAGATTTTTGCTAAATAATACTACAAGTTTAAGAAAAAGGAGTGCTAACATGAGTTAATACCTCCAAAATACCTTATAAAACACCAAAAGTCTCAGCTTTTGCACCAGGTGTGCAGATTTGCCTTCGAACACCTCAAAAAGCCCCATTTTCCATGGTTTTGTGAAGAAAATGAGTTGATTTGTGTAGGGTTTTGTGTAGGGATCAAAGGGAAATGAAAAAGGAGAAGAAAAGATGGAGAAAGATGGGGTTTTTCTGCTGGAATGCTGCAGAATTCTGAAGTGGGGAAAAGAGAGAGAGAGAGAAGGGAAGAAAATGGGTCTAAAGGTCAAACTTTCACCTAACCACCATGCCTCATTGTTTAATTGGATTTTGAATTATAAAAAGGGTTATGATATGATTAAAATGGTGGGGATAAGTTAGCAACCATGCAACAAAAGAATTGGCTAACACTTTAAACCTAGGTCTCAAAAATGGCTAAGTGTGCAAAGTGTACACTATAAAGGAAAATTTTCCAATTGCTAACACGACTAAATAACTAATAATCCTATGTACACATATATAATAGCACGTAAAATTACTAATTATCACGAAAAACATTCTAACGGAAATTCAAAGTGTTACAATCTACCCCCCTTAAAGAAATTCGTTCCCCGAATTTAAAAATCTAACTATACACACCTTCAAAAAGATGGGGATACCTCTTCCTCATCTCGCTCTCGGTCTCCCAAGTGACCTCCTCGCCGCTCTGGCCACGCCAAAATACCTTGACGGACGATATCTATTTCGACCTCAATTTCTTCACTTGTCGATCCAAGATCATCACCGGCTGCTCTGCATAGGAAAGGTCGCGCTCAAGCTGGATCGTCGGGTGCTGAATTGCATGCGAAGGATCATGAAGATATCTGCGGAGCATCGAAACGTGAAATACGGGGTGCACGTCTGGAAAACTGGGCGGAAGGGCTAATCGATACGCAACCGCACCAACACGCTCGAGGATCTCCAAGGGGCCCACATATCTGGGACTAAGCTTCCCCTTCTTCCCAAACCTCATCACGCCCTTCATTGGGGAGACCCTCAAGAAAACATGATCACCAACAGAAAACTCAAGTCTGCGCCGACGACGGTCCGCATAAGATCTCTGCCTACTCTGGGCTGCTCTCATCCTATCGCGAATCAACTGGATCTTCGCGGTCGTTTCCTCCACAAGCTGCGGCCCTAAGATACTGCTCTCACTGAGCTCCGTCCAACAGGTGGGCGATCTGCATCTCCTCCCATAAAGAGCCTCAAACGGTGCCATCTGAATGGTCTCCTGGTAGCTGTTGTTGTAGGAGAACTCTACTAAGGGCAAATGATGATCCCAGCTACCTCCGAAGTCTAATACGCATGCTCTGAGCATGTCCTCGAGAGTCTGAATAGTCCGCTCTGACTGTCCGTCGGTCTGCGGATGGAACGCTGTGCTGAAACTCAAGCGAGTGCCCAAAGCCTCCTGAAGCCTCTGCCATAGCCGGCTGGTAAACTGAGTGCCTTTATCGGACACGATACATGTCGGAACTCCGTGCAGTCGTACAATCTCATCAATGTAAATCTGGGCATACTGAGCAAACCCGAAAGTCGTCTTCACCGGTAGGAAGTGAGCCTCTTTCGTCAAACGATCCACGATCACCCAGATGGAGTCATACCCTCGACTAGTCCTGGGTAGACCCACAATGAAGTCCATAGAGATCTGTTCCCATTTCCACTCCGGAATGGGTAACGGCTGTAGCTCTCCTTGACTTGCTGACAAGTCAGGCATCTCGACACAAAATCTGCGATGTCTCTCTTCATTCCGTCCCACCAGTAAACACCTCTCAAGTCATGGTACATCTTGGTGGAACCGGGATGAACACTATATACCGATCGATGTGCCTCCTTAAGAATCTCGCGCCGCAATCCCTCAGCATCTGGTACGCACAGTCTAACCCCAAATCGTAGTACCCCCTGATCATCGATCACGAACTCGGAAAATCTGCCCTGTCCCATCTGTGTCCTGATCTCTGAACAGCGGTCATCACTGTGCTGTGCTTCATGTATACGGTCAAGCAACTGTGGGCGTGCACGAACATGCGCAATCTGTCCTCCGATCGGCGTAAACTCGAACTGTACCCGGCTGTCGCATAAGATCTTCCAATCTGCCGACGACTGCCTTTGCACTGCGTCCAAACAAGATAGACTACCCCCGGGCCTCCTGTTCAAAGCATCCGCCACTACATTCGCCCTGCCCGGGTGATACAAGATCTCACAATCGTAGTCCTTCACCAACTCCATCCATCGGCACTGTCTAAGGTTCAGGTCTCGCTGCTGAAATATATACTTTAAGCTCTTGTGGTCAGTGAATATCTGGCACGCTCTCCATACAGATAATGTCGCCAGATCTTAAGTGCAAAGACCACTACAGCCATCTCCAGATCATGAGTGGGGTAATTCTGTTCATGTTTCTTTAATTGCCGCGAAGCATACTCGATCACCCTGTCATGCTGCATCAAAACGCACCCTAGCCCCACTCGTGAAGCATCACAGTAGACCACAAATCCGCCTGATCCTGAAGGCAATGATAGCACTGGTGTCGTAGGCAGTAGAGCCCGTAGCTGTTGGAAACTGTGCTCACACTCCTCCGTCCAATCGAAGCGAACTCCCTTCCGGGTCAACCCGATCAAAGGTGTAGCAATGCGAGAGAAGTCCTGCACGAATCGCCTGTAATAGCCTGCCAGCCCTAGGAAGCTGCGAACCTCCGTCACTGACGTGGGTCTAGGCCAACTCCGAACTGCCTCGATCTTCCTCGGGTCTACATATATACCATCTCGTCTAATCACGTTCCCCAAGAAGTCTACGCTGTCTAGACAGAAAGCACACTTTGAAAATTTGGCAAAAAGCTGATGCTCCCTCAAGGTCTGCAGTGTAATCCGCAGGTGCTGCTCGTGCTCCTCTCTACTCCGAGAATACACCAAGATATCGTCAATGAACACTATGATGAACAGATCAAGATACGGCCGGAAAATACGGTTCATCAAGTCCATAAATACTGCTGGCGCGTTAGTGAGTCCGAACGACATCACCAAAAACTCATAATGGCCGTAACGCGTGCGGAAAGCTGTCCTAGAAATATCCTCCTGTCGAACCCGCAGCTGATGGTAGCCTGATCGCAAATCAATCCTCGAAAAGTATCCTGCCCCCTGAAGCTGGTCGAACAAATCGTTGATACGTGGCAAAGGATACATGTTCCGCACTGTCACCTTGTTCAGCTGGCGGTAGTCAATACACAGACGCAAACTGCCGTCCTTCTTCTTGACAAACAGGACTGGAGCACCCCAAAGAGAAACACTGGGTCGAATGAGTCCCTTATCCAGCAAATCTTGCAACTGACCCTTCAATTCTCTAAGTTTCGTCGGGGCCATTCGATAAGGCGGTACAGAAATAGGCCCCACGCCAGGAACCAAATTAATACAGAAAGAAATATCACGCTCGGGCGGTAGCCCAGGAAGCTCGTCAGGGAACACATCAGGGAACTCGCTAACAACCAGAGCCTGATCCATCGGAACCTCTGTAGCTCTAGTATCGCAAACATAGGTGAGAAATCCCTGACATCCCTTCCTCAAAAGCTGTCCAGCGCGAAAAGAAGAAATCACACTGTGAGGGGTAACACCACGGTCCCCCAACACAACAACAACCGACTCGCCGGGAAAACAAAATCGAACTGTCTTCTCGCGGCAGTCAATAGAAGCATAGCACGTGGCTAACCAATCCATGCCCAAAAGAACGTCGAAGTCCAACATCTCAAGAAGGATCAAATCGACCGGCAACTCACTCTCGCCAATACGGATGGTACAGGATCGGAACACGTGCCTAGCAACAAACGACTCTCCCACAGGAGTAGTCACAACAAGCGGCTGTTCAAGCAAACTAGACTCTCTACCCAAACTCGGCACAAAGTGTGTGGATACGTACGAGTGCGTGGATCCGGGATCGAATAACACGTGTGCATCAACCAAACATACTGGAAGGATACCTGAGACCACCGCATTGGACGCCTGCGCGTCCTGATGCGTCAAAGCAAAAACTCGCACCTGTCCTCCACCTGCGACTGACTGTCCCCTGCCGGCCGCTGGCTGCCCTCTACCTCGGTCACCTCGTCCTCTATGAACAAATCCTCCGCGACCACGACCTCTCTGTGCATGCGTCTGACGTGGAGTAACAGTAGGTACTATCGGCAATGCCGTCTAGGGTGGTGAAGGTGGTAATGTAACATGTAGTGCTGCCGCCTCACTCCGGGGTACCTCAGGACAATCTCGCACACGATGATAAGAACTCCCGCAATGGTAACATCCCGATGATGGTCGCTGACCCTCCTGGGGATAGGAGCTAAATAACCGGCCTCGCCTCGAATCTCTGCCACCTGCAAGGTTCCTGTCACGGCGCCGAAAAGGCCGTCTCTGCACTGACGTATCTGCACGAACTCTCTTCGGCTTTGGGACTGCCGAAGTCTCAGCAAGGCGCTCCTCAACTAATAATGCTGCATCTACTGCTGCTGCATATGTCTCGTAATGCTGCGTGCTGATAGCAAGGAATAGTGGTGTAAGAAAGCCTCGGACAAATCTCTTAACTCGCAACTTCTCAGTAGCCACTAGGTACGGAGCATAAACTGATAGCTCGGTGAACAGCACATCGTACTCTGCCACTGACAACTCTGGCGTCTGGCGTAAGGACTCGAACCTGCGTGCTCTAGCATCTCTGACACTCAGGGGAAGAAAGCGGGCAAGGAATAGCGCCACGAACTCTGTCCAGGTCATAGGAGGAAGACCTGCTGCTCTACCCTTCTCGACTGATTCGCACCATTTCTGCGCAAGACCTTCCAGGTGAAAGCTCGCGAACTCAACCCATCTCGTATCTGCGCATCTAAGTGAACGACATATCCGTGCCATCCTATCAATGAAAGACTGTGGGTCCTCGGCCACATCGGTGCCTGTGAAGACCGGAGGCTTCAGCCTCATAAACTCTGACAGCGATACTGTAATAACCTCTGTAGTCGCAGGTGCAACTGCCTGCACTGTAGGTACCACCACGGTCTCTGCAACGGGTGGAACTATCTCTGGTCGCTGCGCTTGAAGTGTCTCAACTAGAGATCCCATCATCGGCGCATCTCCTGCATACTAGATCCCATCGTCTGGCGCATCTCCTGCACACCAGCCCCTAACATAGCAATCTGATCTGTCACGGCAGGAACAGCCTGCTCAGGCATAACCGGTGTACTACCCGGATCAGTCCTCGTCTCAGACGAGTCAACTCGAATCTCGGCCCTCGCCGCCGCTCTCTGCGCCCTCGTAGTCTTTGGCGGCATAATGGCTGAAAGGAACAACAGGATTCGATAAGGATACGGAAATCGAATCGCAAGAATGTATATACTCAAGAAGGAATTTAAATCAACAAGTCCTAAGGTCGCGTAGGCGGAGTACCGTGTCGTGAGTATGCCGCGGAACATACACACGATACGCTACCCTGCTGCAGCTACCTACTCCATCATACCAGGGTCATCCTACACTCCGAAAGGTAAAACCTACGCTCTGATACCAACTTTGTCATGACCCAAAATTTGTCCCGTGACCGGCACTTAACCACGTAACGTCTACAGGCGTAACGCGACTAAGTGAACCGAAAACCCAGAAATCAAACCAGTGAAAATATAGAGTGTTATAAGTTTTAAATGAAAGCACTTACTAACATGTTAAGAAATCTATGTAAACAATCACCAAGATAGCAATATACGACGCCGTAGCGAAGATCAAGATCCACAAGTGGGAACATCACAGATAGAATAAACTGCAAGTACAGTCGGCTCACAACGAGCTCGACACCAGAAAACAAATAATATACATCATCGTCCTCACACTGTCTCTAAGTCAAATACATACATGGTAGATGGAGAATACTAGAAACAACAATGTACATAACTGAAAGATAAACAGATACCGCACAAAACCCACCTATCAACAAAAGAGCTAGTACACCAACTATGGGGGTATCTGTGTCAAAAGATGCAAAACGCAGCCTGCCGCGACTACTCCGAAGGGTAACCTGCAAACACTGTGGCGCAACGGGGGTGAGTTGCCAACTCGTGAATAGAGATAACATATAAAGGTAATCGCGAGCATGCACGTACTGCGCTACTCTATCATGTGCCAAACGATGATATCAATATGTGGTAAGCAATATGTGCAATAATCATGCAAGTGCTCTATCAGGTAATATAACTACAGGATGAGGTACAATAATATATATGCTGAGCATAGGCAATATAACATCTACACGGAATGTCAACGTGGAATATATAATCGGTGTCTATCAATACACCCAGATCCCCCAAATAGCTCAGGCGCCGGCACTCTCATCGGCCCTCTAATCCTGTAAATCTCTGAGAATCACGAGTGCCCAACATCGGCAGCCGAATATCATAAATACTCGTGTCCAGCATCGACACGCAAATCCTTATCCATCGGGCCCCGTCAGTCCGGGTCCGCCCACGGGCTCCGTCTGCGGTATCGGCCCTCGGCCCCGGCAGCATGGATCACCCCGCATCCATCTATCGACTCTGATCAGTATCCTCCGGATAACTGTCAGGTCTAACCAATCACCGGTAAGTAGTAGTCCCTCTTCCGGGCTCACCGTCTACTACACAGCGAAACCGTTCTCGCCCCGGGGTACCATACCGGGTCCACCATGTACCCGTAATCGGCCTCAACCAGCTCCTCGATTCGGGTTCACATATATCACTCCAGCACTGAGGAAACACATGGTGGACGCACCGAAATATCATATCAAGGGAACCGGGTTTTTAAATGATTACATAATTGAAATAGCCACGGTTCCCAAATCCAGAAATCACATATAATCCAAACCAATATGCAAGTCAATGATCCGATATGATATTTGCATCAAGTATGAATATCATGTCAAGTCACATAAAGATGAGCTACAACATAATGATCCGATGTGATATATGCATCAAGTATGAAATCATGTCAAGTCAGATAAAGATGGGCTACAACATAATGATCCGATGTGATATATGCATCAAGTATGAATATCATGTCAAGTCACATAAAGATGAGCTACAACATAATGATCTGATGTGATATATGCATCAAGTATGAATATCAAGTCAAGTCACATAAAGATGAGCTACAACATTATGATCCGATGGAAATTCTACAATGTGAGTGTCATGGCAATTACTAACGGTGTGTGTGTAACATGCAGGATAGTGCTCGTGCAACATGAACCGTTAGTAATGGTGCGGTGTTCTATCAATTCTAGTTTATATCCATATAGCAGAGAATGAAGTATGCACTAAATAGTAGCCATGAACAGTCAAGGTCTGTAAATGTAGCTATAGGGTCCTATCAGCCCTGACGTAGAACGCCATGCGGGCGATATCCCCGTAGATGTTAAATCTACTCACAGTAGTCTCTCGCTAGGTATAGCCAACAACTTGTTTCCCCTTCTGCGCGGCGTCCGCCGTACTCGCCTGCGAACCTAGAATTACACAATATATCATACATAAGCTTGACATCACACAAACACGACATTAAATCCAAACTAGTAACTCGTGTCGTGAACCAAGCGCGCGTGTGTGCGATACGCTAAAACGTGTGATTACGCGCCTGAAGCCACTCCGACGCGTCGCGATACGCAGAAACCCAAAACCCATACACACGTATCACGCGTGTCGCGAAGATTAAAATACGGGAAAATAGGTAATCACCTCCAGATTTTGATACAGAAATGATATTGTAAAACTATATATACCAAAATAACCCACATAGCAGAAGACTCCAGTGGCACAAATCCCAAATCCCAACTCACCCATCTGGCTGCAAATTGCGGCCATAATGAATATTCCGGCGGCCTGGGTAGGGGGGTGGGCTTCCAGGTTTGGTGTGTGCACTCTATACCCCCTATACATGCTACAGTAATATCTAGTTTTGCTCTGAAACATCTCGGGTAGTAGCAGATCCTACAGAGCCTTAAATGAAGTTAAAATCCACACTTTTTGCACTAAAATGGAACTTTATGGTATTTCTGTGCAACCGAAACAAAACCTGGCCTAAAATAGCTCTAATAACACATAATAGAGCTAACTCATCTAACAAAACCCTAATCTAACATGTGAATCACAAATATCCTTTAATATCACTAAAAATGCACAAAAATGAGATTTTTTCTAAATAATACTACAAGTTTAAGAAAAAGGAGTGCTAACATGAGTTAATACCTCCAAAACACCTTATAAAACACCAAAAGTCTCAGCTTTTGCACCAAGTGTGCAGATTTGCCTTCGAACACCTCAAAAAGCCCCTTTTCCCATGGTTTTGTGAAGAAAATGAGTTGATTTGTGTAGGGTTTTGTGTAGGGATCAAAGGGAAATGAAAAAGGATAAGAAAAGATGGAGAAAGATGGGGTTTTTCTGCTGCAATGCTGCAGAATTCTGAAGTGGGGAAAAGAGAGAGAGAGAAGGGAAGAAAATGGGTCTAAAGGTCAAACTTTCACCTAACCACCATGCCTCATTGTTTAATTGGATTTTGAATTATAAAATGGGTTATGATATGATTAAAATGGCGGGGATAAGTTAGCAACCATGCAACAAAAGAATTGGCTAACACTTTAAACCTAGGTCTCAAAAATGGCTAAGTGTGTAAAGTGTACACTATAAAGGAAAATTTTCCAATTGCTAACACGACTAAATAACTAATAATCCTATGTACACATATATAATAACACGTAAAATTACTAATTATCATGAAAAACATTCTAACGGAAATTCAAAGTGTTACAATAAATCATGAAAAATCCAAATAAAATCACAAAAACTCAAATATATTCATTTTCCTTCATTCTTGAACTCAAAGCTAGCTTGGATCTTCATTCAAAACATCATTTTGGAGGAAAAGAAGATGAGTTTGGTTTCTTGGTTTTGGTCTTTTGTGGAGGTATAAAACCCTAACCCTAATCCTTTTTGTTGTTTCTAAATTTCTAATTAGTATATTAATTGTTTATTTAAGCTTTTAATTTCTTGTTTGAAATTCAAGACTTGATTTTTATGATAATCTAGTTAGGGTAAAACTTGATTTATGTGTTTAATGTTTTATTGAAGTGTTAATTTGTGATTAGGAAAAGATTAACCTAGTAGAAAATGTTAATTTTTGCTAATGAACACTTTGTTTAATTATGCAATTTTGCTTACTAGGTTTTTGCTAAAATTTATTTAGCAAGTGTTAAAAATATAGGAATGGTTTAGATAGTTTAGTTAAGCTATTTTAAGGTGTTCGTAATCGCTAGATATGCATTAGCTTTAATCTAGTGCGAAATATTGCGATAGGTTGCTTACTAGATTTCGGGTTTTTTCCGACATGGGTTCGATTGGTCGTTGAGAGGTTATATCTATTGTATTCCTCGTAATTTTTGTGTTGTGTTGCTCGATCGGGACGATCGGGGTCTAGACTTGTGTTTTGTTGTTTAGCGACCCCAATTAGGGTTTTTGGCCGATGTCGTGCGCGATAGATGCGCTATGCGCGCAGTGTAATTTTCAGGGCGTTATTCTTGCGTTTCGATGTCTTTTCGTTGATGCAGGATTTTTGCTTATGTGATGTGTTTGTGAAATTTTAGGTTCGCAAGCGGGGACTTCGGACGCTACGACAAGGGAAAACAGGTGGTAGGCTTCACTTAGCCAGGAGCGTTGGTGAGTAGATTTAACATCTACAGGGAATCGCCCGCATGGCGTTATGCGTCTGGGCTAGAGATGCTATTTCTATCGCATATTCTATGTCATATTTAGAATTGCACATTTACCCGATTACTTAGATATTGTTGTGCTTGGACTAGTATCCTTAGGACACTGCACATATTATTAACGATTCATGTTGCACGAGCACTGATTGTATGCTACACACACCGTCAATAATTGCCATGTCACGCATAACCCACTTATAGATATAATATTGCTTGGTTAGGGACATTGAGACTTTGATTCATATTTCTTTACGCATTGACTTATAGCATACCTGTCTACCTACATGCTTACACATATGTTCTGACATACTTACATGCTAGTTACCTGTATACCTATAGAGTATTTACCATTAGTGATAGGTACATGCACACTTTACGACATAGCTACAGGTATACCTTGCACACCTATTTCGCTTATACCCAGAGGATATACTACATCATTTATTTATAGGTAAATACATATATCTTGTTATACCTTTATGTTGCACATGTATCTGGTTATAGCTACATGTTTACCTTTACTTGATGTTAATTTAGAATTGGAGAGTTTAGGAACCGCATGATATTATATTAACTTGTTACAGTTAATTGCTGCTTTTCCTTTATATGTTCGCATTTCAGATTTTTGATGCGTATATTATATTCAAGGATTTTTGCAATGAGATATGGATTTTTCATGATGTTTTCTGGATTTGGGGACCGTGGGAGTTCATGAAATTATGCATTATTTGAAAAACCCGGTTTCCCTTGATATGATATTTCAGCAGCCACCATGAGATTTATCGGTTCGGATATATATACCCCACGTGAGGAACAGAGGGGTCCGTGTGCGGGTACATGGTGGGGCCCGGAGGTACCCCAGGGCAAGAGTCGTGGAGTAGACGATGAGTTAGTGGGGGAACCATACCATCCGGTGACATTACCAATGACTTGGCGGTTATCATGTGGATACCGACGGGAGTCCTGTACGTATAGATACGTCGAGAGGCGAGGGTCAGAGCTAGGCACTCGAGCTTTCGGGATAGCGTATGATACGTACCTATCAGGGTGCCAGTCATGGTGACAGCACCTGATAGACCTGCATTTCTGTGTCGATGCTTGACACATTAGTTTCATGATATTTCTTTTTACTCCTTTGTATATATAACAGGGGTTTAGGCCGCTGTTATATATGCCCTTACACCAATATTAGTGGAATGGGACGCAAATATATATGTATTGACATTAAATTATATACATCATCATATTTATTCATGCAAATATACCTAGAATGTAAAGGACTCATTGACATTGGATTTAGGACATTTGAGAATTTATTTTATAGTGATTACAGGATATATGTGAGATCTACTTGATATTGTACATTCGGGGTATACGAGATATACTTGATATTGTACATACGGGATATGTGAGATCTACTTGATGTTGTACATTAAGGATATGTGAGACTTACTTGATATGATAGCCAAATTGGGGGCTGATTTGGGGAAATTGGGATTTGGATTGTCTTGATGGATTTTGATCCTACCACGATGTCAGGATTCCGTGGAAATGACATGTTTCATTCCATACTCTACATTTACTGTTTATGCACTGCTTCATGCATTAGTGTACCTGTTAGAGTACCTTCCATAACTGTTGCGTTTACATACCTTTATTCATATCATTTCTTCATGTATTAGTAGTACCTGTTAGAGTACTTTTCATGACTGTTGCATTTACATACCTTTATTTATATGCATTGCTTCATGAATTAGTTGTACCTGCTAGTGTACCTTTCATGATTATTGCATTTATATGACTTTTTATTGCTATTAATTGCACATGTTAGATTCACGCTGTAGGTGCATACTCGAGATTACCTGCATATGTTATTTACTATTTACGAGTTGGCAACTCACCCCCGTTGTGCCACAGTGTTTGCAGGTGTTCCTCAGGATAGTCAGAGGCAGGCTATTATCATACATCTTATCATCTTTTGCTACGGATACCGCATCAGCTCACAGTGTGCAGTTTGCTTAGGTGGGTTTGTGGTTATTCGTTGTATTGTATAATCGTTGTATCCCTGTACTCTCCATCTACTATTTTCATATTGACTTAGAGACATGGTGAGGACGACGTTGTATATTATTTTGTGACTTGTTGTCTTTTATACAATTTCCTTTCTATCGTCTTCTATTTCTTCGCTACGGCATTGTATATTTGTTGTGGTGGTTGTTTTCCGCCTTTGGACGTGGATTTGCTCCCGTTGGGGATGCTTTACTTTTTATTTATGTTTTACCCACTTTTGGGGTTGGTTTTTATAAAGGAGGTGCTGCCGAAATTTTCAAGAAAGAAAATTGGACTTAAAGAATTTATACTTGAGATTTTTTTTAAGGGTTTAAACAATATTTCTTATCTTTTCTTGTCTTTTAATGGTTTAGATTTCTGGGTTTTGTCTTTCTTTTATTGCGTTACGCCTGTAGACGTTGCGTAGCATTAGGGCCGTCACGTGCCAATTTCGGGTCGTGACAAAGTTGGTATCAGAGCGCTAGGTTTTTACCTTATGGAGTGTAGGATGACCTTGATATGATGGAGTAGGTAGCTTAAGCAGAGTAACGTAGTGTGTGTATGTCTGCAGCATACTCACGATTCAGTACTCCGCCTAAAATGACCTAAGTACAATTACTTGAAATTCCTTCCTTGATGATTCATATCCTTGTGATTCGATTTCCGTGTTCATATCGAATCCTATCCCTATTTATAGCCTTTGCCGCCGACGACTATGGGGACTCAGTGAGGTGCAGCGAGGGCCGAGGTCAGAGTTGACTCGGGTGGGTCAAGGACTGACCAGGATGGCACGCTCGTTGCACAGGTGTAGACGGATCCGCCTTCGACAAATAGTATCGCTAGGCTTGTGGCAGAGATGCTGGACATGCGCCAGACGATGAGTTCATTGGTTGAGGCCATTCGAGCGCAGCGACAGGAGGTTTTCAACCTTGCTACCCAGTTGTTCCTTGCGATCCGCACACAGTATTTCATCACCTACATAGCACCAGTGGATGCAGCTCCAGTTTACAAGACAAGTATTCCAGAGACTCTGAAAGTTCCGGAACAGTGGAGGGCTCGTACCGGTGTACCAACCCAGAGACAGAGGACTAGTCGTCGAGATAGGTTTCGTGACCGTTGCGGGAGTAGCAGAGGTTTGGGACGAGGGGATTCGTGTTAGCTAGATCAGCCGTTTGTTGTGTTAACTTCTGTCAGCGATTCTTTTGTTGCGCGACACGTATTTCTGTCGTATGCCAATCGGTTAGGAGATTCATCCGTCACTTGATCCTTCTAGAGATGTTGGATTTGACATTCTCCTGGGCATGGACTGGTTAGTTACGTGCTAGGCGTCTGTGGACTACCGCGAGGAAACAGTCAGGTTTGTTTTTCTGGCAAGTCAGTTCTTGTTGTGCAGGGGGACAGTGGTGCCGCCTCTCACAGCTCGAATTCAGCCTTTTTCGCTAGTCGGCTTTTGAGGAGAGGATGTCGAGGATTCTTGGCGTTCATTCATGATACCGGAGCCACAGTGGGTTTGTTGGACCGGGTTCTTATCGTGCGAGAGTTATCCGACGTTGTTCCAGATGAGCCGGCGGAGCTTAGGGAGCTTAAGGATCAGCTGCAGAGTTGTTTATTAGGGGGATTGTGCGTCTGAGCGTTTCACATTGGGGAGCTCCTATTTCTGTTCGTCAAGGAGGAAGACGACAGTTTGAGGTTGTGTCTGATGGATCGTCAATTGAACCGGTTTACGGTGCGGACAGGTATCCTTTACCTCGCATTGACGATTTCTTCGATCAGCTCCTAAGTGCGAGACATTTTTTTTCTAGTTTTGTTTGGGGATCAGGTCATCATTGTTGCGGGTTCGGAGTGATGACATTCCGAAGACTGCCTTGTGCGTGCTACGGGCTTTGTGTGTTTTGGTGGTGTCGTCGGGCTCACCAATGCCCTAGCAGCATTCGTAGATATGATGAACCGGATTTCTTCAGGCCGTTCCTCGACCAGTTATTGTTGTGTTATTGATGACATTCTGGTCTATTCTTTGTGTCTTGAGGGACAGGAGCAGCACTTGAGGATTTGTTTTGCAGACATTGGGAGAGCCCCAGCTGTTTGCTAGATTCTCGGAGTGTTCCTTCAGGCTTGTTGTGTTGAGTCCTAGGTCTTGTAGTTACGGGAGACGGTTTTTTGTATGGTCCCGAGGAAGATCGTGGACATACAGCTTAGTCCCAGGCTTGTGTTCGGACGGAAGTCCGCAGATTTTTGGGCTTAGCAGGTTGTTACCGCCGTTTCGTGCAGGATTGCTAGTGTAGTGCTGCACCGTTGACTGGACTGACCTGAAAGGAGGTTTCTTTTCTTTGGACTGAGGCATGCGTGCGGAGTTTTTCAGAAGTTGGAGATTCGGTTAACAACTGCACCTGTTCTTTCTTGCTTTTTGGTTCGGGCGACTTTATTGTTTTAACTGTGATGTTTCGCGAGTGGGGCTCGATTGTGTACTGAAGTGACACTATAGAGTTATCGCTTTTGCTTCTCTACATTTGGAGGAAGTACGAGCAGGATATCCCACTCATGATCTAGAGATGGCCGCGGTAGTAGTGCGTTGGGGATTGGAGACACTACTTGTTCGAGAGTCGTGTCAGATTTTCATGGACCACCAGAGCTTAATGTACATCTTCCTGCAGCGGGTTTTGATTATTGAGACAGCGCCGTTGGATGGAACGTGTGGAGGATTGTGTTTGTGAGATCCTTTATTACCCTTGGCAAGGCGATTGTGGTAGCTGATGCTGGATTCGTAGGCCCGGGGTTAGTTTGTTCCAGTTGTGCGCAGTCAGAGACAGTCTTCTGCAGATTTACAGTTCTTGTGCGATCGTGGAGTATAGCTTAGGTTTGCCTCTACTGAGGGGACAGCTTGCTCATGTCTGCGCCCGACCACTTTTCCCTAATCGTTTTCGCGAGGTACTGCCTGCCGATGCTCGTACATCAGAGATACTCGAGCATACTCGGCAGGGTAGTGATTCGGAGTCCTTGATTTATGACCAGATGTACTACGTTTAGGGAAGCGTTTGTGTACCTGATACTATTGGGTAGAGACGTGAAATCCTAGAGCAGGCACATCTGTCAACTCTCTGTACTCATTTAAGTTCCACCAGCATTTGACGTGACTTGTGAGATAGTTACGGGTGGGCAGGGATATAAAGAGAAGTTTCGGAGTTCATTTCGAGGTGGCTGTCTTGTTGTGTGTTAAGGTTGAGCATTTGAGACCGGCTGGAGAGTTGCAACCTTTAACCGTTCTGGAGTGGGAATGGGAGCAGGTCTCCATGAATATTCGTTGTGGCGTCTACCAAGGTTTAGTCTGGGTGTGACTCCATTCGGATGCTAGTTGTCCGGTTATACTCAGGTTGCTCAGTCGTCCTTGGTTAAGTTTGTGCGTTGCACGGAGTTCCTTCATGGGTCGTATCCAAATAGGGCACCCTATTCGCTTGCCGTCTTGGGCAGGAACTTCAGGAAGCCTTGGGTACTGGTTAAGCTTTAGCTCCGTGTTTCCATCCGCAGGATGATGGTTTTGTGAGAGCAGGCTATACCGACTCTGGAGGATATGCTTGTGCGTTCGTATTAATTATTGTCAGCAGTTGGGATCGTCATTTGCCATTGTTAGGACTCTCCTTCGATAGCAGTTATCAGGAGACATTCCAATTGGCAACCTTTAAGTTTTGTTTGTTAGGTGGTGTCGATCTCCAGTCTGTTTTTCTGACTCTGCGTAGTAGGATTTTTAGACCCCAGCTAGTCTAGAGACTTCGGAAATGATCCAGCTGTTTCAGGTGAGGATGATGACAGTCCTGTGCGGACAGAGGTCTTATGCCGACCATGGTGATCGCAGGCTCGAGTTCGCAGTGGGAGATCATGTATTCCTACGGATTTTTTCGATGAAGGACGTGTTGAGTTTTGGGAAGCTTACCCAGAATTGTAGGTACTTTCGAGATCCTTAAAGTGAGTTAGTTCCGTTGCCTTTAATTTGGCACTTCCGCCCAGATTATTGAGTATTCACCCCGTATTCCTTGTGTCGATACTTTGCAATTACCTTCATGACCTTTCTCACATGATTCAGCACCAGACCATTTAGCTTGGACGCGATCTTTCGTTCACCAGCAGCCAATTGTGTTAATGGCTAGGCGGGTGGAGAAACTTCAGTCAAGGGTCTTTCCATCTGTGAAGGGTTTTTCTTGGACGTAGCCGTATAGAGAGGTAATCACTTGGGAGGCTGCGAACGAGATATGGGAGTTTAGTAATCCTCTCTTTGAAGGTACGCTTAGTAAAAATTTTTAATTCGGAGACGAATTTTTATAAAGGGGGGAGATTGTAACGTTTCAGAAATCGTTTTGCGAATTTTCCCGTTTTAGGGCAAAATTGTCGGTATTTTCCGTTTTAATCCGATTTCGATCAAACGTCCGTATAAACTTGCCGGCACCTTTTTTAGCTAAAATAAAGCTTGTGCGCGAACTTTAGGGGTATTTGGGAGGTTTTGGTTCAGATAGAATTTTTCCTAAATAAAATATTATTTTAAGCGGTATTTGGTGCACGTAAATCGGGAAATTTCTTCTCTTGAGAATAAATTATTTTTTTGTCACTAGAATATTTTGGAAACTTCTTTTTAAATATCTAGATATTTTTTGGAGCGCAAAAGGTTTTATTTTAAAAAGAAAAGAAAATGTGTAAAGGTGGCATATAGCATTTATTAGCATTTATTACTCTTTTTCCTAGCATTTTCTTCACAAAAATTCAAAAAAATACCCCCTCACCCCCTTGGCCGGCACTTCCCTTCCCCTTGCTGCCCCTTATCATTCCCACTCTTTTTCAACTCATTTTGCATCAAATAAATCATGAAAAACTCAAATATATTCATTTTCCTTCATTCTTGAACTCAAAGCTAGCTTGGATCTTCATTCAAAACATCATTTTGGAGTAAAAGATGATGAGTTTAGTTTCTTGGTTTTGATCTTTTGTGGAGATATAAAACCCTAACCCTAATCCTTTTTGTTGTTTCTAAATTTCTAATTAGTATATTAATTGTTTATTTAAGCTTTTAATTTCATGTTTGAAATTCAAGACTTGATTTTTATGATAATCTAGTTAGGGTAAAACTTGATTTATGTGTTTAATGTTTTATTGAAGTGTTAATTTGTGATTAGGAAAAGATTAACCTAGTAGAAAATGTTAATTTTTGCTAATGAACACTTTGTTTAATTATGCAATTTTGCTTACTAGGTTTTTGCTAAAATTTATTTAGCAAGTGTTAAAAATATAGGAATGGTTTAGATAGTTTAGTTAAGCTATTTTAAGATGTTTGTAATCGCTAGATATGCATTAGCTTTAATCTAGTTCGAAATATTGCGATAGGTTGCTTACTAGATTTCGGGGTTTTTCCGACGTGGGTTCGATTGGTCGTTGCGAGGTTATATCTATTGTATTCCTTGTAATTTTTGTGTTGTGTTGCGCGATCGGGACGATCGGGGTCTAGACTTGTGTTTTGTAGTTTAGCGACCCCAATTAGGGTTTTTGGCCGATATCGTGCGCGATATATGCGCTATACGCACAGTGTAATTTTCAGGACGTTATTCTTGCGTTTCGATGTCTTTTCGTCGATGCAGGATTTTTGCTTATGTGATGTGTTTGTGAAATTTTAGGTTCGCAAGCGGGGACTTCGGACGCTACGACAAGGGAAAACAGGTGGTTGGCTTCACTTAGCCAGGAGCGTTGGTGAGTAGATTTAACATCTACAGTGGAATCGCCCGCATGGCGTTATGCGTCTGGGCTAGAGATGTTATTTCTGTCGCATATTCTATGTCATATTTAGAATTGCGCATTTACCCTATTACTTAGCTATTGTTGTGCTTGGACTAGTATCCTTAGGACACTGCACATATTATTGACGATTCATGTTGCACGAGCACTGATTGTATGCTACACACACCGTCAATAATTGCCATGTCACGCATAACCCACTTATAGATATAATATTGCTTGGTTAGGGACATTGAGACTTTGATTCATATTTCTTTACGCATTGACTTATAGCATACCTGTATACCTACATGCTTACACATATGTTCTGACATACTTACATGCTAGTTACCTGTATACCTATAGAGTATTTTACCATTAGTGATAGGTACATGCACACTTTACGACATAGCTACAGGTATACCTTGCACACCTATTTCGCTTATACCCAGGGGGTATACTACATCATTTAGTTATAGGTAAATACATATATCTTGCTATACCTTTATGTTGCACATATATCTGGTTATAGCTATATGTTTACCTTTACTTGATTTTAATTTAGAATTGGAGAGATTAGGAACCGCATGATATTATATTAACTTGTTACAGTTAATTGTTGCTTTTCCTTTATATGTTCGCATTTTAGATTTATGATGCGTATATTATATTCATGGATTTTCGAATTGAGATATGGATTTTTCTTGATGTTTTCTGGATTTGGGGACCGTGGGAGTTCATGAAATTATGCATTATTTGAAAAACCCGGTTTCCCTTGATATGATTTTTCAGCAGCCACCATGAGATTTATCGGTTCGGATATATATACCTCACGCGAGGAACGGAGGGGTCCGTGTGCGGGTACATGGTGGGGCCCGGAGGTACCCCGGGGCAAGAGTCGTGGAGTAGACGATGAGTTAGTGGGGGAACCATACCATCCGACGACATTACCAATGACTCGGCGGTTATCATGTGGATACCGACGGGAGTCCTGTACGTATAGATACGTCGAGAGGCGAGGGTCAGAGCCAGGCACTCGAGCTTTCGAGATAGCGTATGATACGTACCTATCAGGGTGCCAGTCGTGGTGACAGCACCTGATAGACCTGCATTTCTGTGTCGATGCTTAACACATTGGTTTCATGATATTTCTTTTTACTCCTTTGTATATATAACAGGGGTTTAGGCCGCTGTTATATATGCCCTTACACCAATATTAGTGGAATGGGACGCTAATATATGTGTATTGACATTAAATTATATACATCATCATATTTATTCATGCAAATATACCTAGAATGTAAAGGACTCATTGACATTGGATTTAGGACATTTGAGAATTTATTTGATATTGATTACAGGATATATGTGAGATCTACTTGATATTGTATATTCGGGGTATACGAGATATACTTGATATTGTACATACGGGATATGTGAGATCTACTTGATGTTGTACATTAAGGATATATGAGACTTACTTGATATGATAGCCAAATTGGAGGCTGATTTGAGGAAATTGGGATTTGGATTGTTTTGATGGATTTTGATCCTACCACGATATCAGGATTCCGTGGAAATGACATGTTTCATTCCATACTCTACATTTACTGTTTATGCACTGCTTCATGCATTAGTGTACCTATTAGAGTACCTTCCATGACTGTTGCGTTTACATACCTTTATTCATATCATTTCTTCATGTATTAGTAGTACCTGTTAGAGTACCTTTCATGACTGTTGCATTTACATTCCTTTATTTATATGCATTGCTTCATGTATTAGTTGTGCCTGCTAGTGTACCTTTCATGATTATTGCATTCATATGACTTTTTATTGCTATTAATTGCACATGTTAGATTCACGCTGTACGTGCATACTCGCGATTACCTGCATATGTTATTTACTATTCACGAGTTGGCAACTCACCCCCGTTGTGCCACAGTGTTTGCAGGTGTTCCTCAGGATAGTTAGAGGCAGGCTATTATCATACATCTTATCATCTTTTGCTACGGATACCACATCAGCTCACAGTGTGCAGTTTGCTTAGGTGGGTTTGTGGTTATTCGTTGTATTGTATAATCGTTGTATCCCTGTACTCTCCATCTACTATTTTCATATTGACTTAGAGACTTGGTGAGGACGACGTTGTATATTATGTTGTGACTTGTTGTCTTTTATACAGTTTCCTTTCTATCGTCTTCTATTTCTTCGCTACGGCATTGTATATTTGTTGTGGTGGTTGTTTTCCGCCTTTGGACATGGATTTGCTCCCGTTGGGGATGCTTTACTTTTTATTTATGTTATACCCACTTTTAGGGTTGGTTTTTATAAAGGAGGTGCTGCCGAAATTTTCAAGAAAGAAAATTGGACTTAAAGAATTTATACTTGAGATTTTTTTTAAGGGTTTAAACAATATTTCTTATCTTTTCTTGTCTTTTAATGGTTTAGATTTTTGGGTTTTGGCTTTCTTTTACTGCGTTACGCCTGTAGACGTTGCGTAGTATTAGGGCCGTCACGTGCCAATTTCGGTCGTGACAACACAGTTGTGATGAATAGTCATTACCCCACCCTAGACCCCTACGGATACGGCAAACTACCCGTCAAGTACCCGAAGTGAAGCGGTCTCCCTCAACAACGTGAGCAGGCCACTAAGCACTTCGAAATACCCGGTAGTTTGTGCACCCCACCTTGGGTCTATCCTAGGAGCAAAAACAGTAAAAAGAAATAATACAATGGTGGCAACAACCGCAACCTGGATGTGCCTCGCAAAATAATATTACAACTTATTACAATTACATCGAATGAATTAATACAATAACCCATCACAAAACCCCGGCTAATCATCACAACAATCCAATAGAGTTCATAATCACAAACAATTAAAACATTACAGATATGTGCAACCCCTTGCCAACCGACATACTAGCAGTTAGGGGAGGTTTACGAACACATAATACAGTTCACATATATAATCAAACAAGTAAACATCGTATAATTTCGATCGATCAAACCCATTAGATTCTGCTCCAAAACTTCTCTGTAAACCTGAGACTTGAGCAAAAAATAAACATTCCAGAAAAGACAAAATATTCACAGAAGAGTTACTGGGGAGATTTGGGGTGAATCGGGCTCAACTCAGCAGCGGATCCGCGGCGGATCGGTGGGATCGGCCGCGGTTCCGCGGTGTGTTGGCCGATTCATGCACCCAAATTTCTCCAGTATTCTTAGGTTTCCCTGTAGGTTATTCTGGAGGTCCCTGAAAAATTTTTGGACCTCAATTTAAAATCGACAGAAACTATGTGAATACGATGTATTTTCCTGTTCGTTTTGCGTTCGAAATTCATATGACTTTGCAAGTAAGTTAATTATTGTTTAGTGAGGCTCTGATACTACTGTAAGTCGATGTGCAACGCCCCACGAGTTGCGGGGAGGCAGAAATATGAAAAACGATCATGTTCTATAAGCATACATCGACTAACCGAAGATCTTTGCTAAACGATAATTAACAACAACCATAGAAGTTCTTAGCTACTATGAAAAGAAATTATACCTAGTGAATCTTGTCCTTCTTCTTTACGATCTCTACGTTCTTCTCGGCCTCCTCTAAGTGATAGATGATCCACCCGAGAACCCTAATCCAAGCTTCACCTCCTAACTTGAGGTAACTAAGTTTCTCTAGTTGCTAATCAAAGGAACTTAGATCATATAGAGTTAGGTTATGGAATGTTTAGTCTATTCTAATCCTTGTTCTCAACTCATGAGTGGTAGGATTAGAGCTTGAAGAGAGAGTGAGCTTGAGGAGAGAGAAGGTGAACTAGAATAATGAAAATGAAATTGTTTCTCACTTGATATATGAAGCATAATGAATAAATCAATAAATGATTAAAATGAGATTATTCATCATGCTACATTAATGCATTATGAGTGATTCACTATGTGAGTCATTAAGCATTTAATAATGCATTAATGACATAATGAATCACACATTATGAGTCACAATATCATTTAATGACAATGCCACCTAAACCCTCAAGTCACCATGCTTCTAGAAGCTTCCCGGAAATTACGAGAATGCCCCTCCCATCCGTGAAAACACGGAAAAACTTTAGACTGTATAAATCCTATAACCTGATACTAGAATCTGGCTTAAACCAAAGCCGTCTAGTAAAAACTGTCCGAATGTCGTACGTGCGTTAAAACACGTATTCGTCCGAACCCTTGTCGTAAAACCGTACGACCTCTATATAGTTTCGCCTGGAGTTGGGAAAACTCTGTGTGGGACTCTAAAGACTTGACTACTACGCTGGCAGTTGGTTTAACCACAGACCGCAAGCGGCACTAGCTGTACATAACGGTCCCCAGGTAGATGTCGATAAGAAGGCCGATGAGGAAACCCATCCGAACTCCTACTGAGCCTGTCCGTGACAATATTCTGTTAGTTGTATGTATGCCCTAGAGGCCAGTGTTGTACAGATGATGTATATTAT
The DNA here is from genome assembly GCA_030015575.1 of Agapanthus africanus. NCBI lineage: Eukaryota > Viridiplantae > Streptophyta > Magnoliopsida > Asparagales > Amaryllidaceae > Agapanthus > Agapanthus africanus. The sequence goes on along the minus strand of CM057344.1, from coordinate 239,042,546 downwards.
ATTGGATGCTTGGACATATATAGAGATGACTTTCTTGCTCGATATGATAGTATGCTATCTGGTTACTCTTTATCTTAACATGTACACTTGTCTCTTTAAATTGTCTTATAGTTACATGTTGATAAAGCCCTTAGGATGTGTACTTGACTACCTGGACTATGATGCAGATCATACTAGTGGGGACATGGTAGTCCATAAGTACATCCTTCAAGGTCCCTAGTCGTGGGTGTATCGAGACAGGGCATCGATATACCAGTGTAGACTAGCGTATACGCTTCTCGACCCATGAGATGGGCGATGGATGATCCCATGTCCATTGGTGTTTGACATCAGAGATGGTATACGGGTGCTCAGTGGAGACTGGGTACACTGGACGAACTCGCCGAGAACTCCCAGATAGTATTATACCTCACGTCAGATGGCAGTTCTCTGGTGACACTTGTACAGGTTAGTCTGTAGACCCGAGATCGTCATAGAGTCTTGTGTGATTCCCACTGTGCTTTGATCTCCACCTTACCACGTCCATGAGGGCGTGCAAAACGGTGGTCTTTAGGTACAGTCCCGAGTCACATGGAGGCAATGAGCGATAGGAGGGGTTTCGTCTCTCCCGGTATTGGGGGTTGATGTTGCGCTGTGCTCGATTAGCCGTAACAGGGAAGTCCCTGGCCAGGGCTGATCAGAGATTTGCTGGTAAGTGTTACCAGTAGTTTCTCGACCCGTTATGAGCCTCACATCGGCACGACTTATCGGTTATTGGGGTCTGACGTTTACCACCCCTAGACTTGATATGCGACATATCAGACGAACAGACCGGACTGTACGGTAAGTGTTACTGGTTGGATTCACAGGAGTGTGAGCGGGCTAGCTCGTCGATCTTCTGATCGCTCAATATCCGGATGGCCGTTACGTTTAGCAGACCGCTTGCGGCTTGTGGGTGCTTGATATGATCATCATCTGCTACCGGCGTATTGACGAGTCTTTAGAGTCCTACACAGACGTTTCCTGGCTCAAGCGAAACGAAATAGGAGCGCATATGAGATATGTGCAGGACCGAGAATAATGCGTGTATGTGATACCGTATTTCATTCTCGAGATGAATGTATCGATTGGTTATATTCGATATAACCTAGATATTGAATCAAGGATTGATTCGATGAGCCGATACATAGGTTACTAGTCGGTTATATGCGATATGACCGGATCGTTAAATCAAATGTTGATTTAATGATTTAATGTAAAATTATATATTTGATATATTACTTTGCATTAACTAGTATTGGTTCACTTTAAATAGATTTTCTCACTTGATGTGCAAGAAGTATATGTGAAATACTTTTGTGCACATATTTGTATCATGTTTGATGATACTTGATCATTTAGTTAAGTGTATAGAATTAAACCATGATTAATTTGATGATTAGGGTTTTGCTTTTTCATTTATTTATTTATTTGTTCATTTATTTATTTGGAAATGGTTTAGATGAGAATGGTGGCTTTATTTGTTTCTAGTTGAAGCTTCATGAAGCTTTGACTTCTTAACCATTCTTGTCTTCATGCTTAACCCTAACCGATCCAAGTAACCATGGTCTATTCTCTACACTCAACTATGGTTAGCTTATGATAAGTATTGATTTATTTTTCATTTTAAAAGAAGACTTATCATATTCTAGCTTCATTCTCTCCTTCTTCTTCAAGAAAGAAAGCTTGATGCCATCAATGGCAACTTGAGTTCTAAAGTGAGAAATCCAATTCTAAAGTGAACCCACCTCCTATTTCTTCACCCTCTACCTCTTGCCAAGTTGTTTTGGGTGTTTTCTTCACAAGTTTCACAAATTTGTGAAGTCGGAGCCTGAACTTGTGATGCCTCGACGTAGATCATCTTCGGCACGAAGCCGACGACCTAGTCCGCCCATTTCTCCGATCAAGCCGACGATTGAGTCCAGGATTCGAGATGGACAGTGAGAGGATGCCTACGTGGAGCCAAGGAAGTGGATATCCGGATCTACAAAGGTTGTAGCCTCTCTCCTTTAGTTAAGTTGTTAACTAGTTTAGTTTTTCGCCTAAATTTCTAGTTAACAATCCGTATTAGCGTTTCTCGGCACCCGTAAAATTTGAAATTGGCATGGTTGATGCCTTGTGAGACCTCTTGAGAGTGCCTAGGAACCCTACAGTGGTATCAGAGCCTAGCTAGAGCCTTAGGCGAAGTCTAGACGACGTTTGAAACCCGAACGAACCCGAAACCCTAAAACCCAAGTGCTCTCTGGACTTTTTCTAAAATCTGGGATTTTTCCATATTAAAAATGCTTAAAAAATTCAGCAGGGAAATCTAAGAATTACGATGCAAAATTTATCCAATGAACAGTAAAAAGTGCGGCGGAACCGCGGCAGAAGCCTGGCTTCTGCGGCGGTTCCGCGGCAAGATGATGACATCATCACTCCCGTTTTGCACAGTAATTACTATTTTATTATGCTGAATTTTCTGGGAATTTTTAATTTGACTCAAGAGTTGAGTGTTCTGGGGTTGTATTGGGAATCAACGATTCGATCGGATTATCAAATCTTATCTATGTGGCTTTCCGGATAACTTTAGAATATGTTAAAAAGTTCGACCGGATATAAATACCCAACTTTTCCCCTGCCGGAAAATATCCAAGTGTTGGATTTTTGTGTGGTTTAAGGACGTTCTGAGTAGTGCAAGTAACGCGATGGTCCCTCTAGAAGACAACAAACCTTAACTCGATTATGTGACCGTCTTGAACTGCCCTTTGAACCTTCGGGTTTGGGGCAGTACGGCGTGCCACATGTGAGGCGTTGGCTTGACCCTTCTACGGCTGGACCGTTGGTACTGAGGCATGAAGTGAATGTCGTTGAACCTATTTCATGTGTTGGACGGTTTCGGGAAAACTTGGGTGTTCGAATGTTCGATCGGAAAGTTTAATATTTTCTATTTATCTGGAATGGGATACAATAATTGGAATTCACAAACAGTTATGAGATAACTGAATGAATGTTATAAATCTAGCGGTTTAGTTTCATTTGATATTGAAAACAGTTTTCGATAATGAGACTAAAATGCGGGGTTTATAACTGTTAGGCATGTGATGTCTAAGTATTTCATTTGATTAGGCATGCGATGTCTAAAGAGATTGCGGATTCCAACTGTTGTAGTTTTACACTTTCTTTTCTGTGACCGTAAGTGTAATATGTGATATCGCCGGTTTCGTTGCTATATGTCAACGACAATTGGGATGCGCATATTTACTTACGTTGATGACATGTGATGTTATGTGTTGCTGGATATGTTATATTGGATTGTCGTGTTTGAATAGCCGGGGTTTTTTATGTGAGATGAGTGTTTTTCATTTTCATTCATATAAAAACTTGTATGTAATATTCTTTTATTTGGGGCACTTTCAGGTTGCGGAAGTTGTCACCTTTTGTATATTATTTACTTTTCCACATTAGGATAGACCCAAGGAGGGGAGCACAAGTAACCGGGTTCTGGGGTCCAGTGGGAGACCAACTCGAGGAGTCGAGTCCGGGTCTCCTAACCCTAGAATTGGTAGGGTTGCTTGCCGCTCTCGTAGGGGTCTAGGGGTGTGGGATTGGCTATTCATCACGACCGTGGAATCCGTGTTTTATACTGGCTCGTATTGAAAACACGGACGTCCTAGTATATCCAATGTTTCATATGTTTCTTCTGCTGCGATATCTGTGATGTGATCATGTGATGTTCTGTGATAGATACAGTATATAGTATATATGATATATTATATAGACGTTACTTATGTTTTGCACCCGCACTAGCCCTGCCCTGCTCTGTCGTTAGTTACCTAACCTAACGGTGCACGAGGGGACATCGAGGCAAATGCGGATGGCATAAGTGTACGTCGTATTTATCTGTGATGTTTAGGTATTTAAATGATGGGACTTCATTAATGTGATTAATGAAAGAAAAGAAACCAAATGATGTTGTAGAATCAAATTTTAAATAAAACAGGTAGCTACATTCTTGCTTTGCATAGCGGTATATATGATATACCCTGCACCTTATTCGATGAGGAAAGGACCGAGATCCCTTCACCGGGAGTGACTCCTTTAGTAATAACTGGCAGATGCTACATATTCGGTCTGCTTTTGAATGCTTCTATAGTTTTTGCTTTGCACAGTGATATATATGATATATCCCGCACCTCATTCGACGAGGAAAGGGCCGACGATCCCTTCACCGGGAGTGACCCCTTTAGCAAAACTAGAAAAGCCTCAAAATCACTCCATTTCAAAACTTCATTTGATTCTACAACGATATCAAGTTCATTACGCAATAGGTTTTCAGAAAAACCTGTCGTAGCCCTCCATCATTTCAGATACGAACTGTTTAGTATTCGTGCTGCGTTTGTTGGCCTTTGTCAAGGCGTAGTGTGCGGTAGCTGAATAGTGATTATCTGCTTATGCATATGATGCAGATTGTTTCAGGGTAGTCGTACGACCTTGTTGGCCTTTGTCAAGGGCCGTGCGGGTGGGTTTGATTCAATCAAGAAATAACGGGTTGAACTTGACTAGCATGCTATGATTTGTTGGCCTTTGTCAAGGTCATAGGACGCTAGGGGCAAAATATTATCGGGAATTTCAAGTGTTGAAATTTGCAATGAGATTGCATACCTTCTATGAGATAGTTGGATCCCGATACCCACTGCGAGTAAGAGTTACTCCTGAGAGAGTTTTACACATTACAATTAGCCGATCAAGTAGGTGTCTAGAAAGGTGTCAACAGGGTTACGCCTCTGGGAAAACGAGGTTTACATTAATTAGGCCCGTGCGAAAGCACGGGGAACCTCCCTCAAAGTACCGACACTGGCCTGGCTGAAAGATCGACGAAGTTGTAGGGTGTAATTAATCCCGGCTAGTCTTTCCTTTTAGGGTTTAAAGGAAGATTTGATAAAAACCAGTGGGAGCCATCCTGATTAGATAAGATAATAACCAATCTGATCTTGCACGAGCATACGCTAAAGTGTTTTCTTCTCTCTCTCTCCAGGTAGCGACCATTTCATGCCTTAATCAAGATAATAATATGGATGTATTGACCGAACCCGCATGTTATACTGTGCTGGGGAACGTTGGTTCCGTTCTTTCCTATAAGAGTTATAGGACTGAACAGGATATAGGGGAATACCAGGATTCCCATGCCACCCGTTTGAAGAAAGTACATGTTGATGCATTTTCTTCGGGTGTGTTCATTACAGAGAACTGTTTCTCCATTTGCCCTACGTCCTAGGTATTAGATACCGGGTCAGGATCCCATATATGTAATCAGTTACATGGGCTTAGAAAAGGTAGAGAACTTGGAGAAGGTGATAAAGACATTAGAGTTGGAAATGGTGCAATTGTTGCAGCTAAGACTGTCGGGGAATATCACCTTGTATTACCAACTGGTAATACATTGGTTCTGAACGAATGCTATTACATGCCGAACCTGATATGCAACATTATATCGGTTTCTTTGCTAAGTAAAGAGGGATATAATTTTGTATTACAGGACAATGTTATGAACATTTTCCGTAACCAAAAGTTGGTTGGATCAGGCACGTTGTGCAATGGCATTTATGTTCTAAATCAATCAACAGTTCTGAGCATAACTAACACACACAAGAGGAAGAGTTCTGAACTCAACGAATCCTTCTTGTGGCATTGTACACTGGGTCACATCAATGCGACACGACTAGCTAAGTTGAATAAAGATGGATATTTAAATCCGTTTGAATTTTCATCTTATGACACTTGCCAGTCATGTCTCAAAGGCAAGATGACCAAAACTCCGTTTACGGGACACGGAGAAAGAGTTACTGAACACTTGGGACTGATACATAGTGATGTATGCGGTCCAATGTCTACTCATGCCAGGGATGGTTCTTCGTACTTCATTACATTCACTGACGATCTCTCTAGATTCGGATATGTGTTCCTGATGAAACACAAATCAGAAGCTTTTGAGAAATTTAGAGAATATAAACAAGAAGTCGAAAACCAAACCGGAAAAAGTATTAAAATCCTTCGATCTGATCGAGGAGGTGAATACTTGAGCAATGAATTCCTGAACTTCCTAAAAGAGAATGGGATTCTCTCTCAGTTGACTCCTCCCTATACACCACAGCACAACGGTGTATCAGAACGGAGGAACCGCACCCTATTAGATATGGTGCGCTCTATGATGAGCACAGTTGAGTTACCTATTTCTTTCTGGGGATATACGCTGGAAACAGCAGCATACTTATTGAATCAAGTTCCAACTAAATCTGTACCTACCACACCATATGAGATATGGAGTGGGAAGAGACCATGTCTTAAACGAGTTAAGATATTGGGTTGCCCGGCCTATGTCAAAAGGCAGAATCCGGACAAACTCGAGGCACAGTCAGTTCTATGCAAGTTTGTGGGATATCCCAAACATTCACATGGATACCTTTTCTACCATACAGAGGAACAAAAAGTGTTTGTTTCTCGACATGCCACCTTTTTAGAAAAGGAATTTCTTGCAAAAGAAATTAGTGGGGATAAGGTAGAACTGGAAGAAATTCCGGCTACACAAACTCAAACTGAAGATTTAGTGGAACCAGAGGATTCAGTAGCTCCCAATGAACCTCAGCCTCTCCGCCGATCTAGTAGGGTTCCTCGCCAACCTGAGAGATACTACGGTTTTCTCATGGATGGTGGGAGCGAGGATTGCATCATGGAGGATGATGACCCAACTAGCTTCGAGCAGGCCATCACGAGTAGGGACTCAGTGAAATGGCTGGATGCTATGCGGTCCGAGATGGAATCCATGTACACCAACAAAGTATGGACTTTGGAAGTTGCTCCTGAAGGGGTAAAACCCATTGGGAGCAAGTGGATCTTCAAGAAGAAACTTGGTGTAGATGGGAAAGTGGAGACTTTCAAAGCTAGACTTGTTGCAAAGGGTTTTCGTCAAAGACCAGGTGTGGACTATGACGAAACCTTTTCTCCAGTGGCTATGCTTAAATCCATCCGGATCATGCTTGCCATCGCTGCATATCATGATTACGAAATCTGGCAAATGGATGTTAAGACCGCCTTTCTAAATGGTGATTTAGAAGAGTGCGTGTACATGACTCAGCCAGAGGGCTTCGTAGACAGTGGGAGCAGCGGGAAGGTGTGCAAGCTGCTTAAATCCATTTATGGATTAAAGCAAGCATCGCGGAGTTGGAACATCTACTTTGACGTCGTTATCAAAGAGTTTGATTTCGTCAAAAATCCAGATGAACCTTGTATCTACAAGAAGGTGGCAGAGAGTAAGGTTGTCTTCCTCGTATTGTACGTGGACGACATACTCTTGATAGAAAATGATATTCCTATGCTGCAATCGGTCAAGCTCTTCTTATCACAAAGATTCTCAATGAAAGATCTTGGTGATGCCTCCTGCATATTGGGAATCAGGATCTATAGAGATAGATCCAAACGGATATTGGGATTATCCCAATCCAGGTACATTGACACCATACTAAAGAGGTTTAGTATGGAAGAATCCAAGCGTGGGAACTTGCCCACGATCTCTGGAGTCACTCTCTCCAAAGAGATGTCTCCCAAGACTGATTTGGAGAGAGCTCGCATGCAATGGATACCCTATGCTTCGGCTGTAGGCTCTATCATGTATGCGATGCTATGTACCAGACCCGATGTAGCATACTCACTAAGTATAGTGAGCAGGTATCAAGCTGATCCTGGAGAGAGTCACTGGAAAGCTGTGAAGAGCATTCTCAAGTACTTACGAAGGACTAAAGAGATGCTCTTGGTGTATGGTAACGGAGAACTCCAAGTGGAGTCCTTTACCGATTCGAGCTTCCAGAGTGATAAGGACGACTCTAAGTCGCAGTCGGGCTTTGTCTTTACCCTTTACGGAGGGGCGGTTAGCTGGAAGAGTTCCAAGCAGGAAACCGTGGCAGACTCGACGATGGAGGCTGAATACATCGCTGCCAACGATGCTGCCAAAGAGGCTGTCTGGATCAAGAAGTTCATTACTGAACTTGGAGTGGTTCCATCCATTGAGCATCCAATACCTTTGTATTGCGATAACAATGGAGCGGTGGCTTTGGCCAAGGAACCCAGGTCCCATCAGCTATCCAGGCATATTCTGAGGCGGTATCACCTGATCCGGGAGATAGTTGATCGCCGGGAGATCGAGGTCAGGAGGGTTGACACGAAGAACAACACGGCGGATCCACTCACGAAGGCCATTCCCCAGATACAGTTTGAGAGACTCTTCGGGATGCTCGGTATGCGATACTACAGCAGCTGGCCCTAGTGCAAGTGGGAGATTGTTAGTTGTATGTATGCCCTAGAGGCCAGTATTGTACAGATGATGTATATTATATTGGATGCTTGGACATATATAGAGATGACTTTCTTGCTCGATATGATAGTATGCTATCTGGTTACTCTTTATCTTAACATGTACACTTGTTTCTTTAAACTGTCTTATAGTTACATGTTGATAAAGCCCTTAGGATGTGTACTTGACTACCTGGACTATGATGCAGATCATACTAGTGGGGACATGGTAGTCCATAAGTACATCCTTCAAGGTCCCTAGTCGTGGGTGTATCGAGACAGGGTATCGATATACCAGTGTAGACTAGCGTATACGCTTCTCGACCCATGAGATGGACGATGGATGATCCCATGTCCATTGGTGTTTGACATCAGAGATGGTATACGGGTGCTCAGTGGAGAATGGGTACACTGGACGGACTCGCCGAGAACTCCCAGATGGTATTATACCTCACGTCAGATGGCAGTTCTCAGGTGACACTTGTACAGGTTAGTCTGTAGACCCGAGATCGTCATAGAGTCTTGTGTGATTCCCACTGTTCTTTGATCTCCACCTTACCACGTCCATGAGGGCGTGCAAAACGGTGGTCTTTGGGTACAGTCCCGAGTCACATGGAGGCAATGAGCGATAGGAGGGGTTTCGTCTCTCCCGGTATTGGGGGTTGATGTTGCGCTGTGCTCGATTGGCCGTAACAGGGAAGTCCCTGGCCAGGGCTGATCAGAGATTTGCTGGTAAGTGTTACCAGTAGTTTCTCGACCCGTTATGAGCCTCACATCGGCACGACTTATCGGTTATTGGGGTTTGACGTTTACCACCCCTAGACTTGATATGCGACATATCAGACGAACAGACCGGACTGTACGGTAAGTGTTACTGGTTGGATTCACAGGAGTGTGAGCGGGCTAGCTCGTCGATCTTCTGATCGCTCAATACCCGGATGGCCGTTACGTTTAGCAGACCGCTTGCGGCTTGTGGGTGCTTGATATGATCATCATCTGCTACCGGCGTATTGACGAGTCTTTAGAGTCCTACACAGAGGTTTCCTGGCTCAAGCGAAACGAAATAGGAGCGCATATGAGATATGTGCAGGACCGAGAATAATGCGTGTATGTGATACCGTATTTCATTCTCGAGATGAATGTATCGATTGGTTATATTCGATATAACCTAGATATCGAATCAAGGATTGATTCGATGAGCCGATACATAGGTTACTAGTCGGTTATATGCGATATGACCGGATCGTTAAATCAAATGTTGATTTAATGATTTAATGTAAAATTATATATTTGATATATTACTTTGCATTAACTAGTATTGGTTCACTTTAAAATGGATTTTCTCACTTGATGTGCAAGAAGTATATGTGATATACTTTTGTGCACATATTTGTATCATGTTTGATGATACTTGATCATTTAGTTAAGTGTATATAATTAAACCATGATTAATTTAATGATTAGGGTTTTGCTTTTTCATTTATTTATTTATTTGTTCATTTATTTATTTGGAAATGGTTTAGATGAGAATGGTGGCTTTATTTGTTTCTAGTTGAAGCTTCATGAAGCTTTGACTTCTTAACCATTATTGTCTTCATGCTTAACCCTAACCCATCCAAGTAACCATGGTCTATTCTCTACACTCAACTATGGTTATCTTATGATAAGTATTGATTTATTTTTCATTTTAAAAGAAGACTTATCATATTCTAGCTTCATTCTCTCCTTCTTCTTCAAGAAAGAAAGCTTGATGCCATCAATGGCAACTTGAGTTCTAAAGTGAGAAATCCAATTCTAAAGTGAACCCACCTCCTATTTCTTCACCCTCTACCTCTTGCCAAGTTGTTTTGGGTGTTTTCTTCACAAGTTTCACAAATTTGTGAAGTCGGAGCTTGAACTTGTGATGCCTCGACGTAGATCATCTTCGGCACGAAGCCGACGACCTAGTCCGCCCATTTCTCCGATCAAGCCGACGATTGAGTCCAGGATTCGAGATGGACAGCGAGAGGATGCCTACGTGGAGCCAAGGAAGTTGATATCCGGATCTACAAAGGTTGTAGCCTCTCTCCTTTAGTTAAGTTGTTAACTAGTTTAGTTTTTCGCCTAAATTTCTAGTTAACGATCCGTATTAGGGTTTCTCGGCACCCGTAAATGTTGAAATTGGCATGGTTGATGCCTTGTGAGACCTCTTGAGAGTGCCTAGGAACCCTACATATTCGTGCAGTCCGGTCTGTTCGTTTAAGAGTATCGCATGTATGGTCTACGGAGGTGGTAAAGGTCAGACCCCTAAAAACCGTACAAGTCGTATCGGCATGGCTCAATTACCATCCGAGAATCTACTGATCAGTCTATCAGTAATTCTCAATCAGCCCTGGCCAGGGACTTATGGTAATGACCAACCGATCACCGTGCGATATCAACTCCCTATACCGGGAGAGACGAATCCCTAACAGTCACTCACTGCCTCCACGTGGCTCGGGATTCTGCCCAACAAAAACCTGTTTGCATGACTCCTTTGAACCGTGGTAGGGTAGTAATCAAAGCACAGTGGGAACTCACACGAGACAAATGACGACCTTAAGTCAACGGACTATGTGCACACATGTCACCTGAGAACTGCTATCTGACGTTAGGTATAAATACCATCCAGTTAGTTCTCGGCGAGTCCTGTCCGGTGTACTCACACCCAGTGAGCATCTGTATACAATCTTAGGTGCACTCCACCAATGGCTGCGGGACCAATCCATCACCCCTCCTCAGGGTCTAGATATGTATACACTAGTCTACTCTGGAGTATCGATGCCCAATCTCGATACTCCTGCGACCAGGGACTTCTAAGGATGTGCCTATTAACTATCCAGCTCCCACAAGTATGACTGCCATCACAACGCCGGTAGTCAGGCAAACACCCTATGGGCTTTATCAACATGTATATATATGAATACTACGCAAAATATATCATATGTTAAGATAAAGACAAACTAAATAGCGTACTATCATATTAAGCAAGATTGTCATGTACATACATATCCCTAGCATCCTTTACAATGAAGGCCTCTAGGGCATATATATCCAACACCGGGGTGGGTAACGTAGACTTACAGTGGTATCAGAGCCTAGCTAAATAACAACTACCATGTTAGCAAAGTGTTTAGAACTTCGATTCGAGAAAAAATCGCAAAAAACATCAAAATCCCATACTTTCTGCCGATTTTTAAAAATAGCCCTAAAAATATTTCCACACACCTTAAAAATCCGTGCAGGGTATTTTAGGAACAACCAAGAAAAATAAGCCCACGACTCGGTCAAAGCGCCGCGGAAGTGCGGCGAAACTACGCATTTCTCCGCGGATCCGCGGCCGAGTTGACTCGGCCGCGACTCGGATTTCCTGCAGTTTGTTCAGTATGATGTTTTGGAATTTTTAAGATGCTTTGTTTCTGTCCAGATTATCCAGAGAACAATGTTGTGTTTGGGGTAGTTACAAATTGGTATTTTGATCGAAGTTCTACAAACTTTAGCAAATTGGTTATATCTTTAATGTGATATATGCACTGAACGTCGACTAATCGCTATACATCGATTAGTGGGGGTTGTGCATATCTGTGATCTGTTATATTGGTTTGTATATATGAACTTGTTGGATTGTCGCGGATGAATAGCCGGGGGTTGTGAGATGAGAGTTTCTTTATCTTTCATTTGATGTAATATGTAAATTGATGTAATATTATTTTTATGGCCGCACATCCGGGATGAGGTTGTAGCCGCCATTGTATATTATTTCTTTTACTATTTTTGTTCCTAGGATAGACCCAAGATGGGGTGCACAAACTACCGGGTACTTTGAAGTGCCGAGTAGCCTACTCACGTTGTTGAGGGAGGTTGCTTCACTTCGGGTACTTGGCGGGTATTTTGCCGCATCCATAGGGGTCTAGGGTGGGGTTTGGCTATTCATCGCGACCGTGCAATCCGTCTTTCATTGCAGGCTTGAACGAAACGCGGATTCCTAGCATATCCAATGTGTTCATCTGTGATCTGGAATGGCTATCATTGCATCTGACGAATGTATATATCTATATATGATATCTAGTAGGCATTGCTTATATTTTGCATCCGCGCTAGTCCAGCCCCCGCTCTGTCGTTAGTTAAGTAACCTAACGGGTGATGACGGGGCCCCGTGGCGAATGCGGATGGCATAAGCGTACGTCATATTTTCGTTGTTTTCTGCAATGGTAGGATTAATTAATGGGAAGCATTAAATTAATGCAAGAAAATAAACTAAAGTTAAATCGTTGGAACAATTTCAAAACCACTCGGTTTCTTTTCAAAACAGAAAACTTTTAAAAACGCGGAGCTTAAACCATTCCTTTTAAAAGCTATCAGGTTCCTTCGATTATATCAAGTTCACTATGTTCTCGGTTTCACCAAAACCATTCGTAGCCCTCCGTCATTTTATATGGATAGTCAATAGTATTCAAGCTGTGTTTGTTGGCCAAAGTCAAGGCATAGTGATTGGTAGCTATTGGATATTCATATATAGTATAGATAGATGCGTTGGTTTGGGACAGTCGTACTGCCTTGTTGGCCAATGTCAAGGGTAGGTACGGGTGGGTTCAAATTAACCTGGAAAATGACGGGTAGAACTTGACATGTGACTTATGATTTGTTGGCCAAAGTCAAGGTCATAAGAGCATGGGGCAAAAATCCACATCGGGAGTTTCTAAAGAAACTGAAACTTTCTAGTGCTGCATACCATTTGGAGTGTGATGATTATGGTAGGATTCCTTCAGCTTTATCACACGATAATATTTGGATCCCGATCCTACTGTGAGTATATGCTACTTCTCGGGAAAGTTTCTCACTTAACAATCAATGCTATAAACCAAGTAGGTGTCTAGAAAGGTGTTAGCGGGGCTACGCCCACAAGGAAAAGAGGTTATTTAATTAAGGAACTTCGTGAAAGCGTCGTAAAACCTCCCTCGAAGTACTAACACTGGCATGGCTGAACGGTTAAGCAAGTATTGTACGGTGAGATTGATCCCGACTATTTCTTCTTTTTTGGTTTGAGGAAGGATTCGAGAAACAGTGGGAGCCATCCTGTTTAGACAAACTAAAAATCACTCTAAACTTGCAAGAGCATCATGCTAAAGTGTTTCTTCTCTCTCTCCTAATTGCAGCGACCAAACATCATGACCGGTCTTAAGTTACTACTAGATAAGAATATACTGATAGGGCCAAACTATAAAGATTGGCTCAGGAATGTCAAAATGGCAATCACTTATGACAAGTTGGGGTATCTCCTTACCCCCAAAGCTCCCCCTGTCTCAGGTCCTCAATCCAGCGTCGGGGATAAGGAAATCTGTAGGACCTGGAAAATTGACTGCGCGAAGGCCAAGTGCCTCGTGCTTGCCTCTATGGACAATGAACATCAGAGGAGGCACGAGAATATGGACCTTGAATCTATATTTCTCCTTACTAAGGAACAATATGGAGAGCAATCCCGTATCGCCAGATACGAAGTCTCGAAAAAGTTGTTTTCGGCGAGATTGGCCGTCGAATCATCTGTAGCGGAACACGTGCTTAAGATGATTGGCTACATTGAAGAGCTTGCGGACCTTGGGACCACGTTAGAGAATGAGCTTTATACTGACTTGATTCTCCAGTCCCTTCCTTCCACTTACGCCCAGTTTATCCTGAACTTCAACTTGCAAGGAAAGGAAGTTGAACTTCCGGAACTCCTCAACATGTTGAGGAGTGCAGAGAGCACCCTACAGAAAGTAAGGGAAACATCCACTTTGTCTGTTGGAGGACCTTCCTCTTCTAGGTCCAAGGCGAAAGCCAAGGGAAAGAAGAAGAAGACCCCCACCAAACCAAGGGGCGGTGTTAGTAAAGTGGAGGCCAAGGGAAAGGCAAAAGTAGCAAAGGTTGCAGGACAGCTTGTAGGGAAGGAAGAGTGCTTTTATTGTTATAAGAAAGGACACTGGAAGAAAGATTGCAGGGCTTGGAAGGCCAAGAACCAGAACCCGAAGCAAGTTGTGGCTTCGGCTTCAAGTGTGTATGTTATTGAAAACTGTCTATCAATAAACTCTACTTCCTGGGTATTGGATACCGGATCAGGATCTCATATCTGTAATTCTTTACAGGCACTGAGAAAGTTTAGGGTTTTGAAGGCAGGTGATATGATCCTCAGAGTTGCAAACGGAGCTGGCATAGATGCTGAGTCCGTGGGGGACTATCACTTGGGATTGTCTGATGGACATGTTTTAGTTTTACGTGACTGTTATTTTGTACCCAGTGCGACTTGTAATATCATATCTGTATCTTTAATGTCTAAAGAAGGTTATGATTTTGCATTTGTAAGCGATGTTGTAAACATTCACCTTAATCATGTTCTGATTGGGTCGGGTACATTAAGCAATGGTATATACGTATTGAATAAACCACAGATTTTCAATGTCCAGAATACACACAAAAGAAAGTCTCCAGAAATAAATCATGCTTTCTTATGGCATTGTAGACTGGGTCACATCAATGAGACAAGGTTAACTAAGTTGCATAAAGAAGGATATTTGGATCCGTTCGAATATCAATCATATGCAACTTGTCAATCATGTCTCAAAGGGAAGATGATAAAGACTCCGTTTACTGGACACGGAGTAAGAGCGAGCGAGCTCTTGGGACTCGTACACAGCGATGTATGCGGTCCAATGTCTACACATGCGCGAAGTGGTTATTCTTACTTCATTACTTTTACGGATGATTTTTCGAGGTATGGATATGTCTTCTTAATGAAGTATAAATCTGAAGCCTTTGAAAAATTACAGGAATACAAGAATGAAGTAGAAAAATAAACAGGCAAAAGTATCAAGACACTGAGATCTGATCGAGGTGGTGAATACTTAAGTGCCGAGTTCCTGAATTACTTAAAAGAGAATGGAATTCTCTCTCAACTTACTCCTCCATACACCCCACAACATAATGGTATATCGGAGAGACAGAACCGAACCCTATTGGATATGGTACGTTCCATGATGAGTAACGCTGAGTTGCTGCGATCATTCTGGGGATATGCACTAGAATCAGCTGCATATATTTTGAACCGAGTTCCAACTAAGACAGTGCCTACCACACCATATCAGATGTGGAGTGGGAAGAAACCCTATCTTAAGCACATTAAGACATGGGGATGTCCAGCTTTTGTTAAAAAGCAGCATGCAGAAAAACTCGAGGCACGCTCAGTACAGTGCAAGTTTGTCGGATATCCAAAGAACTCCAAGGAATATTTCTTCTATTACGCAGAGGAACAAAAGGTTTTTGTTTCTCGTCATGCCTGCTTCTTGGAAACTGAATTTTTGGAAAATCAGATAAGTGGGAGCGCAATAGAACTGGAAGAAATTCCAGAACCACAAGCTATTACTGAAAGCTTAGTAGAACAACAGGGTTCGAAAGAACAGGACATTCCTGTGCCACTCCGCAGGAGTAGTAGGCAGTCTCATCCGCCCGAGAGATACTACGGTTTTTTCATAGACGGGGATAGCGAGGATTGCATCATTGATAATGATGAGCTGACTAGCTTCCAGCAGGCCATTCAGAGCACTGACTCGGTAAAATGGCTGGATGCAATGCGGACCGAAATGGAGTCCATGTACACCAACAAAGTATGGACATTGGACGTTGCTCCTGTTAGTGTATATGCCCTAGAGGCCATTACTGTATCATACTGGTTTGTATATTACTTAATGGATGCTTGGGATATTCACCTTGTATATACAATCTTGCTCAAAATAGTAGTATGCTACTTGGTTTGTTTCTACTTCAATATGTACATGTGTTTATTTTTGTATATCGCCTATACACATTAGTAGAGCCCTTAGGATCTTTGCTTGATTACCAGCGATGTGATGGCCGTCACACTAGTGGGGCTGGGTAATCTATAAGCACATCCTTAAGCAGGTCCCTGGTCGCAGGACTATCGAGACAGGGCATCGATACTCCGGAGTAGACCAGCGCATACGCTTCTCATCCCAGTGTGGGAGACGGTCTGTCCCACAGCCGTCAGTACGTCGTACTTGAGATAGTATGCGGGTGCTCGTTAGGTTACGGGTACACTGGACAGGACTCGTCGGGAACTGACTAGTTGGTATTATACCTATCGTCAGTTATCAGTTCCCAGGTGACATGAGTACAGCTTAGTCCGCTGACTTGACACTGTCACTCCGCCTCGAGTGTGTTCCCACTGTACTTTGATCACTACCCTACCACGGCTCAAAGGAGTCGTGCAAACAGGTAGTGGTTGGGTGCAGTCCCGAAGCACTTGGAGGCAGTGACGGTTAGACAGGATTCGTCTCTCCCGGTATTGGGGGTTGACATCGCGCTGTGTCTAGGAGAGCCATTACACGAGTAGTCCCTGGCCAGGGCAAACGAGATATACTGGTAGGTTTCCAGTGTTATCTCAGGGTGTTTTGGGCTTCGCTCCGGCACGACTTGTACCGCTATTGGGGGACTGACGTTTACCGCCCCCTAGGCCCGCCATGCGATGTATCAGACGAACAGACCGGACTGTACGGAGAATGTCACACTCAGGCTCAGTAGGAGTTCAGATGGGTTTCGCCTCGTCGGTCTTCTTGTCGGCATTACCTGGGGACCGTTACGCACAGCTAGTGCCGCTTGCGGTCTGTGGTTAAACCCACTGCCAGCGTAGTGTCGAGTCTTTAGAGTCCCACACAGAAAGCTTTTCGCCTTTAGGCAAAAGAGTAGAGGTCGCATGGTTTTGCGACGGGGTTCGATCACATCCGTGCACTTGTGCACGTACAGTGTCCGGACAGTTTACACTAGCGGGCTTTGGTTTAAGCCAGATCCTAGTGTACCTTATGGGATTGGATTTATCCAGTTTGCATTCGTGTTCCTCGGAACGCGGATGCGGGTGTGTATGCACAGTTGACAGGGAGGCAGAGGCGGCGGATTCTCATTAGGGTTGTTGACTGTTGACCGTTGACTATTTGACTTTATGCTCAACCCTAATGAGAATATGATATGTGATTAACTATTATATTAATTAAGTATTATGGTGATATGGTTGTTGACTTGTTGACTTTTGTTGACTTGTTGACTTTGTTGACTTGTTGACTTTTGTTGACTTGTTGACCGGTTGACTAGGCTTGACTAGTTGACCATCATGATCACCATGGTTATCATTTCATGCCAAAGACTTTTTCTTGCTTGCTCATTTGAGTAAAATGAGTGCATGACATGATAAGGTTATGGTTGCTTCTAACCATCACATAAGACTTTTTTGATATGATGAGTTATGATCACTTTGGATTATGAGAGGGTGAAAGACAAAAGAGTTGCTCATTTTCTTTCTTGCTCATTCTCTCTCTTGTTCTTGAGCTCTCCACTTGCTCTCACCCTCAACCTCTTGCTCCCTCTCTTGATCTATGGTTCTCTTGTCTCATGAGTTGAGAATCAAGAACCATAGATAAAATCCCATTCTAAATCATCTCTACTCATTCTAGTTCACTAGGTTTAGCAAACCAAGTGAACTAGTTTCTTCAAAGAACGAAGAAGGAGCTAAAGGTTGGAGCTTTCAAGTGGATCTATCTTCGGCGTACGGAGACAACGAGAAGGAGCCATCGAACCACCATCGGAGCTTGAAGAGAAGGAGTTCAAGTTTAGGTATAACCATCTTCATCCGAGTAGCTAAATATCTTTAGCTTAGTATGCTAGTTTTAGTTTAGGTAAAGATCCCGACCTAGCTTAGTCCATGTTGCCTCTTGCGTTAAAATTTTGATTTTATACCGTTTCCGCCTCCCCGTAAGAACCGGGAGTCGCAACGTGGACTTACAGCTCCAGAAGGGGTAAAACCCGTAGGCTGAAAATGGATCTTCAAAAGGAAGATTGGTGTAGATGGACAGGTTGAGACCTATAAGGCTAGACTTTTTACAAAGGGTTTTCGCCAAAGACCTGGTTTGGACTATGACGAAACCTTTTCTCCAGTGGCTATGCTCAAATCCATTCGGATCCTTCTTGCCATTGCTGCCTTCCACGATTATGAGATTTGGCAGATGGACGTAAAGACCGCTTTTCTAAATGGAAATTTAGAGGAATGTGTCTATATGGACCAGCTAGAGGGTTTCATTCAGAGTGGGAGCAGCGGGAAGGTGTGCAAGTTGCTTAAGTCCATTTATGGACTGAAGCAGGCATCGCGGAGTGGGAACATCTGTTTTGATGAGACGGTCAAAGAATTTGACTTTATCAAAAATCCAGATGAACCATGTATTTATAGTAAAATTGTAGCACGAACTGTCGTATTCCTCGTTTTATATGTGGATGACATTCTCTTGATAGGAAATGACATTCCTATGCTACAATCTGTCAAAGGGTTCTTATCACACAGATTCTCCATGAAAGACCTGGGTGATGACTCTTACATTCTGGGGATCCGGATCCATCGTGATAGGTCCAAGAGGATATTAGGACTTTCACAGTCCAGGTACATCGACACCATACTGAAAAGATTCAGTATGGAAGATTCCTAGCGCGGTAATTTACCGGCTTGTCACGGGATCACCCTCTCCAAAGAGATGTCTCCCATGACTGATTTAGAAAGGGATCACATGTCTATTATACCCTACGCCTCTGCAGTAGGCTCTATAATGTATGCGATGTTATGTACCAGACTAGATGTAGCTTATGCACTGAGTGTGGTAAGCCGATATCAGTCAAACCCTAGGGAGAAGCAATGGATAGCGGTAAAGAGCATTTTGAAGTACCTGAGAAGGACTAAGGATATGTTTTTGGTTTACGGTGGAAAAGACCTCCAGATGGAGGCCTTTGCTGACTCCAGCTTCCAGAGTGACAAGGATGGATGACTCCAAATCCATATCGGGTTATGTCTTTACCCTCAATGGAGGGATGGTGTGTTGGAAGAGTTCCAAACAGGAAACCGTTGCTGACTCGACGATGGAAGCGGAATATATCGCAGCATCTAATGCCGCAAAAGAAGCCGTCTGGATGTGGAAGTTCTTGATAGAACTTCAGGTGGTTCTGTCCATTGTTGATCCAATACCTCTATATTGTGACAACAACGGGGCTATAGCTTTAGCAAAGGAACCCAGGTCCCATCAGAAGTCCAGACACATCTTAAGGCGGTATCACCTGATCAGGAAGATCGTGGATCGCCGGGAGATCGAGGTTCGAAGGGTTGCTGCAGAAGATAACACTGCAGATCCATTCACGAAGGCCATACCCCAGACTCAGTTCGAGCGGCTGATCGAGATGATAGGTCTTCGATACGCCAGTACATGGCCTTAGTGCAAGTGGGAGATTGTTAGTGTATATGCCCTAGAGGCCATTACTGTATCATAGTTTGTATATTACTAATGGAAGCTTAGGATATTCACAGTTGTATAGACAATCTTACTCAAAATGGTAGTATGCTACTTGGTTTGTTTCTACTTTAATATATGCATGTGTTTCTTTTAGCACATCGCCTATACATATTAGTGGAGCCCTTAGGATCTTTGCTTGATTACCAGCGTTGTGATGGCAGTCACACTAGTGGGGGCTGGATAATCTACAAGCACATCCTTATACAGGTCCCTAGTCGTAGGATTATTGAGATGGGGTATCGATACTCCGGAGTAGACTAGCGTATGCGCTTCTCATCCCAGCAGGGGAGATGGTCTGTCCCACAGCCATTAGTACGTCGTACTTGAGATAGTATGCGGGTGCTCGTTAGGTTACGAGTACACTGGACAGGACTCGTTGGGAACTGTTTGTTGGTACTATACCTATCGTCAGTTATCAGTTCCCAGGTGACATGAGTACAGCTTAGTCCGTTGACTTGACACTGTCACTTCGCCTCGAGTATGTTCCCACTGTTCTTAGATTGCTACCCTACCACGGCTCAAATGAGTCGTGCAAACATGTAGCAGTTGGGTGCAGTCCCGAAGCACTTGGAGGCAGTGACGGTTAGACAGGATTCGTCTCTCCCGGTATTGGGGGTTGATATTGCGCTGTGTCTAGGAGAGCCATTACACAAAGTCCCTGGCCAGGGAAAGCGAGATATACTGGTAGTGTTTCCAGTGTTATCTCAGGGTGTTCTAAGCTACACTCCGACACGACTTGTACTGCTATTAGGGGACTGACGTTTACCGCCCCCTAGGCCCGCCATGCGATAATCTTAGATGAACAGACCGGACTGTACGGAGATTGTCATATTCAGGCTCAGTAGGAGTTCAGATGGGTTCACCTCATCAGTCTTCTTATCGGCATCTACCTAGGGACTGTTATGTACAGCTAGTACCGCTTGCGGCCTGTGGTTAAACCCACTGCCAGCATAGTGTCGAGTCTTTAGAGTCCCACACAGAGGGTTATTCTTCTTTGGGCAAAACAGAGTAGAGGTCGCATGGTTTTGCGACGGGGTTCGTTCACATCCGCGCACTTGTGCACGTTTGGTGTTCGGGCAGTTATTACTAGCGGGCTTTGGTTTAAGCCAGATCCTAGTATTTGTTTTGGGATTGGTTTTGTCTCATTGTATTCGTGTTCCTCGGAACACAGATGCGGGTGTGTATGCACAGTTGAAAGAGGCAGAGGATTCTTATTAGGGTTGTTGACCGTTGACTTTTTCCAAACCCTAATGAGAATGAGAAATATGATTAATGATATTAATTAAAGATAATTGTGCCATGGTTAGGTTGACCATTTGACTTATGTTGTCATTTTGACTTTGGTTGACCGGTTGACCTTTGTTGACATTTTGACCATCATCATTTCATATGAAAGATGCTTCTTGATTATTGCAAATTTCATTTAATGTGAAATGATCATGGTCATTCCAAACTAACCATCACAATTTCTTTTAATTATTATTATTATTTCATAATTCTCTCATATGAGAGTATGGTTGTAAAAAGATCCTCATTTTCTCTTGCTCTTTCTCTCTCATGTTTTTGAGCTCTTCCTCTTTCTCTCAAAGCTCTCATCTCTCATGTGTTGAGAACCATGAGCTCTTGAGATAAAACCATCAAGACTTCACTCTACTCATTCTAGGGTTCTAGGTTTAGCAAGCCAAGTACTTTAGTTACCTCTTGGTTGAGGTAGGAGCTCAAGGTAGAGGCCTTCGGGTGGATCTTTCTTCGGCAAAGAGAAGACGACGAGGAGGAGCCGTTCACACCACTCCAAGGAGCAAAAAGAGAAGGAGTTCAAGACCTAGGTATAACCTTTTAACCGAGTAGCTAAACTTGTAGTTAGTTTGTTAGTTTTTGTTTAGCAAAGATCCTCCATTTCTAGTCCATGTTACCTTGTGTTAAAAAACCGTTTTTACCTATTCCGCCTCCCCGTAAGCACCGGGGTGGGTAACGTGGACTTACAATATATAGATGGATGACTTGCCAAAACCATGATATCAGTAATGGAATGGATATAATGGATGAACATGTAGATGGAATATATCCATGGTTCGGTTCAGTCAAGTAAATTGATATATATTGAATAGACGGATTCATGTTGAATTGTTGTATTATAGATTGTACTTGAATCACATTCAAGTCAGATTGATTATATTGAGCCTCAGTCCGAGTCAGACACTTAGAAAAGAAATTGAAGTCCTGAATTATGTTTTGGTGCTATCGGTAACTGCTGCACATGGACGGCAGGATTTGTGTCTTTTTCAAAGACAATTACCGTTTTGATAATACCATTTGTTAGATTGTTTACCTTAAATAGGCAAGCACACATATTTTCGGCTCCCTGAGGCTCAAGAGACTGGTCCCGCTTAAACCTATGTTTACTAGGGTCCTTATTGTAATTTATTATAACTTGAGGGGTTTTGTGTAAAAATAATTTTGGTATAATTTCAAAATATACCTCAAGCATTTAATTATCATCTTTAGGGTGTTCATTGGTTTATATTTTATAAATGTGACATTTCTAGTGAATAAAACCTAATTTCATAATATATGGTATTTATTTGTAATATGAATATTGTTTTGAATTATCATGGTAGCTTCTTTTCTTGAGTTTTGGAAACATGGAATATTATATATATTTAAAATAAGTATTTTGTTAATAATTATATATATACATATTTAATGAAAATACTTTTATTTATTTTCTTGTAAAAATCTCATTTTCTAAAGAAAAATATATAAAATTCCATCGAGACCGAATGCTCCTTGCGGAGGCCTGCATCTCACTCTACTAAGCTCGAGGATGTGCGATAATCCGCACCATCCCGAACGGGGTTTCCCAAATGGGTTGTAGAGGCGCAATTGCATGGAAATGTTTTGATACATCTTTTAAAGAAAACGGTTTTATAAGTTAAAGGGATTTATTTGCAAAGTCCTATTTCCCATATTCTATTGTCCCAAAATTTATCGTGCTATGATAGATATGTGTGTTGTGATGAGGTAGGTCATTACCTCGTGAACTGTCTAAAGGTATAGCAAGAAATAAGGTTATAATATCGAAATGAATAGTTGTGGTATTTTTATGTAAAAATGCGATAAATGTCACAAAAATAATTATTTTGATATGAAACTTGATTTAATGGTTTTTTTAATGTTTGTTAAGCAATATGTGAGAATATGAAGTTGTCTTGATTAAGAAAAGTATAGATTTTAAAGAAAACCGAATCGGAAGTCGGATTAACTCCGCTTCTGTCGGGTTTTGAAAATGAAACTTTTTAAAGAATAAGATGATAAGGGGAATGGGACTTACTGGATTTGATGAGAGGAGAGAGCTAGGAGGAGGTCTAGGATTCGTCGGTGCTTCGTTTCGTTGCCGGATACTCCTCGTGTCATTGCCGGAACTTCGTCGGAGCTTCGCCTTTCGTTAACTCTAGTTCCACACTATTGAAACTTGGAAATTTCTTGAGAGTTTTGGCAAGGAATTGTGAGTGAGGAGTGTTGCGCCACGGCAGCGCCCCGGCCGTCTTACTCGAGGCCAAATTGCGGAATAAAAAATTTTCCTTACTCGGAAACCGGCGCTACCGCGGACAAAGAAAACCCGGATCGTTAACCATTAACCTACGCTAGCAATCAAGAGATAGGGTGAGAAGTATACCGAGTGATCCGAGTCCTCCGGTCTTCTCTTCATCATCCCGATCTCCCGCGGAAAGCCTTTGCTCCACATTGTCGCCTCCTCGCCGGAAAGGGCACCACATCGCCTTCGTCTTTTACGGGCTCCCGCCTCAATACCGAGGCAACTCGAGCATGAAGCCGGCAACTCGACATGCTCAAGATTTGCTGTAGAATGTGTAGTGTAGAATCATAGTCTCACTTTGGGGTTTGTTGCCTTTGGATGGAGGAATGAGGACAAGGAAAATATGGTGCTTTCATTTTTCCTTGCATGAAAGCAAGAACAAGAAGGAAACTCTCAAGAATGAAGCTCTCTTTCTTCTTCTCTCTTCTTCTCACTTTTCTCATGGAAACTTATCATCTTCTTGTGAGAATGAGAAGGGTGGAGGAAAGAAAAACATAATGCAAAGGGAGGTGAGTGTAGGAGCTAAAGAAAGGTGACCACATCCTAGACAAGAAAACATTCAACCATGCTTCTTCTCCTATTCACTCCATAACCCTTCAAATCACAATAAAGCAAGCATGGTTGAAAGATAAGAAAGCTATCATAATCAATCATAATGCAAGAAAACCCCTCCACAAATGTAATTTGCAAAACTGCAAATTACCCCCTCCATCGGAAAAGTCCGGCCGGGAAAGAACAAAGGAAAACCGGCCGGAACGGAATGCAAACTGGCAACTCCAGAAAACTGGTCCCGTAATAAATTACAGGAAAACCCCGATACTGTGCATACACACCCGCATCTGTATTCCGTCCGGATACAAATGCAATGAGACAAAATCTACACTGTACTAAACTAAGACCGACTTAAACCAAAGCCGGCTAGTAATATCCGTTCGATCCTGATCCGTGCAATACCGCACGTATCTGATCGAACCCTGCCATATACCTATACGGCTACTAGTACAAACCGTCCGATCCTGATCCGTGCAATACCGCACGTATCTGATCGGACCCTGCCATATCTCTATACGGCCTCTACAGCGTTTCGCCCGAAAGCTGGAGTAACTGTAAGTGTGGTGGACTCTAAAGACTCGTCAATACTATGGCTGTGGATTTAACCACTGGCACGTCAGAGGTATAAGCCAATACGTGACGGGCCACCAGCTATTGACCAAAAGGGACGTCGATGAGGAAGCTCACCCCGACACCCAACTGAGCCTGTCAGTGACAATATCCGTACAGTCCGGTCCGTTCGTCCATGAGTATCGCATGGCGGGCCTAGGGGGTTGGTAAAAGTCAGACCCCCAAAGGCGGTACAAGTCGTGTCGGAGTGTAGCCCAGAACGCCCTGAGATACTACTGGAATACCTACCAGTAAATCTCCTGCCTCGGCCGAGGGCTTTGCGTAATGGCTCTCCTAGACACAGCGCGACCTCACCCCCAATACCGGGAGAGACGAACCCCTGCAGATCCGCTCACTGCCTCCATGTGGCTCGGGACTGTACCCAACTAAAACCTGTTTGCACGACTCTTTTGAGCCATGGTAGGGTAGTAATCAAAGCACAGTGGGAACTCACACGAGACAAATGACGATCTCAGGTCGATGAACTAACCCGTACACATGTCACCTGGGAACTGCTATCTGACGTCTGGTATAAGACCAACTAGCAGGTTCCCGGCGAGTCCTATCCGGTGTACTCATAACCCAATGAGCACCTGTATACATCTTAGGTGAACCAACTGACACCAGTGGCTTGTGAGACCGGCCACCGCCCCTCGTCGGGGTCTCGACTGTATACACTAGCCTACTAATGGAGTATCGATGCCCAGTCTCGAAACTCCCACGACTAGGGACCTTTTAAGGATGTGCTTATAGACTACCAGCCCCCACGTATATGATCGCCATCATACTGCTGGTCGTCAAGCAAGAATCCTAGGGGCTCTATCAACGTGTAATAGCGACATGTCAGGTCACCTAAAGCAGTACACGATGATAAAGATAAACCAGATAGCGTACTATCATCTCGAGTAAGACTGTCCTACCGGGATAGGTCCTCCCTCAATCATTGCAATCACGTGCCTGTGATCCAATAATTGACTCTGAGGGCACTAACTCCAACAATCTCCCACTTGCACTCAAGGCTAATTATTGCGATGTCGCATACTCACAGCCCGTGTGATACCGAACACCCAACTCCTCTACTAGTCAGTCTCACAAAACCCGTTTGCGAAACTATTGCGTTCGAGGAATAGCCTCTGTGAGTGGATCCGCAGGGATGTTTCTTCCTATGTCTCTCTATATCTCATGTTCGCGGAGAAAACCATCTCCCGAAATGAGCAATACCTGTCTTAGAATATGTCTGGATGTCTGATGGGACCTAGCTCATAAATGAACTCCAAATCCAAACTTCTTAGACTGTATCATCAACTGAAACTAATCAGTATCCTGCGCCATGCCGCCCTCAGTATTGCCTTGGACCACCTGTCCAAAATACTGCCCCTTGTCAGAGGGAGAACTATAACTCTGACAACCTCCTTGTCGTCCATGTCACCTTGGAAGCCTGGAGTGATAACCGTCTCCTATAAGAGGCAGCCGTTATCATATCCCTAGAACATTCACTTATGTTCTAAAACTGCTTCCTACTGTTTTTCCAGGATTGGATTAATATCAACTTATTGCATTTAGTGCAAGAACAACATCTGGTGTGGTACTTGACATCTCATGATTGACTCAATTGCCTAAGCAAGTGATCTGTCAATCATGCGTATCCCTCTCCCCTTTAGTCTGTAAGACACCTTTAGAGAGGGTGACTCCATTACCTGCAGGTACACTACCGTGCCAGGAGTCGTCCATTCTAAATACTCTTAGAATGCTGTCAAAGTACCCTGATTGGGAAACCACCCAAATCTAGATCTAAAACCATAGATCTAGTAACCAGTATGTGTGATATAATGTCCAAGTCCCTTGTGGAGAAAACACTGTGTGACGACCAAAGTATAACCGATCGTAGTATAGGAATATTACTTCCTACTACCTTCTCAACAGATCCATCCCCTATTCTGATGACGTCAAACCCATGACTGTTACATCAGAAACAGATGATCTAACTCCGCTATATCTGCTTTAGTCTATAAATAGACATAAGCATGAAGTCCACCAATGCTTCCGCTGCTCCCACTGACTACGACAACCCTCTGCCAGAGTCATATAGACGTGCACTTCTAAAGCTAGTTTAGAACGACGCTATACTCATCCTCCTGCCGGGTCTCGCAGCCTGGAACAACAACAATGGCAAGTGTGGGTAAACAAGAACTTCCCTGTCACCGTCCTTGAGGCTACCGGAGTATCTCTCGGGTGCCTGAAGTTACCCACCTTATCTGCGGAGTGGCCAATGGAATGTCAAATCAGATTGAATCTTTAGGTTCCTTATTAAATCTTCAGTAATCGTTTGCGGTTCTGGAATCACTTCCAGTTCTACCATACTCCCACTGCTGTTTTCTGAAAAATCCATTTCTTTTAAAAATGTGGCGAGTCTAGAACAATATTTCTATTGATCTGCCAGATGGTAGAAAATCAACCCTCGTCATAGCCTGGGTCAACCCACAAACAGCCATTACAGAAACGTGCCTTGAGTTATCCGGAGTCTGGTTTTAAGCATAAGCCGGACAACTCCCCGTACCTTAACATCGTTAAGATATGAACTGTTCTATATCCAATATAGAACCAGAGGCACTGATTTAATTGAACCAGATTCAAATCATGCAGCTGTCTCCAGTGCATGTCAACTAAATGGAAGGAGGCCAATCAGCGTTACTCAACTTAGGAATGCTTCCAATTATGAGTAACCTGAAAGAGAAGCAAGTTCTCATTACTTTCAACTGAATACCATACACAAGTATCTACATCTTCGATCACCTTGAAGAATCCCGATACTTGCAATACCTGGTTCTCTACTGTATTCTTATACCAATAACTCCTCAAAACTCAGACCCTGTGTTTCCACGAAGCACATGTCTAAGAACTAGAGAAGTTAAAAGTAAACAGAATATAGTATGAGGACCAACCCCTCTGTCCTAATGGACACTGGACAACATACAATACTCTGTATAAGTCCGCTGAGTCTAACAACTCTTTCACTGTGTATCGTAGGTTGAAAACTGTACTTATGGTTAAGAAGAATTACACCGCTGTTTAATGCTCCTTACCTAACCATCCACTGATATAGGTAAATGTCATCGACATAATATCAAAAGGTATATCTCACTCTATGAAAATAGACGTACAGATATATCAATTTGAAATTGGTGCACAACAGCGGATATTCAAAACCAAATATTTGCCGACCGGCAAACAACCCAGGTGACTTCCTCAAATATCACCGATTACAACGAATCCCGATATAATGAGGATGATCACCCAATTCCCAATAACTTACTCCCACTCATCATCTGTAAAACCATACAGGTGTGAGAATCATGCCTGGTAAATACATACCCTGGAGTAAGTGTCTAATCGGGAAATCAGTTTTCTTTTAACATTACACAGTGAAACTGAAACATTGAAATGTTTCGGTGGGGTATCCTGGTATTCCTAGTAATGCCTCTTCCATTATCCAGATTCACAACTGTAACCGTATAATTCTTTGCCACCTCTCCAAATCCCTTTATATGTCTTTAGTCATTACCTTCTGTACACCCCTTTAAGCCAAATGGTTTTCTTCCTTCCTTACCGTTCGGCACCAGCCTATGGTTTGGAAGAAGACTATCCAAAAAGCATAAAGGGTGTACTGTCCTAATCCTAGGAACACTCGCAATGCGAGAGAAGGTGAAGATAAAAGACACCTGAATGTACTTTATTCCTATTTCTCCTGAACCAGAATCCATCCCCGAACTGGAACAAGTTCCTTTCGAGTTCGTATATAACCATACGATGGAGTATCCAATAATCTGTGGATCTTCGTAGTGACACGGAGTGTCCTGGAGAAATACAAAGTTGATTTAGGATTAGCGAAGAAATACTTGGTTTGGTCGTGAATATCAGTCGCAACTTACTTTGCCCTCCTACTAATCCCTTGCTTTGTCTTAACTTAATACCTTCTGCACACCATCGTTATGCTAATTGGTTTTCTTCATTCCCTACCGGTCGGCACCAGCCTAAGGTTTGGAAGAAGACTATCCAATTTGCGTAATAGGTGTACTACTCCTAAACCAAGGAGTACTCGCAACCTGAGAGAAGGTGAAAAGAAAAGACAACTGAATAATCCTATCCGTTTTCTCCAGAACCAGAAACCATCCTCGAAGTCCTTCGAGTTCGTATATAACCATACGATGGTTTTGTCCAATGGAAGTGGACGTTCGTAGTAATACGGGGTGTCCTGGAGAAAAGGGTAAAAGTAGGAGTGGCAATGAGGTCTGCAACTCTGACAATCCAAAAGCCAGTGTTAAGAAGGTTCGGTCAACGTGGTCACTGAGTCATAGTCCAGGGTCGGGTCAATGGTCGCTGCCAGAGAGAGAGAAAAGAAACACTCAGCGTGCACTCTAACCTAGATCAGAATGGTTATCACTTTGTCTAATCTGGAAACCTCCCACTGTACCTCAAATTCTCCTCCAAACCTGAAAGAAGAATTAGTCGGGATCACCCGAGGAGTAAACTAACTCATCAGTGGGAATCGGGATCCAACTATCATCGCATGATAACTTGACGGAATCCACTCAAGTCACCACACTCCAGAAGGTATGCGCATGCTTGGCAAGTTTCAGTTCTTTTGAAACTCCCGATGTGATTTTTACCCCTAGGACCCAAGTGACCTTGACGAATAATCAACAAATCAAAAGGTCCTAGTCAAGTTCAACCCGTCATTATCTTGATTGCGTTAAACCCACCCGCACGACCCTTGACGAATAATCAACAAAGTCGCACGACTGTCCTAACCAATCCACATATCCATGCAACAGAAAGCATTACAGAGCTACCGCACACTACGCCTCGGCGAATAGCAACGACAAACGTAGCGCGAATACTAAGCAATACTAATCCGAAATGACGGAGGGCTACGAATGGTTTCTGGCGAAAACCTTTAACGTAATGAACTTGATATCGTTGAAGGAACTGGATAACTTTTATAAAAATATAGTGACGAAAACCTTTACTAAAGAGGTCACTCCCGGTGAAGGGATCTCGGCTCTTTCCCCGTAGAATGAGGTGCAGGATATTCCAACTGAATACCACGATGCAAAGCAAAAGTAGTCGGCTATAGTGAAGTTAATGCCCTGACGCAAACTTCTGTCCAAGGGGTCACTCCCGGTGAAGGGATCTCGGCCCTTGCCTCGTCGACTGAGGAGCAGGATATTCCAAATGAATACCACGATGCAAAACAAAAGTGAACGTCCTTGCAATAACAGCTTTTTTTTTTTAAAAATGTTCCAACAACATCAGAATAGGTTTGTTTAAACTTGCATTGATCCGAATCAATGCAGTCCCATCAATTGATCACACCACAAAGAACGAAAATATACTGACGTACGTATATGCCATTCGCATTCGCCACTGGGTCCTGTCATCACCCGTTAGGTTAGCTAACTAACGGCAGAGCGGGGACTGAACTAGCGCGGATGTAAAACATATACAACATCTACTAATATATATACCAATATATAGTATTTCGCTCAAGGCGTGAATAAAATGCAACATCACAGAAATGTACAGCATCACAGAACAATACAGATATCTGGAAGCCCCGGGTTTCACAGAGCCGCTGCTGAAACCCGACGTTCCCCTGGTCGTGTGGATAGCCTGTGCAATGAAATCCTAGACCCCTACGGGCGCGGCAAGTCACCCGCTAAAACCTGAAGCGAGGCAGCCCCCTTCAGTACCGTGAATGGACCACCCAGCACTTCACGGAATCCGGTAACTTGGGCACCCCTCCTGGGTCAACCTGTACCCCCTACGAGTGCGGCGAATAGCCCGCCAATCCTGGACTGAAGCCCCCTCCGTCTCAATGCCCTGAGATGCGGGCCCGTTGCCCTCCAGAACCCGGCTATCCGTGCACCCCACCGCGGGGCAACCCTAGTACAGAAAATAAAATATACATACACCGGGTACATCGACCGCAACCAGGTCGTGCCCCAAAAGAATAATACAAACAGGCAGTGACGGCAGTCCACATGTCGGACGCTCGCCCCGCAATATCAAATGTACATAATACAACAAAACTGTACTAGCATTGCATCCAGGCTATCCCCCACGACCGATCCGCAACATCACAGCATAAACATAGAACATCAACGTGAAAGTCACGTTCGCAAATCCGTCTAACCGGGCTATAGCAGTTAGACCGGATTTACCGATCGAGTGACATTCACGGTCGCAGATATAATGTAAATACTGTGAAATAATGTGTTTAAAATATCCGATCGATCAAACAATTAACAAGTGGGCCCCCAACCAATACTGTAGCAGTCACAGAAAACCTGGGCCCAAATTTAATATCCCAAAAGCCCCATTTTCAAGTTCAAGACAATCTGAAAAATTTTGGTAAAGTGAAGATTTTAACCCGCGGCGGAAGCGCGGCCAAAGCAATGCTTTGGCCGCTCTTCCGCGGCGCAATGAAGGATTCAGGCTACAAAATTTTATCAGATCTCTTATATTTCCCTGTACATCATTCTGCAACCACCTGAAAATTTTTTCGAGCCCTGAAAAAATCGACAGAAAACTGATGTACACTAAATACGGTTTTTTGAGATTTTGGTCGATCGGATACGCAAACACATCAAACGAAGCTAGGTAAGGTTAATGGCGTGGCTCTGATACCATGTTGCGCCACGGCAGCGCCCCGGCCGTCTTACTCGAGGCCAAATTGCGGAATAAAAAATTTTCCTTACTCGGAAACCGGCGCTACCGCGGACAAAGAAAACCCGGATCGTTAACCATTAACCTACGCTAGCAATCAAGAGATAGGGTGAGAAGTATACCGAGTGATCCGAGTCCTCCGGTCTTCTCTTCATCATCCCGATCTCCCGCGGAAAGCCTTTGCTCCACATTGTCGCCTCCTCGCCGGAAAGGGCACCACATCGCCTTCGTCTTTTACGGGCTCCCGCCTCAATACCGAGGCAACTCGAGCATGAAGCCGGCAACTCGACATGCTCAAGATTTGCTGTAGAATGTGTAGTGTAGAATCATAGTCTCACTTTAGGGTTTGTTGCCTTTGGATGGAGGAATGAGGACAAGGAAAATATGGTGCTTTCATTTTTCCTTGCATGAAAGCAAGAACAAGAAGGAAACTCTCAAGAATGAAGCTCTCTTTCTTCTTCTCTCTTCTTCTCACTTTTCTCATGGAAACTTATCATCTTCTTGTGAGAATGAGAAGGGTGGAGGAAAGAAAAACATAATGCAAAAGGAGGTGAGTGTAGGAGCTAAAGAAAGGTGACCACATCCTAGACAAGAAAACATTCAACCATGCTTCTTCTCCTATTCACTCCATAACCCTTCAAATCACAATAAAGCAAGCATGGTTGAAAGATAAGAAAGCTATCATAATCAATCATAATGCAAGAAAACCCCTCCACAAATGTAATTTGCAAAACTGCAAATTACCCCCTCCATCGGAAAAGTCCGGCCGGGAAAGAACAAAGGAAAACCGGCCGGAACGGAATGCAAACTGGCAACTCCAGAAAACTGGTCCCGTAATAAATTACAGGAAAACCCCGATACTGTGCATACACACCCGCATCTGTATTCCGTCCGGATACAAATGCAATGAGACAAAATCTACACTGTACTAAACTAAGACCGACTTAAACCAAAGCCGGCTAGTAATATCCGTTCGATCCTGATCCGTGCAATACCGCACGTATCTGATCGAACCCTGCCATATACCTATACGGCTACTAGTACAAACCGTCCGATCCTGATCCGTGCAATACCGCACGTATCTGATCGGACCCTGCCATATCTCCATACGGCCTCTACAGCGTTTCGCCCGAAAGCTGGAGTAACTGTAAGTGTGGTGGACTCTAAAGACTCGTCAATACTATGGCTGTGGATTTAACCACTGGCACGTCAGAGGTATAAGCCAATACGTGACGGGCCACCAGCTATTGACCAAAAGGGACGTCGATGAGGAAGCTCACCCCGACACCCAACTGAGCCTGTCAGTGACAATATCCGTACAGTCCGGTCCGTTCGTCCATGAGTATCGCATGGCGGGCCTAGGGGGTTGGTAAAAGTCAGACCCCCAAAGGCGGTACAAGTCGTGTCGGAGTGTAGCCCAGAACGCCCTGAGATACTACTGGAATACCTACCAGTAAATCTCCTGCCTCGGCCGAGGGCTTTGCGTAATGGCTCTCCTAGACACAGCGCGACCTCACCCCCAATACCGGGAGAGACGAACCCCTGCAGATCCGCTCACTGCCTCCATGTGGCTCGGGACTGTACCCAACTAAAACCTGTTTGCACGACTCCTTTGAGCCGTGGTAGGGTAGTAATCAAAGCACAGTGGGAACTCACACGAGACAAATGACGATCTCAGGTCGATGAACTAACCCGTACACATGTCACCTGGGAACTGCTATCTGACGTCTGGTATAAGACCAACTAGCAGGTTCCCGGCGAGTCCTGTCCGGTGTACTCATAACCCAATGAGCACCTGTATACATCTTAGGTGAACCAACTGACACCAGTGGCTTGTGAGACCGGCCACCGCCCCTCGTCGGGGTCTCGACTGTATACACTAGCCTACTAATGGAGTATCGATGCCCAGTCTCGAAACTCCCACGACTAGGGACCTTTTAAGGATGTGCTTATAGACTACCAGCCCCCACGTATATGATCGCCATCATACTGCTGGTCGTCAAGCAAGAATCCTAGGGGCTCTATCAACGTGTAATAGCGACATGTCAGGTCACCTAAAGCAGTACACGATGATAAAGATAAACCAGATAGCGTACTATCATCTCGAGTAAGACTGTCCTACCGGGATAGGTCCTCCCTCAATCATTGCAATCACGTGCCTGTGATCCAAGAATTGTGAGTGAGGAGCGGTGAAATGAGGGTGGTATTTATAGGGAAATTTAGGGTTTAGGGTGTTTAAAGAATGCATTGAAATATGCATTAAAATTGGATTAATTGGGCATTTTATTGCTCTCTGGAAATAATCAGAGTAAAAAAGTAATGTAGGGTTAGTAGGGTAGCTGAAAGGTTGCAGGGGGCAAAGTTTGGGAGCATTGGGGATGGGTTGGACCGGCGGCGCCGGGTCTTTACCGACGGAGGGTGCTGGTTCTTGGGCCACGTGTCCTTATCGCTTCAATTTTCCTCTTGCTTATGTTTATTTATTTTGTAACTTACCCTATTACGTGTAGTGCATGTGCAAACTCTTGGGATTCTAAAAGATTAAAAGAATTTAAAATAAAAAGATATTGTGGCTGATGGGATTTGAACTCTGGTGCTTTGTAACGGCAGTGCAAGGCTTTACCAGTGAGCTACAAGCTCTTTCTTTTTGTTCTAAATCAAAACAAATACTTATAGCTTTCACAGAAATTGTAAATACCCCAATTGTACATTTAATTTAAATGAAATTTATGTACACTGAAATTGGAGTTGTTACATCGCAGCTTCTTCACCTGCCGGTCGAGAATAGCTACCGGCTGTTCAATGTAAGATAAATCACCCTCAAGCTGTATAGTCTGCTGCCGAATAGCGTGAGAAGGATCATGAAGGTACTTACGAAGCATGGACACGTGGAACACATGATGCACATCAGGAAAACTTGGCGGAAGTGCTAAACGATATGCTACAACACTCACCATCTTAAGAATCTCATAGGGTCCAACATATCTGGAACTGAGCTTTCCTTTTTTCCCGAATGGCATCACACCCTTCTGTTGTATATATGTATGCCCTAGAGGCCATTATATGATAGTGGATGTAACGGTATGTGTGTGTGTGTGTGTGTGTGTGTGTGTGTGTGTGTCTATATATATATATATTTAGAGGACATTCTTGCATAACATGATAGTATGCTATCTGGTTGTTCTTTATCTTAACATGTTCACTTGATCATGCATATTACTCATTTGGTACATGTTAATAAAGCCCTTAGGATATTTGCTTAACTACTGGGATTATGATGCAGATCATACTAGTGGGACATGTGTAGTTTATAAGTATATCCTTGAAATGTTCCTAGTCGTGGGTGTATCGAGACAGGGTATCGATATTCCAGAGTAGACTAGCATATACATTACTTGACCCATATGATGGGCGATGGATGGTCCCATATCCATTGGTGTGGTGACACCAAAGAATGTATACGGGTGCTAAGTGGAGACTTGGTACACTGAATGGACTCGCCGAGAACTCCTATGTGGTATTATATCTATCGTCAGATAGCAGTTCTCAGGTGAAACTGGTATAGGTTAGTCTGTAGATCCGAGATCGTCAAAGAGTCTTGTATGTCCTCCCACTGTATTTTGATCTTCACCTTACCATGGCTCTACTGAGCTATGCAAACAGGTGGACTTTGGGTACAGTCCCGAGGCACATAGAGGCAATGAGCGATATGAGGGGTTTCGTCTCTCCCGGAATTGGGGGTTGATGTTGCGCTATCCTCGACTGGCTATAACAGGAAGTCCCTGGCCAGGGCTGTTGAGATTTACTGATAAGTGCTATCAGTAGTTTCTCAATCTGTTATAGGCTATATACCGGCATGACTTATTAAGTTATTGGGGTCGACGATACCATCCCTAGACTCGATATGCAGTATATCCGACGTAGAGACCGGACTGTACGGCAAGTGTTGCCAGTTGGCTCGACGGGAGTTTTGACAGGTTCGCTTGTTTTTCTTCTGATCGCTCAATACCTAGGAGCCATTATGTACAGCTAGTGTCGCTGATGGTTTGTGGGTATGTGATATGATCACTGCCTACTGCTAGCGTATTGACGAGTCTTAGAGTCCCGAAGAGGGGTTTCCTAGCTCAGGCAAAATGATATGGGGGTGCATATGGGATATGCGCGGGAGCTCGATTAAATGTGTATATTTGATACTGTATTTTAATCGGGCGTTTTCTATTGGTCGGGTCGTATGTGATATGACCGGATTATTAAATCAAGTGTTGGTTTAATATCATTGACTTTTAGCTCATTTATTTAAAACCTTTTCTTTATGATGTATGTATGAATGTATGTATTTATATATGTTGATATGAATGCACACATGCATGCATACATGTTTCATGGTTGATGATACAATGGAGATGACAATGCAAGACTCACATGGTAAAATATTTATATATTTTTTTATTGAGAAAAAGGAAAAAGGGAATAAATCATGGCTAGGTTTCTACACTCTTCTTTACTTAACTTAGGATTAACCATGATCTATTTTCTATTTGTTCTTTAACTCAATATTAAAATATCTAGATATTTTATAACCATGGTTGTGGATGAGTGTGACTCTCTCATATTTATTTTCTTTTTTCATTATTATCATGAGGATTATCAAAAGTGCTCAAGCTTAGCCATTCTCCTTCTTCTTCCTCATTCAAGCTCTCTAGTTTTTTTTAAGTGAGTGAAG
The DNA here is from genome assembly GCA_030015575.1 of Agapanthus africanus. Classification (NCBI taxonomy): domain Eukaryota; kingdom Viridiplantae; phylum Streptophyta; class Magnoliopsida; order Asparagales; family Amaryllidaceae; genus Agapanthus; species Agapanthus africanus. Next base: position 239,006,614 of record CM057344.1, on the reverse strand, counting down.
AACATAAAAAGAAAGGTTTTTAAGTGAGATCCAAACCCAGATCACCAATCTATATTAGTCTAGCCCACTAGTGTAGGTTGTTAGCTCCACTTCCATTTAGATCAAGTGAAACTAGGAGCTTGAGCCAAGGGACTCCGTGGTGGATCGTCGTGGAATTCGAAGGTTTCAAGCGAACCCGTTCAAACACCAAGTTGATCCAAGAAGTCACAAGAGGAGGTCTACAAAGGTTGTATTACTCACCTCCTAGTGTTAGACTACTTGATAGTATGTGATACTACTTTTTGTTACCCTAATTTTCTAGTTCGATTCATAGTTGGTTTTGCTTAGAACCCCTAAATTTTTGTTATAGCATGTTTGGTGCAGCCCAAACCCTAGGCATGGTGCTAGAAAAATCCCTACAGTGGTATCAGAGCCAAGCTAGAAACTTAGAAGATTTTAGATAAATCCCAAAACCGAAACAACTCCGAAACTTCGATAAACTGAAACCCTGAAAACTGCTCTCTGTCGTTTTTTAAATGACCTCTTAAAATTATTTCAGCAACTATAGAAGCTTGCATGTGATGCATGTAGAACACTGGAGAAAAACGAGGCCATTCCCCTAGTTTTCACCCAGTGAAATGCTTGCAAAATCCGGCCTAGCCGGCCCTAACCCCTCCTTTCCTCCTCGTTTTTCTTGGGTGCTCTGGTCTGTATATTTTGGGGTTTCAGGTATTGTTTGTTTAGCCCAAAATTTCATGTGATATTAATTTTGTTAAGGGGCTAATTCAGAGTATTTCATAGTCGTAATCTTAACATTGTTTTAGGTAACCTGGATGACGTTTAACTGTTCGAACGAACATCAAACACCACCTCATTACTCTCGCTGGAAATTTTCCAAGTGTTGGAATTTTCCAAGTTAAAGATATTCGAAAGATCATGCAAGTAACCCTATGGACCCTCTAGAAGAATGTAAACCTAACTCGATTCTATGACCACGGAACCGCGGCCAAACCCTAGGGCTTGCCGTAGTTTCGTGGCGCCATAAGTGAGGCAAGGGTTGACCCTTCTACGGTTGGTTCATAGGCACCGTGGCATGTTTTGGGTATTTTAACTTTGCTCAAGTGTTGAGCCTCTCGGGGAAATTTGTGGGTGTTTGTTGATTCGATTGAAATGTTCAACATCGTCTACATATATGTGAACATGATATAATAATTGGAATCTACACTAATTAGTTTTGAGAAAAGTTTTTAGTTGCGTGTAAATTTAACATTTTGACCTCGGGTGGCACGACCCGAAATGGCACGTGACTGGCACTTGAATCATAAGAAGTCTATAGGGCCCCATCTAATTCAAGTAAGCCACAATACCAGAAATCTAAACCATTTAATGGAGAAAGTGAAGGAAAACTTTAGTTTTAAAGCGAGCAGTTTAACAAAATAAGCCGAAGTATGCATTTTTACAACCTCAAGTCTCTTCTGAAAATTTGGGCAGAGTTTCTTTTGTAAATACTGGCCCCAAACGGGTACAAACATGCATAATATAAAGGCATCCCGAAGTGGGAGCTAGCTCTTCGCCAATTGGCGGACATAACCACGCAATGCAATATAATATACAACGCCGAAGGGCGAGGATCAAAACTCAAATGGAAAACCAATAACCACTAGAAAACCATAATAATACAAGCGCGACTCTAAGGTCGAAATAAAGTACACCGGTCTTCTAAGTCTATAAATAATACAAGTCTGGTTGATGGAGTTTACTAGATACAACTGAAATATAATAAAAAGTACAATGGTGGTCACGATGCAAATGAACCCACTTACCAAAGCAATCACCCGGAAAGAAGCAGTGTGCCAGCAAAGCCGCCAAGGGAACCCGTACGACAAAACCTGCAAGAAACTATGGCACAACGGGGGTGAGTTGCCAACACGTGAGTATAAAATATCACAGAGCAGAAATCTCATGTATGACTCTATCCTAGGTCATACTATAATATCCATATAAATAAATAACCTGAAACATCTGATAATGGCCAGGATAAAAATCTATACATAAGTGTAATACCAAGTGCTCGTGTCAGTGCCTCATGTAGCAACATATCAAATATGATGTATGGATGAAATATAATGAAAACAGAATACATCATGAATGAGAAAACCGTTTTCTTAATTTAGTGAGATTTCTGTATATATAAATCGAGGTATTATCAATGAAATCAACAGAAAATCAGTGTCTAGCATCGACAAAAAATATATATCTCGCTATCTCAATATCTCAGGCTCCGGCAATCCGGACTGGCCCGTAATATCAAATCTCAATATCTCATGCTCCGGCTATCCGGACTGGCCTATATTCCGATCGGTATCCTCCGGATATCCGTCGAGTCACAACAAAATCACCGGTCGGTAGTGCTCCCCTGCCAGGCTCAACGCCATCATCTGCGACCATCTTGCCCCGGGGTACCGCACCGGGTCCATCATGCACAAACAGACGGTTCCTCCTCCTCCTCGAATCAGGTGTATGATATCGCTCAAGAGCCGAGAAAACTCATGGTGGACATATCTCAAATCATATCATGAGAAAACCATAATTTTCTATCTTTAAAATGATATTAAGTTTATAAAATCCTTGCGGTTTCTCCAAATCCATAAATCTCATGGAAATCCGAAATCCAAATCTCAAGGGTAAATAAACAATGAAATACCGGCATAAAGTTCTATAATATTGCATGACAATAAATAAATGAATGCATCGGATATCAAGCAAGGAATGCAATAATTAAACTAGCATATGAAAGCAATAACATATTGGGCCTATCAGCTAACAAGCTATGTCAATGAAATAGTGTTTTCTAATGTGTACGTGACATGGCAATTACCTATGATGATGTGTGTGAGCCGGCAAGCGGGTGTACGTGGGGCATAGGCATCATCGGTAATGGTGTTGTGTCCTGACAGCATGATTTTATAATAACTAATGAAAACACAAATAAGCATGCAATACGATGCGATCAGCAAGAATATACGGAACATGAATAATAACGCAACAAATATGAATATACATTTATATATGAGTCATACAATTTTGACATTTGAAATAATACCAATCGTGGTGTTTAGAAATAAGGGCTACGGTGTTTTTAAGAAAAAGGTACGTCCTTTGAAATATCCGTAATCCCTTGGCCTGTATTTAAAATACTCACGATTCGTTAGTTTGAAATAAGTATGACTCAAGTCTAGTTTAACATCTACAAGTAAACTATAGGACTAAACTAACAGGCTAATCGAAAGGGTAAGGAAAACCACCTAAATCTGAGTCGATATCCATATCTAATAGTCGGTGATCCTGCCTTAATAGTATCACGTACGATACAATATATCATATGACATCCTCGAGTCAAGAGTGCGGATCTATCATCATAATTATATCACGTACGGTAAATCCATCGTACGACATCCCAAATCTGGGTACGGGTCAAATAACACATTATCTCATTATTCATCTGGTACGCTTATCATCCTATCCTTTGTTAGGTGTACTGATCTAAAGTCTAGTACATACTGATACCATTTACATATATATATGCGTGTGTATGAAAATACATCGCCTAAAGACCCGCTATAATATCATGTTGTATCTCATAATACGAACCAAATCATATCACCGATCTCGTGGCATCATGCCCAATCTCATCGACTCATCTCCAAGTACCATGTACTATCCTCATCATCCATGTATATGTATACATACATACACACACACACATATACATACTCACAAACATATATGTATATATATATCTATATCCCCATATACGCACAAATAAAACAAGTGTAAGCGTGTGCGTGTGTGCAAAACTTAACTCTAGGGTTTCGCGACTAGGAAACTACACTATAAGCGTTTTCCTACAAATATGCTAAACTAACCCAAGGTCACATAAGCATTTCTTGCTAAGTATGCGCATCTCATAAAATATATAAGTGTATATATATATATATATATATATATATATATATATCATAACGCATTCGCATTCTATACTACGAAACTGCGGGGGTGCTATACGCCATCCACCGGAGTTCCACCATAGATATATATCTACTCACCTTGATCCTTACTTGCTGAAGTCGATGACGCCACGCTCGTCCTTGTCGTTCATGTCCACTAGAGGGTACCTACATATATACACGCACAGTATCGTAAACTGAAATCGCGAACAAAAACCAAAACGGCACGCGTATCACACATAGGTTAAAACCTATGGTTTACACATGCAAGAATAACCAAACAACCCTCGTCGCTGACGTACAAACGTCAGACGACGGGACACAATAACAAATACCAAATCCTAATTCATTAAAAGCCGCAAAACGAAATCAGAAACATAGAAAACATGCTCCAGATTTGCCTTAGGTGACAATTGGGACATTTTGCATACAGAGGAGGTCTAATTAACAGATACTGGAGCCATGAACCCAACACGAGCCTATACTTCCATACTCTGGCCGCAAATTGCGGCCAGAAACAATTTAATTATGGCCACAGGAGGAGGTTAGGGTCTCAGGTCTTGGGGTTATCATCTAGGTTGCCTGCACTACTCACTGTGTTTGCTAAATAATTTCTAGGGTCCCCGGGTGTTAGCAGATCTCCAATAACACCTCAAATTTCCACAAATTCCCGATATCGGGGTTTTTGAGTTTGCTAAATGGGGTCCTAGTCTCTAGTTTAGTCCAGTATACAATCACTACAGGGGTTGTATGGCCTTTACTAACCTTAATTACACTTTCTCAACTCAAGAATCCCACAACCCTCTTCTAGGAATTTTGTAAGTTCATAAAACAACACTAAAACACTTCCAAACTTAAATAGGTGCTAAAGTGAAGGAAATACAATACTAATGGTAAAGGAATTATCTCATTTGGCAACTCAAGAAAATTCTTGAGTTGCCCCAAGTGCTCAAAATCCTAGCTTTCTTGGTCCAAAATGCTTGTAGTGAGCTTGTGCACATTTTTAATGAAAGGGAGATGAAGTTTTGATGCGATTTTGGGTGTGTTGTGAGGTGTTTGAGGAGGGGGAAGAAGGAGGGCATCCATGGTGAGAGGGAGATGAGAGAAAAGATGAAGATGATAATGAAAAACAGAGAGCCAAGACCAAGGTTGACCCCTCACCTCTCTCTCTCTCTCTTGCCCATACCTTATTCTTTAATCATTTTCTTTTCTTTTTCCTTTTTCCTTTCTTCTCTTTTCCTTTCCTTTTTCATTTAAATTAAAAACAAAACCATGCATGAAAATAAAGAAAAAGCCATTGTAGAAAATGTAGCAAATGTGTAATATGACATGGTGCATGTCACATGCTCAAACACCATCATGTGTGATTAGTGAACGTTAATCAAGTTTAAAACTAAACTTGTATATAATAAATTATAAAATTTTCAATTTGCCTAAATCATATTAATCCCTCCAAAATCACCATTTAATTTAATTTTCCAATTTATCGGTATTTAATTATACCGGATCATTAAAATATTCATAATATTTATTATTTAAATTATTTAATTTTCCAAAAATAATATTTTATTTTTCTGAAATGTTACAATCTTCCCCCCTTAAAGAAATTCGGTCCCCGAATTTAAATTTAAACTCCCCCAATTTCTAAAACATTTCAGCAAAAAGATCAAGTCGTCGGGGGTTCCGAAATCATAAATACATAAAACACATCGTAGTGCAATGCATGCGCATGAAAAATGAGTATATAAACCAAAATGAAAACTCCGTCCAGCATCCCGCAATCATCGTAGTTATGGAGAAGACACCAATGTCAAAGCCCAATACGAAAACCAACATGATATACATCAAACTATACATGTAAACATCGTTAAAACATCTGAAAGAAATGCATGCCAAACCTTTTCAAGTTGATGTGAGATGCGCGTATCACTGCACAGTGGCGGACGTCTATTGTATGAAAATAACTCTATATATATATACCCTTTGTTTAACATACACGTCCCGCCGTTTTGAAAAATAAATTTAGAAGGGTTTCCTTTGGTAATGTTTCGTGTCATCTCGGACACGTAGGAAAAATATTGAGACTGTAGCTCATCTTTGGAAATCCCTTCGATAACTATCGATGCATGCAAAATATATCCAGGTAATGTCCTCGGACTAGTCCTGCTCAGTACTAAACGAATAGTAAATATCATGAAAACGTAGTGCTCCACAAGAAATCAATCCCAAAATGTGCATAAGAATGCCACGTGCGTCTGGTGCGCACGGAAATCGAAATCCATGAATGTGCCATACATGTGCACAAAAACAAAATCTAAGTGCAACGGGTGTGCACAAAACACTTGTCAAAGGCAACGGGTGTGCCTGACAGCAATATCAGGTGCATCTGATATGCACGAAGAATCCCGATTTAGCGCATCTGATGTGCACCAAAATCGCATCAAGATACTAAAGTGCATGAAAACTATGCCGAAAGCATAAGTCAAATCACATGCATACCATAGGCATGAAATCAAAATCAAGCTCCCGAATGACATCAAATCGAAGTCAAGTGCAACTGTGGTGCACAAAATCTCAATCATGCAAATAAATCGCCCAAAGTACCGAAATCCAAGATGACGGAAACAGTCCCGCTCTAGCACATCCTCTAAAGATCTCTGGCCAACTGTCATGGTCACTCATAGCATGTCTCATCGACGATGCCGAACTCTGGCCTGCTGAGTGTGCATAATATGACCGATCCTGGGTCTAAGTCTTCTCGTATAGTATTCCAGAAAGGTTCGGTAGAAGTCTCCCCCAAATCTCGTTTCTGCCGAACTGCCCGGAAGTTATCATCTTTTACTAAATTTATTTCTTGTTCCGAAACGGCTGTATACTCATCACGACTCCTTTTGGAAGATATATCCAAATTCAACGCCTCTACCTGCGTATCACATCTCTGATCTCAGCGGAGTGGAACGTCATCTCATCAAGAACTCGTACGAACCCCTTACTCCACTCTTCTGTAATGTCGAATGATTCGGACTCGTCTCTTTGTGGCTGCATGGACTGCGCTCAAATGGCTATACCCGTATCTAGAGTCTCCCAAGCAATGTATCCCATCACATGATATCCGAACGACGTCGAACCTTTCGATCGATTAATTAAAGTTCCACAATCCCCCAAGAGCTCAACATCTTGAGTACAGTTTAATAGTATTCCAGTACATGCCACAGTACCTATGGACTAGCCGTAGAAGGGCAAACCCAAGCCTCATTAATGGCACCGCTGAACTGCTGCAAACCCTAAGGTTTCAAAGCATTCTCATGATCATTATATCGAGTTAGGGTTTCATTCTTCTAGAGGGTCTACGGAATTACTTGCATGTTTTTACGAATACTTTAAACTTGGAAAAATGGTTTTTTGACATTCGATCGTTTTCCTTCGACTCCCAACGTATCTGCGTGAAGTCGTTTCTAGCTGGAATCAATCAATCTGATGACCTCGAATGAGGGTAGGCAACGAATCACATGTCCTAGTCATTTCTCCTTGGGTGACGAGCGATCCTCTATCATATCTCAAGTACAACTCGTGCGGCATTAGCTTCAACCATCTGGGGCGATATCTCGTCAGTCGCTGCAACAACTGAATCATTCGTCCACACGCTGAACAGTGCCTCAATAATCAGGAATAACGGTGCATTGACGGTCATCACATTCTGGATGGCCTCTAGCAGTGGCCCAATCCTCTGGTGCTGATCTGCACGTTTGAGAAGTTTTGTAAAAGCAATCCATCAAACGCTCATAGCGGGAAAACACAATAGGTCGATACATCTGTGCAATCGTGTGTCCCCGGAATCATGCCCTGGTCTATCCTCATCCGTGATGAGCTCGTGCTGACCGCAACTCTAGCCGCAGCTCTCTCTGCACGTGTAATCGTGGCAGCAAAAACCATAAACCGATATCGATGAGGATATATCATAGGAATGAATATAATGCTGTGCAAGGAAATGTACATCCTAAGGTTTCTTAAGAAGAGTAGCGTATCGTAAGTATGCCGCGGAACATACACACGGTACGTCACTCTCCTTAAGTCACCTACTCCATCACATCAACCAAGGTCAACCCACGCGACGAAAGTTCAGGTCTAGTACCCCCACGACCAAGTCTAAGTTCCGTAAGGTCAAGCCGAGGTTTCGAATATATATATACGCCCTAGACTCCGCATAGTCAAATATAGACTCGAACTAAGGTTAACCTAGCGCTCTGATTCCAACTTTGTCATGACCCGAAATGGCACGTGACTAGCACTTGAATCATATGAAGTCTATAGGACCCTATCTAATTCAGTAAGCCACAATCCCATAAATCTAAACCATTTAAAGGAGAAAGTGAAGGAAAACTTTAGTTTTAAAGCGAGCGGTTTAACAAAATAAGCCAAAGTATGCATTTTAAAACCTCAAGTCTTTTTTGAAAATTTCGGCAGAGTTTCCTTTGTAAATACTGGCACCAAACGGGTACAAATATGCATAATATAAAGGCATCCCCAAGCGGGAGCTAGCTCTTCGCCAATTGGCGGACATAACCACGCAATGCAATATAATATACAACGCCGAAGGGCGAGGATCAAAACTCAAATGGAAAACCAATAACCACCAGAAAACCATAACAATACAAGCGCGACTCTAAGGTCGAAATAAAGTACACTGGTCTTCTAAGTCTATAAATAATACAAGTCTGGTTGATGGAGTTTACTAGATACAACTGAAATATAATAAAAGGTACAATGGTGGTCACGATGCAAATGAAGCCACCTACCAAAGCAATCATCCGGAAAGAAGCAGTGTGCCAGCAAAGCTGCCAAGGAAACCTGTACGGCAAAACCTGCAAGAAACTGTGGCACAACGAGGGTGAGTTGCCAACTCGTGAGTAGAAAACATCACAGATCAGAAATCGCATGTATGACTCTATCCTAGGTCATATCATAATATCCATATAAATAAATAACCTGAAACATCTGATAATGGCCAGGGTAAATATCTATACATAAGTGTAATACCAAGTGCTCGTGTCAGTGCCTTAGGTAGAAACATATCAAATATGATGTATGGAAGCAATATAATGAAAACAGAATACATCATGAATGAGAAAACCGTTTTCTTAATTTAGTGAGATTTCTGTATATATAAATCGAGGTATCATCAATGAAATCAACGGAAAATCAGTGTCTAGCATCGACACAAAATATATATCTCGCTATCTCAATATCTCAGGCTCCGGCAATCCGGTCCGGCCCGTAACATCAAATCTCAATACCTGAAGCTCCGGTTATCCAAGCTGGCCTATACTCCGATCGGTATCCTCCGGATATCCGTCGAGTCACAACAAAATCACCAGTCGGTTGTGCTCCCCTGCCAGGCTCAACGCCATCATTTGCGACCATCTTTCCCCGGGGTACCACACCGGGTCCACCATGCACCCACAGACGGTTCCCCCTCCTCCTCGAATCGGGTGTGTGATATCGCTCAAGAGCTTAGAAAACTCATGGTGGACATATCTCAAATCATATCATGAGAAAACCGCAATTTTCTATCTTTAAATTGTTATTAAGTTTATAAAATCCTTGCGGTTTCTCCAAATCCATAAATCTCATGGAAATCCGAAATCCAAATCTCAAGGGTAAATAAACAATGAAATACCGGCATAAAGTTCCTATAATATTGAATGACAATAAATAAATGAATGCATCGGATATCAAGCAAGGAATGCAATAATTAAACTAGCATATGAAAGCAATAACATATTGGGACTATCAGCTAACAAGCTATCTCAATGAAATAGTGTTTTCTAATGTGTACGTGACATGGAAATTACCTATGATGATGTGTGTGAGCCGGCAAGCGGGTGTACGTGGGGCATAGGCATCATCGGTAATGGTGTTGTGTTGTGACAGCATGATTTTATAATAACTAATGAAAACACAAATAAGCATGCAATACGAAGCGATCAGCAAGAATATACGGAACATGAATAATAACGCAACAAATATGAATATACATTTATATATGAGTCATACAGTTTTGACATTTGAAATAATACGAATCGTGGTGTTTAGAAATAAGGGCTATGGTGTTTTTAAGAAAAAGGTACGTTTTTTGAAATATCTGTAATCCCTTGGCCTGTCTTCAAAATACTCACGATTCGTTAGTTTTAAAATAAGTATGACTCGAGTCTAGTCTAATATCTACAAGTAAACTACAGGACTAAACTAACAGGCTAATCGAAAGGGTAAGGAAAACCACCTAAGTCTGAGTCGATATCCATATCTAGTAGTCGGTGATCCCGCCTCAATAGTATCACATACGATACAATATATCATATGACATTCTCGAGTCAAGAGTGCGGATCTATCATCATAATTATATCGCGTACGGTAAATCCATCGTACGGCATCCCAAATCTGGGTATGGGTCAAATAACACATTATCTCATTATTCATCTGGTATCCTTATCATCCTATTCTGTATTAGGGGTACTGATCTAAAGTCTAGTACATACTGATACCATTTACATATATATATGCCTGTGTATGATAACACATCGCCTAAAGACCCGCTATAATATCATGTCGTATATCATAATACGAACCAAATTATATCACCGATCTCGTGGCATTATGCCCAATCTCATCGACTCATCTCTAAGTATCATGTACTCTCATCATCATCCATGTATATGTACACACACACACACACATATATACATACTCACAAACATATATGTATATATATATATATATATATATCCCCATATACGCACCAATAAAGCAAGTGTAAGCGCGTGTGTGTGCGTGTGTGCAAAACTTAACTCTAGGGTTTCGCGATTAGGAAACTTCACTATAAGCGTTTTCCTACAACTACGCTAAACTAACCCAAGGTCACATAAGCATTTCTTGTTAAGTATGCGCATCTCATAAAACATATAAGTATATATATATCTTAATGCATTCGCATTATATACTACGAAACTGCGGGGGTGCTATACGCCATCCACCCGACTTCCCCCGTGGATATATATCTACTCACCTTGATCCTTGCTTGCTGAAGTCGATGACGCTATGCTCGTCCTTGTCGTTCATGTCCACTCGAGGGTACCTACATATATACAGTATCGTAAACTGAAATCGCGAACGAAAACTAAAACGACACGCTTATCACACAGAGGTTAAAACCTATGGTCTACACGTGCAAACCAAATAACCCTCTTCGCTGACGTACAAACGTTAGACGACGGGACACAATAAAAAATACCAAATCCCAACTCATTAAAAGCCGCAAAACGAAATCAGAAACATAGAAAACTTGCTCCAGATTTGCCTCAGGTGACAATTGGGACATTTTGCATACATGGGAGGTCTAATTAACAGATACTGGAGCCATGAACCCAACACGAGCCCATACTTCCCTACTCTGGCCACAAATTGCGGCCAGAAACAATTTAATTGTGGCCACAGGTGGAGGTTAGGGTATCGAGTCTTAGGGTTATCATTTAGGTTGCCTGCACCACTCACTGTGTTTGCTAAATAATTTCTAAGGTCCCCGGGTGTTAGCAGATCTCCAATAACACCTCAAATTTCCATAAATTCCCGATATCGGGGTTTCTAAGTTTGCTAAATGGGGTCTTAGTCTCTGGTTTAGTCCAGTATTCAATCACTACATGGGTTGTATGGCCTCTACTAACCTCAATTACACTTTTTCAATTGAAGAATCCCACAGCCCTCTTCTAGGAATTTTGTAAGTTCATAAAACAACACTAAAACACTTCTAAACTTAAATAGGTGCTAATGTGAAGGAAATACAATACTAATGGTAAAGGAATTACCTCATTTGGCAACTCAAGAAAATTCTTGAGTTGTCCCAAGTGCTCAAAATCCTAGCTTTCTTGGTCCAAAATTCTTGTAGTGAACTTATGCACATTTTTAATGAAAGGGAGATGAAGTTTTGATGCGATTTTGGGTGTGTTGTGAGGTGTTTGAGGAGGGGGGAGGAGGAGGGCAGCCATGGTGAGAGGGAGAGGAGAGAAAAGATGAAGATGATAATGAAAAACAGAGAGCCAAGACCAAGGTTGACCTCTCACCTCTCTCTCTCTCTCTCTCTTGCCCATAACTTATTCTTTAATCATTTTCTTTTCTTTTTCCTTTTTCCTTTCTTCTCTTTTCCTTTCCTTTTTCATTTAAATTAAAAAAAAAACCATGCATGAAAATAAGGAAAATGCCATTGTAGAAAATGTAGCAAATGTGTAATATGACATGGTGCATGTCACATGCACAAACACCATCAATGTGTGATTAGTGAACGTTAATCAAGTTTAAAACTAAACTTGTATATAATAAATTATAAAATTTATAATTTTCCTAAATCACATAAATCCCTCCAAAATCACCCTTTAATTTAATTTTCCAATTTATCGGTATTTAATTATACCACATCATTAAAATATTCATAATATTTATTATTTAAATTATATAATTTTCCAAAAATAATATTTTATTTTTCTGAAATGTTACAGGTGGAATCGGGAATCTTGTTGAATTACCCGACTTCTTTTGAAAAGGTGTTTTCATAGTTGATACCCAAATGTAAGATTTGCATCGTTAGGCATGAAATCCAGAATATGAGATAATCCGGGTTTATGATGTCTAAAGGCAGTGTTGATTCCAATTGTTATAGTTTTTCACTTTCTTTTCTGCGACCGTAAGTGTAGTATGTGGTGTATCGCCGGTTTCATTGCTATACATCAACGACAATTGGGGTACGCATAATTACGTTGTTGACATGTGATATTATGTGTTGTAGAGATATGATGTACATGATCATCGTGATTAAATGACCGGGGGTTTTATGTGAGATGAGAGTTTTTATTTTCATTCATGTAAAATTCATTGTATGTAATATTCTTTTATTGGGGCACTTCCGGGTTTAGGATGATTTCACCATTGTTGTATATTATTTACTTTTCCGCAATAGGATAGACCCAAGGTGGGGAGCACAAGTGACCAGGTTCTAGGGTCCAGTGGGAGGCCATCTCGAAGAGTCGAGACAGGGTATCCTAACTCTAGAATTGGTAGGGTCACTTGTCACTCTCGTAGGGGTCTAGGGGTGTGGGCTTGGCTATTCATCGCGACCGTGGAATCCGTATTTTCTATTGTTGGCTAAATACAAAATACGGACCTCCTAGTATATCCTATATTTTCATATATGTGCTTCTGCTGTTGATATTTTGTGATGTGATCACTTTATATGCTGAGATGAATGGTGTATTATATATATGATATATAATAAACGTTGCTTATGTTTTGCATCCGCCCTAGTCCCGCCCCGCTATGCCGTTAGTTAAGTAACCTAATGGTACATAACGGGACATTGTGGCGAATACGGATGGCATAAGCGTACGTTCTATTTTCGTTTCTTTTCTGTGATGGCTTAAGGACTTAAATGATGAGACCACATTAATGAGATTAATGTAAAGAAAAAGGAGCCTAAAAAGATGTTGTAGAATCGGATTTGAAACTTACTCGGCTTTTTATGAAAAAGCAAGTTTTCAAAGTGCGGAGCTTAAGCCACTCCTTTTAAAACCATTAGATTCTACAACAATATCAAGTTCAAAGCGTTAAGGGTCTTCTTAAAAACCATTCGTAGCCCTCCGTCATTTTAGGAAATAGAGTACTTAGTATTCGTGCTACGTATGTTGACTATAGCCAAGGCGTAGTGTACGGTAGCTAAGTGATGTTAGCTAAGTGATGCCTTCCTACACAGCATATGATGCCATTAATTATGACAGTCACATGATTATGTTGACTATTGCCAAGGGTCATGTAGGTGGGTTTAATTAATCATGAAATGATGGGTAGAACTTGACTAGTGCTTATGATATGTTGACCATAGACAAGGTCATGAGTGTTAGGGATAAAAACAATATCGGGAGTTTCAAGAGTTGAAATTTGCAATGAGATTGCATACCTTCTATGTGATAGTAGGATCCCGATCCCACTGTGAGCAAGAGTTGCTCTCAGGAGAGTTTTGCACTTTACAATTAGCAAACCCATTAGGTGTCTAGAAAGGTGTTAACGGGGCTACGCCTCTGGGAAAATGAGATTTATTTTAATTATGTTCGTACGAAAGCACGGGGAACCTCCCTCAAAGTACCGGCACTGGACTGGATGAACGGTTAGCAATGTAGTAGAATATAATTAATCCTAGCTAATTTTCTTTTTAAGGTTTGAAAGAAAATTTGATAAAAGTAGTGGGAGATATCGATTAAATAAGATAATAACCAATCTGATCTTTGCAAGTGCTTTCGCTGAGTGTATTCTTTTCTCTCTCCTAATGGCAGATAACCATGACTGGACTTAAGCTTTTGTCATGACCCGAAATAGCACGTGACTGGCCCTTGAATCATATGAAGTCTATAGGACCCCATCAAATCCAAGTAAGCCAAAAGCCCAGAAATCTAAAACCATTTTAAGGAGTAAATAAAGAAAACTAGTTTTTTTGAAGTAAAGAAAACATGTTTTAAAAACAAGGTTTTAAAATAAGTAAGCCGAATATGCATTTTAAATCCTCAATATATTTTCTGAAAATTTCGGCAGAGTTTCCTTTGTAAATACTGGCCCTGAACGGGGTACAATATGAATAGTATATAAACAATGATAAAAGGTATCCCCAAGCGGGAGCTAGCTCTTCGTCAATCGACGGTCACAACCACGCAAGAAGTATAGTATACAATGCCGAATGGCGAGGATCAAGACTCAAAGGAAAACTCAAAATCAGTATGAACCATAATACTACAACGTGCGACTCTAAGGTCGAAATAATACATAACTGGTTTTCTAAGTCTGAAACAATATACAAGTTTGGTTGATGGAATTTCTAGATACTACTGAATAATACATATACAATGGTGGTTCTGATGCAAAAGAACCCACCTACCAAAGCAAATCACCCATAAGGGAAGCAGTGTGCCAGAAAGCTGCAATGGAACATGTACGGCAAAACCTGAAAGAACTGTGGCATAATGGGGGTGAGTTGCCAACTCATGAATAAAAAACATTACAGAGCAGAAATCGTATGTATGACACAATCCTAGGTCAATACGATCAAATATATATGTAAACCTCAAATGAATAAGTCTGAAGCATGATAAGGTGACAATATAACATCTATACATGAGTGTGGTGCCAAGTGCTCATACCAGTGCCTTAGGTAATAACATATCATAAATATGAGGTATGATCAATGTCGACTATATCATAAAGTCTGTAAGTATATGGATATCATCCAACTAAGTAGTCAATGTCATCATGTATGTGGATCTCGTCCAACTATGTGATCAATGTCATCAATGTCAACTGTATGAATGTGGATATCGTCCACGTGTCACCCAATGACAATAAATATCATGCATGTAAATAACATAAAGTATATGCATGGAAGTATGAGGATATAATAAACAGGTGTCCCTCGCGACACATCAAAATCATAGAACCGGAGCCCAGCATCGACACTCGAAAACATTAAGAAAGCTGTGCCCAGCATCGGCACGTAAATCCTCATATATCGGGCTCCGTCAGTCCGGATCGGCCTACGGGCATCGTCAGTCCAGATCGGCCCGTATCATCTCTCGACTCCGGTCGGTATCCTCCGGATATCCGCCGAGCCCAAATAATATCACCGGTAGGTAGTAGTCCCTCTGCCAGGCTCACCATCTGTATACACAGCATACCTTTCTTGCCCCGGGGCACCATACCGGTCCCACCATGTACCCGTACACGGCTCACGACTCCTCCTCCTGTGGGGTATATATATACATCAGAACCGATAAAACTCATGGTGGGCGCACTGAAATATCATATCAACGGTAACCGGGTTTTTAAAATAATACATACTCTCTTTTGAAATACCCACGGTTCCCAAATCCAGAAATATCATGGAAACAACATATCTCAATGCGTATAATCAGAAAGCATGATGTATGCGACATATAAAAGAAATGTAAGCATCTCAGTATATCATGCAACTTGGAATAGTAATTTGCACATATTTAGGGAAGACCGCTTCTTTAAAATGAATCAGTTTTAAAAGTATCTTGCGGTTCCCGAATCCTCAATTTAAGCCGGAATCATCTATGTATGTGCAAATGAGTATGTGTACAAGTACGGGTGTACAAGTATGGGTGTACAATATGTAAGTACACGAGTATGCCATGCAAGGGTCACATCCTGAATGCAACAGTACTACAGTGTAGTGGCATAGCAATTATCTATGATGATGTGTGTGAGCCGGCAAGCAAGTGTACGTCGAACATATGCATCATCGATAATTGTGCTGGTGTCCTAACAGCATGGATTTGATATAACAATAACATATTTAACATGCAATGCAATGCAAACAGTAAGAATATGCGGAAAATGAATAATAACACAACAGTACAGTATCTACATCAATGTATCTATGTCATATTGTTTTGCCATTTGAAAGAAGACGAATCGGGGTTTTTAGGAAAATAAGGGCTACGGTGTTTTTAAGAAAAGATGCGTCTTTTGAAAAAATCCGTAGAATCCCTTTGCATGTCTTTAAAATACTCCAGATTCGTTAGTTTTTGAAATTGGTATGACATTGGTCCAGACTAACATCTACTAAGCAAACTACAGATCTAACTATAAACTAATCTGGAGGGGTTTGAAAACCACCTAAATCTGAGTCGATATATATATATATATATATATATATATATAATAGTCGGTGATCCCGCCTCAAGGTACCGCGTACGATACAATATCATATGACATCCTCGAGTCATGAATGCGGATCTATTATCAATAAAAAGCTCGTACGGTAAATCATCGTGCGACATCCTAAATCTAGGTATGGGTCAATATCACATTCATCTCATCAATTATCTGGTATCCTCATCATCATATCTCATGATCTGGGGTACTGATCTAGTCTAGTACAAATCGATACCATCTATATAAATATAAATGCATGTGTGAAATACACGTCCAAAGGCCCGCTAAAATCTTATGTTGTATCCCAAATACGAATCACATCATATCACCGATCTCATGGCACTATGCCCAATCTCATCGACTCATCTCCAAATATCATACACTATCTTCATCATCCAGGTTTAGGTATAACAAGCAAGCATGTGTATGTGTGGGGGGGGTGTAAACCTATTCTAGGGTTCGCAACTAGGAAACTATACTAGTTTAGTTCTAAACCCTAATCTATCTATAATACACCTAATCACATCTAGAATATCCATATCACACAATAAGCTATCATATATAGTATATATATAGTATTCTAGATATCGAACTGCGGGGGTGCTATACGCTATCTACCCGACTTCCCCCGTAGATATAATCTACTCACCTTGATCTTGCATGCCGATGTCGATGTCGCCACCATCTTCTCCATCGTCTCGAATCACCGTGGGGGTACCTACATGTCACACATATCACATCATATTAAAACTGAATCGAAACCAAAATGACACACGAAAACCCAAACGATACGCTTAAAAGCCTATAGGTTAGAATCTATGGTTTACGCTTTCAAAATCATCAAACAACTCTCGATATCGTCGTAAAAACGTCAAGTGATCGAGGCAAAACATAAATACACATATCTAGAATTCAAAATATGCAAAACTATAACTCGAATCAAAATAGCAACACATGCATTCAGTCCCAGATTTTGATTGAGGTGCAACCAATATTCTAAAGCAACACTGGAGTGATGTACAACGTGTAAATGGGCTATGAAAGCAACCAGGACTCCTGAATCCACAAGGTGGCCGGCCCCTTACCCTGAAATTCCGGCGACGCCGGCCCTGGTAGGGAATTGGGGTGTCAGGTTTGTAGGGTAGTCTCGTGGTAGTCAATATAGGGTAATGGTCTTGCTAGTTTTTCCTATAAGTGTCTAGGGTCACTCCAGATTCCCTGTAGGCTACCAATCTAACATAAAAACCCAGATTTGGTATATAAAGTTTGAGTCATGGCAACGTCATGATATTACATTGTAGGAAATTGGTCCCAGATTTGGATGAGGGTGAATACCATGTGAGCAAACAATACTAGGCTGATATATAGGGTACATGTGACCTACAGAAGAAACCTGGACCCACACCCTTACCAAGTGGCTGAGCCCTCTCTCATGAAAATCCGGTCTCGCCGGCCCTAGGGACTCCATTGTGGTTTGTCTTACTACAGTGGGTTCCTATGGTCTCAAATGGGTCTCTGGAGTTGTTTATTTTTCCAGTAAAAATCCCAGTTCATTCCAGATTAGCCTGCACACTAAAAGTTCACAAACTGACATTGCAAAGTTCTGTTTTCATTTCCAGGTCTTGTATGGTGTTGGGTCTGGGATTTTAGCACCAAGGGGGGGGGGTTTAAGGGTCACCATTAAGGCTTAATTACACTAACACAACTCAATTTAACCCTAACCCTCTCTAGGGTTTTCCAAAGTCCATTAAACTTCGCCAAAACGACATTAAACTTGAAATGAGGCTAAATCACTTGAAATACTACAATAATTGTGAAAGGGTTTACCTCATTTAGATCTCAAGAATCCTCTACAGCGCTAAATTCAAGTTTTTCTTGGTCCATAAGGTAGCTTGTGAGCTAGTGCACCTTTTTTGTGAAATGGGGATTAGGTTTTGGAGTTGTTTTGGAGATGAAGTGAGTGGATTTGTGGAGGGGAGAATGGGGACAGCGGCAGCAGCTGAAAGAAGAGGGAGAGAGGGGAGAAAATGAGGGGAATGATGAAGGGGAATGGCTCAAGACTTATGTTGACCCTCACCCCCTCTTTCTCTCTCTTCACCATACCTAATATTTTATTCTTTTCTAAATTCTTTCTCACCTCAATAGTAACCCCAAAAAAAAAGCCATGCACCCAAAAACATATAGGAAAATGCAACAAGTATTAATAAAAAGATATGGAGCATGTTTGCACAAAATACACTTTAAGCGCGATTAGCGATTTTTAATCGCGATTAGCACTAAATTTGCATACAATTAATCATAAAATCTTAAAATTTGCATAATTCACATAAAACACCCTCTTTTAAGTAATTTTTATAATTTTCAAAAATTTTCTCCAATTTATCGGTATTTAATTATACCGAAATATTAAAATATTCATTTAAAATTAATATTAAATTATAAAAATTCCCAAAATTAATATTTTATTTTATTTATTTTTGAAATGTTACAATCTCCCCCCTTAAAGAAATTTGGTCCCCGAATTTAAATTTAAACCCCTCAAATACTAAAACATTTCAGTAAAAGTCCAAGTCGTCGGGGCTTCGAAATCTGAAATACATAAGACGCATCATAGCGCAATGCATGCGCATGAACAATGAGCAGATAACTTAAAAACAAAGCTCCGTCAAGCGTCTCGCAATCATCGGAGTCATGGTAAAGACACAAATATCAAATCCAAGACAAAACCAATATGATATATATCAAAACCATACATGTAAACATCAAATCTATACATGAAAATATCTGAAAGAATGCATGCCAAACCTTTCATGTTGTTGTGCGATGCGCATAGCACCGCACAGTGGCGGACGTCTAATGTAAGAAAATAACCATATATGTATATATCTTTTATTTAATATGTAGGTTCCGCCGTTTTGAAAACAATTTAGAAGGGTTTCCTTGTTTTAAACGTGCCGTGTCATATCAGACAGGTAGGTAAATACGGAGACTATAGCTCCCCTTTTGGAAATCCCTTCGATAACTATCAATGCATGCAAAATATATCCAGGTACTGTCCTCTGACTAGTCCAGTTTAGTATGAAAACATATAGCAAATATCATAAAAACGAACTGGTCCATAAGGAATAAATCCCAGAATGTATATAAGAATACCCTGTGTGTCTGGTGCGCACGGAAATCAAAATCCATCTATGTGCCATACATGTACACAGAAACAACATCTAAGTGCAACGGGTGTGCACGAAACATCTGTCATAGGCAACGCGTGTGTCTGACAGCAAAATCAGGTGCATCTAACAGGCATGAAGAATCCCGATTTAGTGCATCTCGTGTGCACCAAAATCGTATCTCAAAACATGCGCTCATCACGTGCGAAAATCCAAATAAGGTGCATCCATCATGCACGAATAAAATCTAAATCAAATGCACAGAGTGCAAGAAATCGACATCAATATCAGAATCAAAATCGATATATCGAATGACATCAAATCGAAGTCAGGTGCAACTGTGGTGCACAAATACGTATCAATGCACTGCAAGCACATATAAGCTATACCGAGTGCAAAAATCAAATCGTGTGCGTATCATATGCACAAATCAACTCATCTGTATGAAATCCATGAAGTCATAAACATGTGCGGCCAAGGCACAAAAACGATATCAGGTGCAATAACTGTGCACAAATATGAATACCCAGTAGGTGCAACCATGGTGCACGAAAACAAACATCATGGAACTCGGTCATCAAGACTAAATCATGCGAATAGATCGCCCAAAATACCGAAATCCAAGGTGACGGATACGTGATAATCGAATCGCAAAATCGCAAATCATAATACTGTCGTCAATATGTCCTCCTTCAAAGTCGAGAAGGTATCGGTGCATCCCATGCTAGCAGCGCAAGATATCTACTTGCCTCCTGCTCACGATCTGGTATCCTCTATCTCTGGGTCCTTATCTCCTCTGTGGATTAACAATCTCGTAATCCATCGGCTCATCGGCCCTGTCAGGTGTGCTAACAGGGACGATTTCGTCCTGGCACTTCTCTGGTCATCTCTCTATCAATCCTTACGACCACTCGTAAAGCAGCACGTCACTGGCACCGACCTCTGGTCCTCTGAATACACATCACACATCTAATCCTGGGTGCAATCTTATCGCAGCTGTGTTCTGGAAGGAATCCTGCTCAAGGTCACTTCCGATCTCGCCTATGCCGAACTGTACGGAGGCTGGTACTCTTGCATAATCTTTTCTCGCTCTTTGGACATCTGCGTCCTCAGCACAGCATTTCCTCGGAAAATGGTCGCATCCCAACACCTCTGTAGACATATCCGACCTTTAATCTTAACGGGGAGTAACAATAGCTCATCAGCATCTCGCATGAACCTCTTGTCCCATTTGTCTGTATCATCATCCACTTCAACATCACGTCTCTATTTGCGCACTGCAAATTTCCTCGGCTACGGTCCATCCGAAGTCTCTCACACGGACTCGAAATCACGAACTCGGTATCTTCATCAATATGTGGAAGATATCTAGCCAAACACGTCTTCCGGAACTCGTCCCAATCTGCGGAGATATACTCTATTCTCGTCCATTCTTGATCAATTCACAACGCACCTGGGTGAGGTCCTCTATCCGAACCGGGTCAACTATCTCGTCGACGATGCCGAACTCTGGCCTGCTGGGTGTGCGCAATATAACCACTCCTGGGTCCAAGTCTTCTCATATAGTATTCCAGAAAAGGTCCTGTCGAGGTCTTTCTCAAATCTCGTTTCTGACGAATTACCCGGAAGTTACCACCCTTACTATATCTGTTCTTGTTCCGGAATGGCTGCATACTCATCGCGACTCCTTCTGGAAGGTAGATCCATATACGACGCCTCTGCATGCGTATCGCATCTCTGATGTCAGCGGAGTGGCACGTCATCTCGTCGAAATCTCGTGCGAACTCTTTACTCCACTCTGCTCCAATGTCGACTGATTCGGACTTGTCTTCTCATGGCTGCATGGATTGCGCTCCAACGGCTATACTCGTATCTTGTAACACCTTAGAATGTGTTTTGTAGCTAATTATATTTTAATGTATGGTTTTTAATAAAAAGTTTACCAAATTAAGTTTTAATTATTTTATCCTATTTAATGAGTATTTTGTTAGAATTTTCCTAGGCACACACACACTTGTGCATGTTAACTAGGGTGCTAATTGGGAGGTTAATCATGATTAGCAATCATGGTTAGCTAACCATTTTCCTTTGAGCTTGTTTTAAATATTGTTTAGGTGCTTTTGGGTTTAATAATGTGTATGGTTGTTTTGTAATAAAATGAATTTAAAAAGGATTTTAATATTGTTTGAATGGTTGACCTTGAGAGAGAGAGAGTGTGAGGCATGGTGCTACATGGCTTGTGCCATGCTTCTTTAATGAAGTGAGAGAGAGTGTGAAGGGGGGGTTTGATTTTTTTCTCTCATTTCTCACTCTCACTCTCATTTCCCTCACATTCCCTCACTCTCAAACACACACACACACTCACCTGCAGCAGAGGCAGCAGCAGCTCCACCAACATCATCAGCAACAGCATCATCACCATCATCAGCAGCAGCAGGAGCAGCAGGCAGCAACAGCAGTAGCAGGAGCTCCAGCGACTTGCAGCAGCTCCTTTCACTTCCTCTCCTGCTCTCTAGGGTCCATTAGGGTATAATTTCTTAACCCAAATTCCTAGTTTGCTTGAGTTGTGCATTGATTAGCTTCGGTTAGTGTTAATTAGCTAGTTTAGTGCTAATTATGGTGTTTTGTGTGGACTTTTGGATAAGTGGTGATTGTGTTAGTTAACCTAGCCTATTTTAGTGTTAATAGGTTCACTTCAACTGAGAATTTATCCAGATTTCACTAAAATACCATAAGGTTTGTGTTTGGTGCAAATTAGTGTTTTTAAAGCGATATATTAGCATTTTGTAATCTGCTTTTGACCCGGACCCTTCAGAATAAATTTGAGAATACTGGAGCATGCTCACTAGGTTTAGACAACACCACCAGAACACGAACCCCTCTCTCCCAAACCAGGCCGCAGATTTAATCTTATTGGCCGCAATTTGCGGCCAAGTTGGGGACTTAGGTGTTGGGGTCTTGGCTAGGGTTGTCTGCAGTGTTTTCTAGTGCTTTGGCATGTCTAGTTTTGTAAGATTTGACCTGTAGGAAAATCTGGGACTATATATCATTTTTGGTGTCCGTTGTGTTTGCGCGATACGCGCGATACGTGAGTGGGTTCTGTGATCCAGCGTATCGCGGCGTGTCGCGATGGTTTTAGACGCGTACACACACGATTCAGCGTATCGTGCACACGCGCGTTTAGTTCGCGTCGCGAGTTTCTCGTTTTGGTTCGATATCGCGTTTTGCGGAATATTTGGCTTATATATGATTTTTGTGTCTTATTTGCAGGTTTGCAGGCAGGGACTACGGACACTACTACAGGGGGGAGCAGATGGTAGGATTCACCTAGCGTGGGGCGTAGGTGAGTAGATTTAACATCTACAGGGGAATCGCCCGCATGGCGTTATGCGTCTGGGCTAGGATTCAAATACCTGTCGCATATTCTACGTCATTGTTAGAATTGCGCCTTTACTGTATTTCCTTAGATATAGTTGTACTGTGACTAGTAGCCGTAGGGCACTGCACACATTATTGACGGTTCATGTTGCACGAGCACGGATTGTATGCTACACACACACCGTCAATAATTGCCATGTCACACACTAACCATTATAGACACTATTGCTTATCACACATGACATCTAGCTTATCGGTATACCTATAGTGCATCATACCTTTAGTGATAGGTACATATACACCTTACGAGAGGTATACCTTGCACACATTTTACTTATATCGGGGGGATATCCTACATATTTTAGTTATACCCAGGGGGGTATACGACATCAGTTCTTATAGGTAGATACCTATACATTGCTACACCTGTATGTTACACACATATTCAGTTGCAATCACATATTTACCTTTACTGATGTTACTTAGCTGTACCTTATTGATTTCGCATACATCTGGTTTCAGCTACATATTCTCATTTATATGCTCGCATTTAAGATATATCGCATATATTTATTCCTGGATTTGCGCATTGTTATTTGGATTTCACATGATGATTTCTGGATTTGGGAACTGCGGGAGTTCATGAAATTATGCATACATTGAAAAACCCGGTTTCCTTGATATGATATTTGCGCAGCCACCATGAGATTTATCGGTTCTGATTATATACTCCATACGAGGTGTGGTTGCCGTATGAGGGTACATGGTGGGGCCCGGTATGGTTCCCCTCGGCAAGAAGATCGATGGATGTTGCCGATTGAGCCTGGAGGCGGGCTAGTACCTACCGGTGACAGTACTAATGACTCGGCGGGGGTCATGGAGACACCGTTGGGAGTCATGCACGTATGCATACGTCGAAAGGCGAGGGTAAGAGCTAGGCACTCATGCTTTCGGGACAGCGTATGATACGTACCTATCAGGATTTCTGTGTCGATGCTTGGCACATTGTTTTCATGATATTTCTTCTAAACACCTTTGTATATATAACAGGGGATTAGCCATTGTTATATATACCCTTACACCAATATTAGTGGAATGGGACGCTAATATATGTGTATTGCCCCCATCATATTTATTTCTGCAAATTTATATACCTTTAGGATGTTAGAAACTTACTTGAGATTCGACTTGGGATATAGGTGATTCATTGACATTGGATATTGGATATGAAAGAGATTGTTAATCTGTACATTCGAGATATAGGAGAGCTATTCGATATTGTACATTGAGGTGATGTGATACTTATACGATGTGAGAGACCAGTTGGGGGCTGATTAAAGAATTTGGGATTGAGTGTCTTGATGGATTGTGATCCTACCACGATGTCAGGTTTCCGTGGAATGACATATTTTACCCCATACCTCACACTTATCTACTTTATGCACAGTTTCATATATTAGTAGTACCTGTTAGTGTACCCTTATGATAGTTGCATATTTACATTCTCATATCCCTATTGCATGGTTATTGCATATTATTGTCATGTTACGATTGCTTCACATATTGATTATACCTGCTAGTGTACTTTCCTTTATTCAGCATCTGCATGACATGTTATTACTGTAATCGCATATCTTAGATTCATGCTGTACGTGCATTCCTGCGATTATCTGCATATGTTATCTACTATTCACGAGTTGGCAACTCACCCCCGTTGTGCCACAGGTGTTTCAGGTTGTTCCCCAGAGTAGTGGAGGCAGGCTATTCAGCTTTTCAGCTATCATCTTTTGCTACAGATACCGCATCAGCTCACAATACTATTTTGCTTAGGTGGGTTTTGGTGGTCATCTGTATTTTGTATTGTACATTCGTTGTATCTTGTACTCTCCATCTACTATTATGTTGTTGACTTAGAGACTTGGTGAGTACGTTACTGTATATTATTTGTGGGTTTGTTGTCTTTTATATACAGCTTTCTCTCTATTGTCTTTATTTCTTCGCTATAGCTTCATATTTTTGTGTTGTATTCATCTTGGGTTAGTTTTTACAAAAAGGGGTGTTGCCAAAATTTTAAAGAAATAAATTAGGACTTTTAAAGAATTTGGGTTGCGATTTCAAATGTTTCAAAAACTTATATTATCTTTTCCGTATTTTTATGGTTTAGATTTCTGGGTTTTGGCTTTCTTTTACTACATTACGTCTTAGGGCGTTGCGTAGTACTAGGGCCGTCATGGGCCAATTTCGGGTCGTGACAAAGTTGGTATCAGAGCGCTAGGTTTTACCTTTCGGAGTGTAGGATGACCTTAGTATGATGGAGTAGGTAGCTTATGCAAAGTAACGTAGTGTGTGTATGTCTGCAGCATACCCACGATGCGATACTTTGCCTAAAGTGACCTAAGTACAATTTGCTTGAAATTCTTTCCTTGATGATTCTTATCCTTGAGATTTGATTCCTTATTCTCATCGAATCTTATATCTATTTATAGCCTTGCCGCTGATGACTATGGGGACTCAGAGTGATGCAGCGAGGGCCGAGGTCAGAGTTGGCTCGGGTGAGACGAGTACTGACCAGGATGGCACTCTAGTTGCACATGTGCAGATGGATCAGCCTATGACCTATACTATGGATAGACTTTTGGTGGAGATGCAGGACTTCCGCCAGACTATGAGTTTATTGGTTGATGTCGTTCGGGAGCTGCGACAGGAGGTTGTCACCCCTGTTACTCAGTTGTCACTTACGGTCAGCATGCAGCAGTCTGTCACCTACATAGCACCAGTGGTTGCAGCTCCTGTTGATGAGGCACATATTCCAGAGGCTCAGAGAGTTCCAGGACAGTGGAGGACTCGTACCAGTGTACCAGCCCAGAGACAGAGGTTTGGTCATCGAGACAGATTTCGTGGCTGTCGCGGGAGTAGCAGAGGCTTAGGACGAGGACAGTCGTTCAGCTCTCATCCTCAGGATGGTCAGCAGTCAGCGCGTGGATGTTTTCGATGCGGGAGCCTTCAGCACTTCGTCAGGGATTGTTCCTTAGCATCTCGTCAGGATCGTCATCAGAGAGGCCATGGACGTGGAAGATTTGCTCAAAGGGCTCAGGCTACCAGAGGAGTTCATCCAGCTGCGAGTGGAGGGCAGACACAGGAGTTTGCTTCTACTCATTGGGTCGCGCAGACGTCCAATGCAGAGTCTTCAGGTATCCTTATTCCGTATGTTCTTTGATGTATTCGTTTGTTTTTCATGATTGTACCGTGGTTGGGTAGATTAGTCGTAGTTGTTTTAACTTCTGTCAGCGATTCTTTATTGCGCGACACGTATTTCAGTTGTGTGCCAATCGGATAGGAGATAGAGATTCGTCCGTCGTTTTGATCCTTCTAGAGATGTTGGGTTTGACGTTCTCCTGGGCACGGACTGGTTAACTACGTGCTAGGCATCTGTGGACTACCGTGAGGAAACAAGTTAGGTTTTGTTTTCCCCGGCAAGTCAGTTCTTGTTGTGCAGGTGGATAGTTGTGCCGCCTCTCACAGCTTGAATTCAGCCATTTTCGCTAGTCGGCTACTGAGGAGATGTCGTGGATTCTTGGCGTTCATTCGTGATACCGGAGCCACAGTGGGATTGTTGGACCGGGTTCCTTTCGTGCGAGAGTTTTTCCGACGTTGTTCCGGATGAGCCGGCGAAGCTTGGGAGCTAAGGGATCAGCTGCAGAGTTGTGGTTTGGGGGGTTTGTGTGTCTGAGTGTTTCGCTCTTGGAAGCTCCTATTTCTGTTCGTCGAGGAGAAAGACGGTAGTTTAGGGTTGCTTATCGACGGATCGTTAATTGAACCGGCTTACGGTGCGGATATGTATCCCTTACCTCGCATTGACGATTTCTTCGATCAGCTCCAGAGTGCGAGACATTTTCTAAGTTTGCTCAGGATCAGGTCATCATTATTGTGGGTTCGGAGTGATGGCATTCCGAAGACTGCCTTGTGCGTGCTACGGGCCTGGTGTGTTTTTGTGATTCGTTGGATTCACTGATGCCCTAGCAGCATTCATAGATGTGATGAACCAGATTTCTTCAGGCCGTTCCTCGACCAGTTTCTGTTGTGTTATTTATGACATTCTGGTCTACTTAATGTGTCTTGAGGGACAGTAGTAGAACTTGAGCATTTGTTATGCAGATACTGGGAGAGTACCAGCAGTTTGCTAGATTCTCGGAGTGTTTCTTCAGGCTTGTTTTGTTTGACTCCTAGGTCTTGTAGTCACGGGAGACGGTTTTGTATGGTTCCGAGGGAGATCGTGGCCGTACAGCTTAGGTCCAGACTTGTGTGCAGGACGGAGATCCGCAGAATTTTGGACTTAGCAGGTTTTTACCGCCGTTTCATGCAGGATTGCTAGAGTAGTGCTGCACCGTCGACTAAATGGACCGGAAGGGAGGTTTCTTTTCTGCAGACTGAGGCATGTGTACGGAGTTTTCGGCAGTTGGAGATTCGGTTAACAACTGCATCAGTTCTTTCCTTGCTTTCTGGTTCGGGCGACTTTGTTGTTTAACTGTAATGTTTCTTGAATGGGCTCGAGTGTGTACTGATGTGACACTACAGAGTCATCGCTTTTGCTTCCCTACATTTGGAGGAAGTACGAGAAGGATATTCCACTCATGATCTGGAGATGGCCGCGGTGGTTTTGCGTTGGAGATTTGGGGACACTACTTGTTTGAGAGTCGTGTCAGATTTTCCACGGACCACTAGAGCTTAATGAACATCTTCCTGCAGTGGATTTTGATTGTTGTGATAGTCTTCTGCAGATTTACAGTTCTTGTGTGATCGTTGAGTACAGCTTAAGTTCATCTCTACGCAGGGGACAGCTTGCTCATGTCCGCGCCCGACCACTTTCCTTAAATCGTTTTCGCGAGACACTGCCCACCGATACTCGTTCGTCAGTGATACTTGAGCTTACTCGGCTAGGTAATGATTCGGAGACCTTGATTTGTGACAATGGTGTGCTAAGTTAGGGACGCGTTTGTGTAACTGGTATCATCGGGTAAAGACGTGTAATCCTAGAACATGCACATCTGTCAACTCTCTGTATGCATTCAAGTTCCACCAACATTTAGCGTGACTTGTGAGATAGTTACGGGTGGACAGGGATGTAAAGAGAAGTTTCAGGTTTCGTTTCAAGGTGTCTGTCTTGTTGTGTGCTTGGATCGAGCATCTGAGGCCGGCTGGAGAGTTGCAACCTTTTACCGTTCCGAAGTAGGAGTGGGAGCAGATCTCTATGAATTCCGTTATGTTTTCTACTCAGGGTTAGTCAGGGTGTGACTCCATTCGGATTCTTGTCGTCCGGTTATACTCAAATTGCTCAGTTGTTTCTTGTTAAGTGGTGTGTTTGTTTTGATTGTTGTCAGCAGTTGGGGATCGTCACTCGCCATCGTTAGGGTTCTCCTTCGATAGCTGTTATCAGGAGACACTTCAATTGGCCACCCTTAGGCTTAGGGGTTAGGTCGTGTCGATCACTAGTCTGTTTTTCTGACTCAGCGTAAGTAGGACCTTAGAACCCGGCTAGTCTAGAGCTTCGGAGATGATCCAATTGATTCAGGTTGGGATGCGGATTATCCATTGCGAACTGAGGTCTTATGCCGACTGTGTTGGTCATAGACTCGAGTTCGCAGGGACAGATCACGTATTCCTACGGACCTCCGATGAATGACGTGTTGGATTTTGGGAAGCTTGTTCCAGAATTTTGGTCCTTCTGAGATCCTATAAGCGAGTTAGTTTCGTTGCCTTTAATTTGGCTCTTCCGCCCAGATTATTGGATTTTCACCCCGTATTCCTTGTGATGATGCTTTATAATTACCTTCATGACCTTTCTCACATAATTTGGCACCAGACCATTTGGCTTGGATGCGATCGTTTCGCTCACCGGCAGCCGTTGTGTTAATGGCTCGGCAGGTGGAGGAACATCGGTCAAGGGTCTTGCCATCTGTGAAGGGTTTTTCTTGGACATAGCCGTATAGTGAGCTAATCACTTGGGAGGCTGTGAACGAGATTGAGAGTTGTAATCTTCTCTTTGAAGGTACGTGTATCGGTATATTTTTAAATTCGGGGACGAATTTCTTTTAAGGGGGGGAGATTGTAACACCTTAGAATGTGTTTTGTAGCTAATTATATTTTAATGTATGGTTTTTAATAAAAAGTTTACCAAATTAAGTTTTAATTATTTTATCCTATTTAATGAGTATTTTGTTAGAATTTTCCTAGGCGCACACACACTTGTGCATGTTATTAAGGGTGCTAATTGGGAGGTTAATCATGATTAGCAATCATGGTTAGCTAACCATTTTCCTTTGAGCTTGTTTTAAATATTGTTTAGGTGCTTTTGGGTTTAATAATGTGTATGGTTGTTTTGTAATAAAATGAATTTAAAAAGGATTTTAATATTGTTTGAATGGTTGACCTTGAGAGAGAGAGAGTGTGTGAGGCATGGTGCTACATGGCTTGTGCCATGCTTCTTTAATGAAGTGAGAGAGAGTGTGAAGGGGGGGGGTTGATTTGTTTCTCTCATTTCTCACTCTCACTCTCATTTCCCTCACATTCCCTCACTCTCAAACACACACACACACACACACACACACACACACACACACTCACCTGCAGCAGAGGCAGCAGCAGCTCCACCAACATCATCAGCAACAGCATCATCACCATCATCAGCAGCAGCAGGAGCAGCAGGCAGCAACAGCAGTAGCAAGAGCTCCAGCGACTTGCAGCAGCTCCTTTCTCTTCCTCTCCTGCTCTCTAGGGTCCATTAGGGTATAATTTCTTAACCCAAATTCCTAGTTTGCTTGAGTTGTGCATTGATTAGCTTCGGTTAGTGTTAATTAGCTAGTTTAGTGCTAATTATGGTGTTTTGTGTGGACTTTTGGATAAGTGGTGATTGTGTTAGTTAACCTAGCCTATTTTAGTGTTAATAGGGTCACTTCAACTGAGAATTTACCCATATTTCACTAAAATACCATAGGGTTTGTGTTTGGTGCAAATTAGTGTTTTTAAAGAGATATATTAGCATTTTGTAATCTGCTTTTGACCCGGACCCTTCAGAATAAATTTGAGAATACTGGAGCATGCTCACTAGGTTTAGACAACACCACCAGAACACGAACCCCTCTCTCCCAAACCAGGCCGCAGATTTAATCTTATTGGCCGCAATTTGCGGCCAAGTTGGGGACTTGGGTGTTGGGGTCTTGGCTAGGGTTGTCTGCAGTGTTTTCTAGTGCTTTGGCATGTCTAGTTTTGTAAGATTTGACCTGTAGGAAAATCTGGGACTATATATCATTTTTGGTGTCCGTTGTGTTTGCGCGATACGCGCGATATGTGAGTGGGTTCTGTGATCCAGCGTATCGCGGCGTGTCGCGATGGTGTTAGACGCGTACACACACGATTCAGCGTATCGTGCACACGCGCGTTTAGTTCGCGACGCAAGTTTCTCGTTTTGGTTCGATATCGCGTTTCGCGGAATATTTGGCTTATATATGATTTTTGTGTCTTATTTGCAGGTTTGCAGGCAGGGACTACGAACACTACTACAGGGGGGAGCAGATGGTAGGATTCACCTAGCGTGGGGCGTAGGTGAGTAGATTTAACATCTACAGGGGAATCGCCCGCATGGCGTTATGCGTCTGGGCTAGGATTCAAATACCTGTCGCATATTCTATGTCATTGTTAGAATTGCGCCTTTACTGTATTTCCTTAGATATAGTTGTACTGTGACTAGTAGCCGTAGGGCACTGTACACATTATTGACGGTTCATGTTGCAAGAGCACGGATTGTATGCTACACACACACCGTCAATAATTGCCATGTCACACACTAACCATTATAGACACTATTGCTTATCACACTTGACATCTAGCTTATCGGTATACCTATAGTGCATCATACCTTTAGTGATGGGTACATATACACCTTACGAGAGGTATACCTTGCACACATTTTACTTATACCGGTGGGATATCCTACATATTTTATCTATACCCAGGGGGGTATACGACATCAGTTCTTATAGGTAGATACGTATACATTGCTACACCTGTATGTTACACAAATATTCAGTTGCAATCACATATTTACCTTTACTGATGTTACTTAGCTGTACCTTATTGATTTCGCATACATCTGGTTTCAGCTATATATTCTTATTTATATGCTCGCATTTCAGATATATCGCATATATTTATTCCTGGATTTGCGCATTGTTATTTGGATTTCACATGACGATTTCTGGATTTGGGAACCGCGGGAGTTCATGAAATTATGCATACATTGAAAAACCCAGTTTCCTTGATATGATATTTGCGCAGCCACCATGAGATTTATCGGTTCTGATTATATACTCCATACGAGGTGTGGTTGCCGTATGAGGGTACATGGTGGGGCCCGGTATGGTTCCCCTCGGCAAGAAGATCGATGGATGTTGCCGATTGAGCCTGGAGGCGGGCTAGTACCTACCGGTGACAGTACTAATGACTCGGCGGGGGTCATGGAGACACCGTTGGGAGTCATGCACATATGCATACGTCGAAAGGCGAGGGTCAAAGCTAGGCACTCGTGCTTTCGGGACAGTGTATGATACGTACCTATCAGGATTTCTGTGTCGATGCTTGGCTCATTGTTTTCATGATATTTCTTCTAAACACCTTTGTATATATAACAGGGGATTAGCCATTGTTATATATACCCTTACACCAATATTAGTGGAATGGGACGCTAATATATGTGTATTGCCCCCATCATATTTATTTCTGCAAATATATATACCTTTAGGATGTTAGAAACTTACTTGAGATTCGACTTGGGATATAGGTGATTCATTGACATTGGATATTGGATATGAAAGAGATTGTTAATCTGTACAT
Source organism: Agapanthus africanus (assembly GCA_030015575.1). Classification (NCBI taxonomy): domain Eukaryota; kingdom Viridiplantae; phylum Streptophyta; class Magnoliopsida; order Asparagales; family Amaryllidaceae; genus Agapanthus; species Agapanthus africanus. The sequence goes on along the minus strand of CM057344.1, from coordinate 238,974,432 downwards.
TCGAGATATAGGAGAGCTATTCGATATTGTACATTGAGGTGATTTGATACTTATACGATTTGAGAGCCCAGTTGGGGGCTGATTAAAGGATTTGGGATTAAGTGTCTTGATGGATTGTGATCCTACCATGATGTCAGGTTTCCGTGGAATGACATATTTTACCCCATACCTCACACTTATCTACTTTATGCACAGTTTCATATATTGGTAGTACCTGTTAGTGTACTCTTATGATAGTTGCATATTTACATTCTCATATCCCTATTGCATGGTTATTGCATATTATTGTCATGTTACGATTGCTTCACATATTGATTGTACCTGCTAGTGTACTTTCCTTTATTCAGCATCTGCATGACATGTTATTACTGTAATCGCATATCTTAGATTCATGCTGTACGTGCATTCCTGCGATTATCTGCATATGTTATCTACTATTCACGAGTTGGAAACTCACCCCCGTTGTGCCACAGGTGTTTCAGGTTGTTCCCCAGAGTAGTCGAGGCAGGCTATTCAGCTTTTCAGCTATCATCTTTTGCTACAGATACCGCATCAGCTCACAATACTATTTTTCTTAGGTGGGTTTTGGTGGTCATCTGTATTTTGTATTGTACATTCGTTGTATCTTGTACTCTCCATCTACTATTATGTTGTTGACTTAGAGACTTGGTGAGGACGTTATTGTATATTATTTGTGGGTTTGTTGTCTTTTATATACAGCTTTCTCTCTATTGTCTTTATTTCTTCGCTATAGCTTCATATTTTTGTGTTGTATTCATCTTGGGTTAGTTTTTACAAAAAGGGGTGTTGCCAAAATTTTAAAGAAATAAAGTAGGACTTTTAAAGAATTTGGGTTGCGATTTCAAATGTTTCAAAAACTTATATTATCTTTTCCGTATTTTTATGGTTTAGATTTCTGGGTTTTGGCTTTCTTTTACTACGTTACGTCTTAGGGCGTTGCGTAGTACTAGGGCCGTCACGGGCCAATTTCATGTCGTGACATATCTGGAGTCTCCAAGCAATGTATCCCATCACATGATATCCAAATGATGTCGAACCATCCGATCAATTTTTCAGAACCTCATAATCCCCTAAGATATCAACATCTTGGGTACAGTTTAATAGTATTCCGGTATATACCACAGCACCTGTGGACCAACCGTAGAAGGGCAAACCCAAGCCTCACAAATGGCACCGCTAAACTGCCGCAAACCCTAAGGTTCGGAGGCGTTCCATGGTCATTACGTCGAGTTAGGGTCTCATTCTTCTAGAGGGTCCATAGCACTACTTGCATTGTCTTCCGAATAATTTAAATTTGGAATTGGGTTCTTGACATTCGATCGTCTCTATCGACTCTCAACGAATCTGCGTGAAGTCGTCTCTAGCTTGAATCAATCTATCTGATGACCTCGCATCAGGGTAAGCGAACGAACCACATGTCCTAGTCGTTCCTCCTCGGGTGACCAGCGACTTTCCCTCATATCTCTAAGTATATACTCATGCTGCAGTAGCTCCACCATCTCGGCAATATCTCATCATTTGCAGCAACAACTGGCTCATTCGTTTGTATGCTGAACAACGCCTCAATCATCATGAATACGCGATATATCAATGGTCATCACATCCTGGCTGGCCTCTAGCAGTAGCCTGATCCTCTGGTGCTGATCTGCACGTCCGAGAAATCTCGTAAAAGCGATCTGTCAAACGCATCGTGGCGCGAAAACACAAATAAACGACTCCTCTATACGCAATCGTATGTCTCTGGAATCATGCCCTGGTCAGCCCTCGTCCATGATGAGCTCGTGCTGACGCAACTCTAGCCATAGCTCTCTCTGCCCGTGTAATCGTGGTAGCAAAATCATAACCAGTATCGATGAGGATAGATCATAGGAATGAATATAATACTGTGCAAGGAAATGTACATCCTAAGGTTTCTTAAGCGGAGTAGTGTATCGTAAATCTGCCGCGGAACATACGTACGGTACGTCACTCTACTCAAGCTACCTACTCCATCAACCAAGGGTCATCCTACGCGACGAAAGTTCGGGTATAATACCCCCTCGACTAAGTCTATGTTCCGTAAAGTAAAGCCTAAGTTCCGTATATATATAACGCTCTAGGCTCCGCATAGTCAAACTTAGACTTGAACAAAGGTTAAACTAGCGCTCTGATACCAACTTTGTCACGACCCGAAATAGCACGTGACTGGCCCTTGAATCATATGAAGTCTATAGGACCCCATCTAATCCAAGTAAGCCAAAATCCCAGAAATCTAAAACCATTTTAAGGAGTAAATAAAAAAAACTAGTTTTTTTGAAGTAAAGAAAACATGTTTTAAAAACAAGGTTTTAAAATAAGTAAGCCAAATATGTATTTTAAATCCTCAATATCTTTTCTGAAAATTTCGGCAGAGTTTCCTTTGTAAATACTGGCCCCGAACGGGGTACAACATGAATAGTATATAAACAATGATAAAATGCATCCCCAAGCGGGAGCTAGCTCTTCGTCAATCGACGGTCACAACCACGCAAGCAGTATAGTATACAACGCCGAATGGCGAGGATCAAGGCTCAAAGGAAAACTCAAAATCAACATGAACCATAATACTACAACGCGCGACTCTAAGGTCGAAATAATACATAACTGGTTTTCTAAGTCTGAAACAATATACAAGTTTTGTTGATGGAATTTCTAGATACATCTGAATAATACATATACAATGGTGGTTCTGATGCAAAAGAACCCACCTACCAAATCAAATCACCCGTAAGGGAAGCAGTGTGCCAGAAAGCCCTAATGGAACCTGTACGGCAAAACCTGCAAGAACTGTGGCACAACGGGGGTGAGTTGCCAACTCGTGAATAGAAAACATCACAGAGCAGAAATCGTATGTATGACACAATCCTAGGTCAATACGATCAAATATATATGTAAACCTCAAATGAATAAGTCTAAAGCATGATAAGGTGGCAATGTAACATCTATACATGAGTGTGGTTCCAAGTGCTCGTGCCAGTGCCTCAGGTAATAACATATCATAAATAAGAGGTACGATCAGTGTCGACTATATCATGAAGTCTGTAAGTATGTGGATATCATCTAACTAAGTAGTCAATGTCATCATGTATGTGGATCACGTCCAACTATGTGATCAATGTCAACTATATGTATGTGGATATCGTCCACGTGTCACCCAATGACAATAAATATCATGCATGTAAATATCATAAAGCATATACATGGAAGTATGAGGATATAATCAACAGGTGTCCCTCGCGACACATCAAAATCATGGAACCGGAGTGTCCAGCATCGACACTCGAAAACATCATGAAAGCTATGCCTAGCATCGGCACGTAAATCCTCATATATCGGGCTCCGTCAGTCCGGATCGGCCCACGGGCTCCATCAGTCCGGATCGGCCCGTATCATTTCTCGACTCCGGTCGGTATCCTCCGGATATCCGCCGAGCCCAAATAATATCACCGGTAGGTAGTAGTCCCTCTGCCAGGCTCACCGTCTGTATACACAGCATCCCTTTCTTACCCCGGGGTACCATACCGGGCCCCACCATGTACCCGCACATGGCTCACGACTCCTCCTGTGGGGTATATATATACATCAGAACCGATAAAACTCATGATGGGCGCACTGAAATATCATATCAAGGGTAACCGGGTTTTTAAAATAATACATACTCTCTTTTGAAATACCCACGGTTCCCAAATCCAGAAATATCATGGAAACAACATATCTCAATGCATATGATCAGAAAGTATGATGTATGCGGCATATAAAAGAAATGTAAGCATCTCAGTATATCATGCAATATGGAATAGTAATATGCACATATTTAGGGAAGACCGCTTCTTTAAAATGAATCAGTTTTAAAATTATCTTGCGGTTCCCGAATCCTCTATTTAAGCCAGAATCATCTATGTATGTGCAAATGAGTATGTGTACAAGTATGGGTGTACAATATGTAAGTACACGAGTATGCCATGCAAGGGTCACATCCTGAATGTAACAGTACTACAATGTAGTGGCATGGCAATTATCGATGATGAAGTGTGTGAGCCGGCAAGCAGGTGTACATGGAACATATGCATCATCGATAATGGTGCTGGTGTCCTAACAGCATGGATTTGATATAACAATAACATATTTAACATGCAATGCGATGTAAACAGTAAGAATTTGCGGCAAATGAATAAAAACACAATAGTGCAGTATCTACATCAATGTATCTATGTCATACTGTTTTGCCATTTGAAAGAAGACGAATCGTTTTTTTTAGGAAAATAAGGGCTACGGTGTTTTTAAGAAAAGATGCACCTTTTGAAAATATCCGTAGAATCCCTTTGCCTATCTTTAAAATACTCCCGATTCGTTAGTTTTTGAAATAGGTATGACATCGGTCTAGACTAACATCTACTAACTAAACTACAGATCTAACTACAAACTAATCGGGAGGGGTATGAAAACCACCTAAATCTAAATCGACACACACACACACACACACACACACACACACATATAAATATAATAGTCGGTGATCCCGCCTCAAGGTACCGCGTACGATACAATATCATATGACATCCTCGAGTCATGAGTGCGGATCTATCATCAATAAAATGCTCGTATGGTAAATCATCGTACGGCATCCCAAATCTGGGTATGGGTCAATATCACATTCATCTCATCAATTATCTGGTATCATCATCATCATATCTCATGATCTGGGGTACTGATCTAGTCTAGTACAAATCGACACCATCTATATAAATATAAATGCGTGTGTGAAACACACTTCCAAAGGCCCGCTAAAATCTTATGTCGTATCCCAAATACGAATCACATCATATCACCGATCTCATGGCACTATGCCCAATCTCATCGACTCATCTCCAAATATCATACACTATCCTCATCATCCAGGTATAGGTATAACAAGCAAGCATGTGTGTGTGTGTGGGTGTAAACCTATTCTAGGGTTCGCAACTAGGAAACTATACTAGTTTAGTTCTACACCCTAATCTATCCATAATACACCTAATCACATCTAGAATATCCATATCACACAATAAGCTATCATATATAGTATATATAAAGTATACTAGATATCGAACTGTGGGGATGCTATACGCCATCCACCCGACTTCCCCCGTAGATATAATCTACTCACCTTGATCTTGCATGCCGATGTCGATGTCGCCACTATCTTCTTCATCGTCTCGAATCACCGTGGGGGTACCTACATGTCACAGGTATCGCATCGTATTAAAACCGAATCGAAACCAAAACGACACACGAAAACCCAAACGATACACTTAAAAGCCTATAGGTTAGAACATTTGGTTTACGCTTTCAAAATCATCAAACAACTCTTGATATCGTCGTACAAACGTCAAGTGATCGAGGAAAAACACAAATACACAAATCTTGAATTCAAAATACGCAAAATTATTACTCGAATCAAAATAGCAACACATGCATTCAGTCCCAGATTTTGATTGAGGTGCAACCAATATTCTAAAGCAATACTGGAGTGATGTACAACGTGTAAATGAGCTATGAAAGCAACCAGGACTCCTGAATCCACAAGGTGGCCGGCCCCTTACCCTGAAATTCTGGCGACGCCGGCCCTGGTAGGGAATTGGGGTGTCAGGTTTGTAGGGTAGTCTCGTGGTAGTCAATATAGGGTAATGGTCTTGCTAGTTTTTCCTGTAATTGTCTAGGGTTACTCCAGATTCCCTGTAGGCTACCAATCTAACATAAAAACCCAGATTTGGTATATAAAGTTTGAGTCATGGCAACGTCATGATACTACATTATAGGAAATTTGTCCCAGATTTGGATGAGGGTGAAAACCATGTGAGCAAACAATACTAGGCTGATATATAGGGTACATGTGACCTACAGAAGAAACCTGGACCCACACCCTCACCAAGTGGCCGAGCCCTCTCTCATGAAAATACGGTCTCGCCGGCCCTGGGGACTCAATTGTGGTTCGTCTTACTACAGTGGGTTCCTATGGTCTCAAATAGGTCTCTGGAGTTGTTTATTTTTCCAGTAAAAATCCCAGTTCATTCCAGATTAGCCTGCACACTCAAAGTTCACAAACCGACATTGCAAAGTTCTATTTTCAGTTCCAGGTCTTGTATGGTGTTGGGTATGGGTTCTTAGGACCAAGGGGGGTTTTAGGGTCACCACTAAGGCTTAATTAAATTAACACAACTCAATTTAACCCTAACCCTCTCTAGGGTTTTCCAAAGTCCACTAAACTTCGCCAAAATGACATTAAACTTGAAATGAGGCTAAATCACTTGAAATACTACAATAATTGTGAAAGGTTTACCTCATTTAGATCTCAAGAATCCTCTACAGCGCCAAATTCAAGTTTTTCTTGGTCCATAAGGTAGCTTGTGAGCTAATGCACCTTTTTTGTGAAATGGGGTTTAGGTTTTGGAGTTGTTTTGGAGATGAAGTGAGTGGATTTGTGGAGGGGAGAATGGAGGCGGCAGCAGCAGCTGAAAGAAGAGGGAGAGAGGGGAGAAAATGAGGGGAATGATGAAGGGGAATGGCTCAAGACTTATGTTGACCCTCACCCCCTTGTTCTCTCTCTTCACCATACTTAATATTCTATTCTTTTCTTTTCTAAATTCTTTGTCACCTCAATAGTAACCCCAAAACAAAAGCCATGCACCCAAAAACATATAGGAAAATGCAACAAGTGTTAATAAAAAGATATGGTGCATGTTTGAACAAAATACGCTTTAAGCGCGATTAGCGATTTTTAATCGCGATTAGCACTAAATTTGCATACAATTAATCATAAAAACTTAAAATTTGCATAATTCACATAAAACACCCTCTTTTAAGTAATTTTTATAATTTTCTAAATTTTTCCCCAATTTATCGGTATTTAATTATACTGAAATATTAAAATATTCATTTAAAATTAATATTAAATTATAAAATCCTAAAATAAATATTTTGTTTTATTTTTTTTTGAAATGTTACAGCTTTTGTTAGAGAAAAATAAGCTAACCGGGCCGAACTATAAAGACTGGCAGAGGAACATCAACATTGCTCTCACATATGATAAAGTATTATATGTCCTCACCGCCTCAGCCCCTCCCATCACATGCCCTGAATCTTCTGTTGCGGATAAGGAGATCCGCAAAGTGTGGGATATTGACTATGCTACTGTCAAATGCCTCGCGCTTGCATCGATGGACAATACATATCAAAAGCTGCACGAGCAGATGGATGTTCAATCCATCTTTCTCCAAACAAAAGAGTTGTATGGGGAGCAATCTCGTATCCTACGATACGAAGCATCTCGAAAGTTATTTCAGATGCGGATGGCTCCTGGCACACCAATAGGTAATCACTTTTTGAAGATAATAGCTCTTATTGAAGAGCTTGAGGACCTCGGATGGACAATGGAGAACTAACAATATATTGATAGTATTCGACAGTCTCTTCCCTCTGCCTTTGCTCGATTCATAGTGAACTTCAACATGCATAACACAGAGAAGTCACTACCCGAACTTCTCAATGTGTTGAGAAGTGCGGAGAGAACGCTGAAGGCAAAGTCTCCCTCTCTGATTGTTGGACAATCTTCCTATTCCGTCCCAAAAGCTAAGGCTAAGGGAAGGAATAAGAAGAAACCCACCAAACCGAGAGGTGGGATCAATAAGGCACAAGGGAAAGACAAATCCAAGATTGAGAAGTCGGGAAAAGGAGAATGTTTTCACTGCAAGAAGACGGGGCATTGGAAGCGGAATTGTACTGAATACCTTGATCTCAAGAAAAAGAAGCAAGGTGATGCTTCTGCTTCAGGTGTGTTCGTGACTGAAAATTGTTTTCTATAAACTTTGCTTCCTGGGTATTGGATACCGGTTCGGGTTCTCATATTTGCAATTCTGTGTAGGGCTTGAGAAATAGCAGAGTTTTGAAGACTGGTGATCACACTCTCCGAGTTGGAAATGGTTCTAATGTACATGAAGTTTCAATGGGAGAGTATCACCTAGGGTTGCCGTCGGGTTGTATATTGGTTTTGAACCCATGCTATTTTGTACCTAGCATGCTTTGTAATACTATATCCATTTCTTTGTTAGACAATGAAGGATATCATTTTGTATTGCAGCACAATGTTATGAACATTAAACTGAATCAAGAGTTGATTGGTTCTGGTACACTTAATAACGGGATATACGTCCTAAATCAATACACAGTTTTCAACATACAACACACAAATAAAAGAAAATTTTCAGATATAAATGAAGCTTTTCTTTGACATTATATACTTGTTCATATTAACGAAACCAGACTAAACAATCTTCATAAAGATTGATATTTAAATCCTTTTGAATATAAATCTTATGCGACTTGTCAGTCTTGTATCAAAGAGAAAATGACCAAAACTCCATTTACTGGATACGGAGAAAGAGCTACAGAACTCTTGGGCCTCATACATAGTGATGTATGTGGGCTAATGTCTACACATGCGAGAGGCGGTTTTTCTTACTTCATAACTTTTACTGATGATTTCTTAAGATTCGGTCATGTGTTTTTATTAAAGCATAAGTCTGAAGCTTTCGAGAAATTCAAGGAGTACAAACTTGAAGTAGAAAAACAAACAGGAATGAGCATCAAGATACTTCGATCAGATCGAGGTGGAGAGTATCTTAGTACAGAGTTTTCAAACTTCCTAAAAGAAAATGGGATTCTCTCTCAGCTCACACCCCCTTACACACCACAGCACAACGGTGTGTCAAAGCGGCGGAATCATACCCTATTGGATATGGTACGATCCATGATGAGTGATACTGATTTACCTCTCTCCTTTTGGGGGCATGCATTGGAGACTGCAGCTTTTCTGTTGAACAAGAGACCATCTCTTAAACGAGTTAAGATTTAGGGTTGTCCGGCTTTTATTAAAAAGTCGAATCCAGAAAAACTCGAGACACAATCGGTCAAGTTTATATTTGTGGGATATCTAAAACAATCGTTTGGATATCTTTTATACCACAAGGAGGAACAAAAGGTGTTTATTTCTCAACATGCCACATTTTTAGAAAATGAGATTTTTCTAAATGATATTGATGGCAATGTGGTAGATCTAGAAGAGGTTCTAGAGACACAAGTTACAAATGACGACTTGGTGAACCTGATGTTGTAACAGAATCTTATGAACTTCAGCCACTCCGTAGATCTGGTAGGACTTCTCGCCCACCGGAGAGATACTACGGTTTTCTCATTGATGGCGATAGAGAAGATTGCATCATGGATGATGATGACCCTACAATTTTTTAGCAAGCTATCACGAGTGGTGACTCTGTGAAGTGGCTGGATGCCATGAGATCCGAAATGGAGTCTATGTACACCAATAAATTATGGACTTTGGAAGTTGTACCCTCTGGGGTAAAACCCGTAGGGTGAAAATAGATCTTTAAGAGAAATATCGGTGTAGATGGGCAGGTGGAGACCTATAAGGCAAGGCTTGTGGTGAAAGGATTTCGTCAAAGACCAGGACTGTACTATGACGAAACCTTTTCTCCTGTAGCCATGCTTAAATCCATTCGGATCCTACTTGCTGTTGCTGCTCACTACGACTATGAAATCTGGCAGATGGACGTTAAAACTGCTTTTATAAATGATGATTTAGAAGAACGCGTTTATATGGATTAGCCAGAGGGCTTCATTGATAGTGGGAGCAGCGGGAAAGCATGTAGGTTGCTTAAATCCATTTATGGATTGAAGCAGGCATCACAGAGTTGGAACATCTATTTTGATGATGTCATCAAAGAGTTTAATTTCGTCAAAAATCCAGATGAACCTTGTGTTTATAAAAAGATTGTAGGGAGTACTGTCACATTCCTCGTATTGTACGTGGATGACATTCTTCTGATAGGAAACGATGTTCATATGCTAAAATCGGTCAAACTGTTCTTATCACAAAGGTTCTCCATGAAGGACCTGGGTGATGCCTCGTACATACTGGGCATGAAGATCTATAGGGATAGATCTAAAAGGTTGTTGGGATTGTCCCAAACCAGGTACATTAACACCATCCTAAAGAAGTTTAGTATGGAAGACTCTAAGCGGGGTGCCTTACCCGCTAGTCATGGAGTCATTCTCTCCAAGGACTTTTGCCCAAAGACTGACGAAGAGAGAGCTCGCATGAGTATTATAGTCTACGCTTCAGCTGTAGGATCTATAATGTATGCGGTGTTATGTATACGCCCTGATGTAGCTTATGCACTAGGTGTACTAAGCAGGTATCAATCCAACTGTCACGTCCCGAAAGTATGGAACATGACCGACACCTAGACTACGAACGTCTCGAGGCGTACGCACTCTAAGTAAGCCGAGCCCAGAAATCCAAACCAAGAAAAGTAGTAGAGTGTAGGAAAAACCATAACAAATCAACCAGTATGCAACATAATATACAACGCCTAAAGGCGAGGATCACAACAGAAAAGGAAACTCCAATCAGCATGAAATCCATAGAAATGTAACGCGCGACTCTAAGGTCGAAAGAATAAACATCACTGGTCTATATCTCAAATAAGTACATGTTTGGTTGATGGAACTTCTAGATACAACTGAAATATAATATACAATGTATAATGATGGGTATGATACGAATAACCCACCTACTAGCAAGTCACCTGATGGAAGCTGTGCCGCAAAGCCGTAATGAAATCCGTACGGCAACACCTGCAAGAAACTGGGGCACAACGGGGGTGAGTTGCCAACTCATGAGTAGAAAAAGATCTACGAACAGAAAATCGCATGTATGACGCAATCCTAGGTCATACGATCATAATATATAATCCTCAAATATATAACCAGCAGCCTATAACAATGGCTAGGGTAACTATCTAATCCAAATGTAATCCCATGTGCCCGTGTCAGTGTCAGTGCCTCAGGTAGCAATGTATCATATGAATGATGTATGAATGCATGAAAAGTATGATCAATGTAATCAAAGTCTGTATGTGATCAATGTCTGTATATAGGTGGATCCCGTCCACGTGTCACCCAATGACTATAAGCATCATGCATGTAAATATGAGGATATAGTCAAAATCATGGAAAAACATCATGAAACCTGTGCCCAGCATCGGCACAAAACATAGCCTCAATCTTAATATCTCAATGTCTTTGATAAGTCTCACTATCTAGGGCGCCGTCAATCCAGACCGGCCCCTACCATCAATCTCAAGACCACGACGGTATCCTCCGGATATCCGACGCGTCGGGTAAAATCACCGGTCGGTAGTGCTCCCCTGCCAGGCTCAACGCCATCTCCTGCGATATTCTTGTCCCGGGGTACCGCACCGGGCCCACCATGTACCCGCAATCGGCCTCATCCGCCTTTTCGAATCGGGTTTCACATGTCGCTCTCAGCACCGAGAAAACACATGGTGGACGCACTGAAATATCATATCAAAGGTAACCGGGTTTTTAAAACAATTACATAATCTCTTTGAAATACCCACGGTTCCCAAATCCAGAAATATCATAGAAACAACATATCTCAATGCGCATAATCAGAAAACATGATGTATGTGACATATCAATGAAGTGCAAGTATAACAGTATATCATGCAACATGGAATAATAGTATGCACATACAAGGGTCATATCTTGCTGCAATAATACTACTGTGAAGTGACATCGCAATTACCGATGAAGATGTGTGTGAGCCGGCAAGTAAGTGTACGTGGTGGTACATATGCATCATCGGTAATGGTGCTGGTGTCATAACAGCATGATATCAACAATAGAATATGAATCACAATAAGTATGCGATGCAGAGCAACAATAATAATGTGCGGAAGCTGAATACCAGACACAATGATAGCTAAACTGCATCTAATGTCATAAGAGTCATATAGCTACACCACTATAAGGCTGAGCTAAAGCTAACAGTAGGTAAGGGAAACAGCCTAACCTCTGAGTCGATACATACATATATATATATATAGTCGGTGATCCCGCCTCGATAATATCACATCCGATACCATATCTCTATAATCAGTTATTCCTAAATCAAGAGTGCAGATCAAACATCAATTTATAGCTCGTACGTAAATCCAGTCGTACGGCATCCCCAAATCTGGGTATGGGTCAATATCACATTCGTCATATCATTCATCTGGTATTCTCTATGTCAAATATCATAATCTGGGTACTGACCTACATCTAGTACAAAGCTAACATCATCACTATCATCATGATCTGAATACTTATCAACAGTCTCGTATGAATCGATATCATCAGCACATATCATCTCAAGGAGTATACCTCGCCCAAGGCGGCCTATCATACTAATCTTGTCCTATCCTATCATGTCATATCACATGTCGACCATTATATATATACATCACTATTCCTATGGCATTATCATCCCAAAATACGCTAAAGCATCAAGACGTATCTCAAATATGAATTTTACCATATCACCGATATCATAATCTCGGATCAACTATCATCGACTCATCTCAAACCAAGTATCATCCTCAAATCCGTATGTGAACACATAGTCCCATACCCACGTGAACACATATCTATATAGAATCCCATAACCACATATGAAATAAGGATGTATGCAAGTATGTATGTGTGTATATGTATGTGTAGTGCACCCACTACTCTAGGGTTTCGTAACCTTTCACCAATCCAACACACCAATATCCATCTTAACATTATCATTAATCCCAAATAACATATAATATTTGTAAGTGTGTATACGCATCCGTATACATCACTACGAACTACGGGGGGGCTATACGCCATCCACCCGAGTTCTCCCCGTAGATATAAATCTTCTCACTTAGCTTTAAGCATGCTGGTGCCGATGTCGCCATTTGTATCTCCAATGCCTCGACGCCACGTGGGGTACTTACAAGGATATCACATGCTAAAACACATGAAAACCATGTCGGAAACCAAAATAGTACGCGCTACGCTCATAGGTAAAAACCTGTAGCCTCGCGTGCAAACACAGCCAATATCACTCTGCCGTTGGCGTTCAAATGCCACCCGACAAAAACGAATCACCAAATACCAAAATCCATACGAAAACAAGTCGTAAATCATGCGCCAACTCAAGAAAATCATCCCAGATTCTACCCTAACTGGAATCAGTCAAAACTAGACATACCCAGGGTCAAGTTTACAGGTAAAAGAGCCGTGCACCAAAAACGAGGGGTTCCCTACTGCTCTGGCCGTAAATTGCGGCCAGAAGGAATATATCTGCGGCCTGGAATGGGAGTTGGGGCATAGGTCTTTGGGTCTTGGTTTCTATCTGCCTGCACATCTCACTGCCATGTCAAAATTATTTTAGGAGGTCCGGGTTGATAGCAGTTTCCAGAAAGGCCACAAAATCGACAAAATCGATAAAATACGCCAAGTCGGAACATTCAGGTAACTTACTTGGAATCTGGGGTAATCTTTGTTAAACTGGTCTCAAATACACCTAATAGGGTTATACCAACATTCAAAACCAACACTTGGCCAAATCTCACTCAAATTTTACCTAAACTAGCACTAAACCACATAATAATACTAAATTTCAGCTATATAACCAGAACTTGGCAAGATAGGAGTTGGGTTGTGAGATTATACCTCAAGGGATCCTAGGGTGAGGGAGGAGGGAAGAAGGAGGAAGTGGGGTGGTGCTGCTGAAGTGCCCCGGGACTGAAGTTGCTGTTGCAACTGAGGCTGATGCTGCTGCTGCTTGCAAGTTCCTTTTGTTTTTCTTTTGCTGTTGCAGCAGCTGCTGGGGCTGTGGTTTTGTTGTGGGGGTTGTGTTGGGTTGAGTTGTGGTATGATGAGCATGTGGGGTTGTTCTAAACGATGTTGCTGCTGTGGCTGCAGATGCTGATGCAATTGGGGCTGAAATGTGTTGATGGTGGCTGAGCTGTTGATATTGGCTGATGCTTTTGTTGCTGTGGTTGTAGTATCAGCAGATGTAGGGGGGCTGTTTTGTGGCTGATGTTGCTGCTGATGTGTTGATATGGGGGCTGAAGTTGTGCTGATGTGAGTGTGTAGGTGTTGGGCTATGGTGTTTGGGCTGGTGTGGCTGCTGATGTTTTCTTCACTGCTGATGCAGTTGCTGTTTCAGCTGTTGTTGAAGTTGTTGTTGTGGTTGTTTTGGCCGATGTAGGGTGAAGTGTTGTGTATTTGATTATGGGGTGTGAGAGTGAGAGATGTGAGTGTGAGAGAGAGTTGAAGGATGTGTGAAAGACAAGAAAAAGTGTTGAGGTGAGAAGTCTTGAAATGAAATGGTGTGACATAACCTCATAGCCTCCTCCTCTCTCTCTCTCATTTAATGAACAACCATCATGGCTCTCTCTCTCTACACAAGGTCAACCCTAACCCTAATCACCTTTAACAAAGCTAAAAACCCTTAATTAACCCCAATTATCTTAACCAATTGGTTAACCCATCATGGTTCGCTAAACATGATTCACCCACCATGCTCATTTAAACATGGTAACCCTAGACTTCACCTAAGTTAACATGCATAAGTGTGTGCAGTCCAGATAAAATTCCAACAAAATATTCATAAAACCAGATAAAATATTTAAAAGCCGTTTTGGTAAACTTTTTACCAAAAACCCTACATTAAACACAATTACCACTAAATAACATATTTTAGAATTTCCATAATTTTTTGTCCAGAATTTTCCCAAAATAATATTTTATATATATATATTTTGAAATGTTACACCAACCCAGGGGAGATTCACTGGACAGCTGTGAAGAACATTCTTAAGTACTTGCGAAGGACTAAAGAAATGTTCTCGGTGAATGGTAATGGGGATTTCCACATGGAGGCCTTTACCAATTCGAGCTTCCAGAGTGATAAGGATGACAACAAATCTATCTCAGGGTTTGTATTTACCCTCAATGGAGGGGCAGTATGTTGGAAGAGTTCCAAAAAGGATACCGTTGCAGACTCCATGATGGAAGCTGAGTATATTACTGCAAATGATGCTGCTAAGGAACCCGTCTGGATGAGGAAGTTCATCTCGAAGCTAGGAGTAGTTCCAACCATTGTTGATCCAATACCATAGTATTATGATAATAATGGGGCTATGGCGTTGGCCAAAGAGCTCCGGTCCTATCAGCGATCCAGACACATCCTGAGGCGATATCATCTGATCTGGGAGATAGTTGTTCACCGCGAGATCGAGATTCGGAGAGTAGATACAAAGAATAACATCACGGATCCACTCACCAAGGCTCTCCCACAGCCGCAGCATGAGCGACTTTTTGAGATGTTGGGTATGAGATACGCCAATAATTGGCCTTAGTGCAAGTGGGAGATTATTGGATATATGTATGCCCTAGAGGCCATTATATGACAGTGGATGTATTGGTATGTGTATATATATATATATATATATATATATATTTAGAGGACATTCTTGCTTGACATGATAGTATTCTATCTGGTTGTTCTTTATCTTAACATGTTCACTTGATCATGCATATTACTCATTTAGTACATGTTGATAAAGCCCTTAGGATATTTGCTTGACTACTGGGATTATGATGCAGATCATACTAGTGGGACATGTGTAGTTTATAAGCATATCCTTGAAATGTTCCTAGTCGTGGGTGTATCGAGACGGGGCATCGATATTCCAGAATAGACTAGCGTATACATTACTTGACCCATATGATGGGCGATAGATGATCCCATATCCATTGGTGTGGTGACACCAAAGACTGTATACGGGTGCTCAGTGGAGACTGGGTACACTGAACGGACTCGCCAAGAACTCCAATGTGGTATTATATCTATCGTCGGATAGCAGTTCTCAGGTGACATTGGTACATGTTAGTCTGTAGACCCGAGATCGTCATAGAGTCTTGTGTGTCCTCCCACTGTACTTTGATCTCCATCCTACCATGGCTCTACTGAGCCGTGCAAACTAGTGGACTTTGGGTACGGTCCCGAGGCACATGGAGGCAATGAGCGATAGGAGGGGATTCGTCTTTCCCGGTATTGGGGGTTGATGTTGCGCTATGCTCGATTGGCTATAACAGGAAGTCCCTGGCCAGGGCTGTTGAGATTTACTGATAAGTGTTATCAGTAGTTTCTCAATCTGTTATAGGCCATATACCGGCATGACTTATTGAGTTATTGGGGTCGACGATACCATCCCTAGACTCGATATGCACAATATCTGACGAAGAGACCGGACTGTACGGCAAGTGTTGCCAGTTGGCTCGACGGTAGTTTTGACAGGTTCGCTTGTTTTTCTTCTGATCGCTCAATACATGGGAGCTGTTACGTACAGCTAGTGCCGCTGACGGTTTGTGGGAATTTGATATGATCACTGCCTACTGCTAGCGTATTGATGAGTCTTAGAGTCCCGCAGAGGGGTTTCCTAGCTCAGGCAAAATGATGTGGCGTGCATATGGGATATGCACGGGAGCTTGATTAAATGTGTATATTTGATACCGTATTTTAATCGGGCGTTTTCTATTGGTCGGGTCATATGTGATATGACCGGATTATTAAATCAAGTGTTGGTTTAATATCATTGACTTTTCGCTCATTTATTTAAAACCATTTCTTTATGATGTATGCATGAATGTATGTATTTATATATGTTGATATGAATGCACACATGCCTGCATACATGTGTCATGGTTAATGATACAATGGAGATGGCAATGCAAGACTTACATGGTAAAATATTTATATATTTTGTTTATTGAGAAAAAGGAAAATGGGAATAAATCATAGCTAGGTTTCTACACTCTTCATTAATTAACCTATGATTAACCATGATCTTTTTTCTATTTGTTCTTTAACTCAATATTAAAATATCTAGATATTTTATAACCATGGTTGTGGGTGAGTGTGACTCTCTCATATTAATTTTCTTTTCTCATTATTATCATGAGGATTATCAAAAGAGCTCAAGCTTAGCCATTCTCCTTCTTCTTCCTCATTCAAGCTCTCTAGTTTTTTTTAAGTGAGTGAAGAACATAAAAAGAAAGGTTTTTTATGTGAGATCCAAACCCACATCACCAATCTATATTAGACTAGCCACAAGTGTAGGTTGTTAGCTCCACTTCTATTTAGATCAAGTGAAGCTAGGAGCTTGAGCCAAGGGACTCCGTGGTGGATCGTCGTAAACTTCGAAGGTTTCAAGTGAAGCCGTTCAAACACCAAGTTGATCCAAGGAGTCACAAGAGGAGGTCTACAATGGTTGTATTACTCACCTCTTAGTGTTAGACTACTTGATAGTAAATGATACTAGTTCTTCTTACCCTAATTTTCTAGTTCGATTCATAGTTGGTTTTGTTTAGCACCCCTAAATTTTTGTTATAGCATGTTTGATGCAACCCAAACTCTAGGCATGGTGCTAGACAAATCCCTACACCTTCATTGGAGAGACAAGGAGAAATACATGGTCTCCCACATCTTACTCAAGTCTACGTCGACGACGATCGGCATAACACTTCTGCCTTCTCTGAGCTGCTCTCATCTTTTCCTGGATCATCTGGATTCAATAGTCTCCTGGACTAACTGAGGCCCTAAGAGGCTGCTCTCGCTAAGCTCGGTCCAACTGACCGGCGACAGACACTCCCTCCCATATAACGCCTCAAATGGTGCTATCCGAATCGTCTCCTGAAAGTTATTATTATAGGAGAACTCAATCAAAGGCAAGTGACGATCCTAGCTGCCACTCAAATCCAGCGTACAAGCTCGGAGCATATCCGCAAGAGTCTGAATCGTGCGCTCCGACTGGCCATCGGTCTGTGGGTGGAAAGCAGTTCTGAAACTCAAGCGAGTGCCCAAAGAATCCTGAAGCTTCTGCCAGAGACGACTGGTAAATTGTGTGCCTCTATCAGAAACAATATAGGCCAGAACTCTGTGCAACCACACAATCTCATTAATGTAAATCTGGGCGTACTGAGCATATTCGAAAGTAGTCTTCACGGGAAGAAAGTGGGCTGCCTTTGTCAATCGATCCATAATCACCCAAATGGATTCATACCCTCTTCTAGACCTGGGTAGACCCATAATGAAATCCATAGAGATCTGCTCTCATTTCCACTCCGGAACGGGTATAGGCTGCAACTCTCCAGCCGGCCTCTGATGTTCGGTTTTGACTTGCTGACAAGTTAGACATTTCGAAACGAAGTCAGACACATCACGTTTCATCCCTTCCCACCAGTACACGTCTCATAAATCTTGATACATCTTGGTAGATCCTGGATGAACACTGTAGGAAGACTGATGTGCATCCTCTAATATCATATGTCTCAGCCCATCAACACTGGGTACACACAACCGGGTCCTAAACCATAGCACTCCCTCACTGTCAAACGTAAACTCAGAATCCCCATACTGCCGAACTCGCTCTAAAATCTCTGAAAAAAGTGCATCCTCGAACTGTGCCTCCCTGATATGATCAAGCAAAAGTGGACGAGCACGAACATGGGCAAACTGTCCACCTACAGAGGTAAACTCAAACTGTATACCACTGTCGCACAAAATCTGCAAATCAGCATCCGACTGCCTCCGAATCGAATAAGACAAGCTAATCTCAGGTCTTCTACTCAACGCATCAGCCACTACATTTGCCTTACCCGGGGTCACGACCTGAAATTTGGTGCGTGACCGGCACTTAGATTGTATGACATCTAAAGATGCCGACACAATCTGAGTAAGCCAGAAACCAAGATCAAAAACCCCATTTATGGAATTTAGAAAATTTCAGTTTTTAAGTTAGAAGAATGAGGCAGCATGTCGAATGATTTTTAAGAAATGAAATCTAAACAACTGATTTTTAGCATTTAAAATCTCGACAACACCTCCTTTTTAATTGTTAATAAAAGCATTTATAAAATGTTTAAATAAGTTGCATCCCTAGTTGGGTGCAAAATAACGCCAAACGGCGGAAATCAAAACGAAACAACAATACAACGCTCAAGCGAAGAATTTCATGCATAAGTAAAGAAAGCATAAATTAACACCACTAGATGATCTCACTTAATCAAAAACAAAACATATACAAACATATTTTGTTCTAAGTCAAATATACAGGGTCTGATGGTGTTATACTAGATCCAAAATACATATATCAAAAATAGGTGGTCACCGTATATGTAATCCACATAGCAAAATAAGCGATATAAGCTGACAAGTGGATCCGCATCGCTGCTATGCGTCCACGCGTCTCCTGGAAGGAACTAAGGCACAACGGGGGTGAGTTGCTAACTCAGTGAGCAAAACTAACACTAACAGTTAATATTGTAAGCATGCCGGAATAATGGTAAAAGAGACAAGATAAGTATGATGTATAGTATCACATTGATGCATGAATATGTACTAAATAAATGTATAACACAATACTGAAATCTCATCAAATATCTCTGAATATTGGTCATTTCCAATTTAAGATTCATTTCTGTGTCCAACATCGACACAAATCTTCTGTTTTAGCAGACATCGTTCCCCGAACGATCCTGTCAATCAGTAACATCGGTCGGTATCCACCAGATATCCGCCGTGTTTTACAACTATCTCCGGTATCGAGTATCCTCGCTAGGCTCCCCGCCTAAAATGCGGCTTTTCTGCCCCTCGGTCTCGACCGGGTCCACCATGAATCCGACTGTATACTCCCCCACTCATTCCGGATAACGTAAGAATCCGCAACCGTATAGCTCCCCCACTCGGTCCGGAATAAAACCAAATCATAAAAATGACATCTCATGGTGGACATATCACATCAATCATGAAAAACCACTGAATATAACTTAATAGTGTATAAAACTCAAAACAGAAATTCTCAAAATCCAATACATCGTGTGCTGCAATTAATAACAATTGAAAGGGAAACATGATAAGTGTCAATAATAACAGCAATGCAAAACAACTACTATTAATGATGCTTATGGTATGAAGTGAATCATATGTGACATAGCAGGTTCTAAGTGGTTACGTGACATGTCAATACTGATGAGGTGTAGTGTAACATGTAGGTATGTGCACGTGCAACATGACTCATCGATAATTAGTGCAGTGTCCTAGCAATTGTTAACCATGGTGATTTATAGATATGAATGCATACGATGAAGTTTCTTAATTCTAATTTTATACACAATGTAAATGAAAACAATTATAACTAAACTTAAAATCACGGGCGTATTACGCCATCCATACAAAATCCCCCGGAAGATGTTTAGTCTACTTACCGGAATACGTCGAATCTACTCGGATGTCATCAAGCCCTTTCCTTTTCGTGCGGCCTCCGAAGTCCCCGCGGTCGAACTTAACATCGAAATTAACTTTCGTATAAGAAACGGCTAAACTTCGATACGGCGAAAACGTGAAACTACTAGACTTACATACTAAACATGCTACGTGTGAATATTGCAAACTATCAAAAACTAATACTAACCTGAGCTAACCCTTTGCTGTTCATAACAGGAAAAACAGAATCGTGATACGAAATATCCGTATCGTATTTAGAACCAGAACCCAAATCAAGAATTTTTACCCAAATTTTATATACAGAACATATAACATAATCTAACTATACCAGATACCCTAAAATATATACAGAGAGCTACCCTAGAAAACTCAACAGCCAACTCCCTAAAAAAACCGACGATATCGGAAAAAAAGGGATTGTCGCCGGTCGAAAGTTCAAAGAATGGGTCTGTGTTTCTAGGTACAATCATTAAGGCTAAGATACTATTTGATTTTGTTAAAGATTATCTAGACTTTAGCAAATTCAAAACAGAGCCATAATTTATCTAAATACGATATATACTGATATCATAATTCTATACTAAAACAGTATTGAACTAAAAATCTACAGGGTTGAAACTTATACCGATTGAATGATCAACTGAAAGGCTCCTTCAAAGATGCACAAGCACATGTAATCCTAGCTTGAGGGTTGAGGTAAGGATCTCTAGTACTTAGCTTCTCGTTTCTTCTCTCTTTCTTAGGTAAGGTCTAGGATTTTCTTTTTCTATGTTTGTTAATTTGTTTCCAAACTTGATATATCAACTGAAACACAATGAAAAGATAAGAATAAGGAGTGATAAGGTTAGGAGGAGGTGTCACCATGAAGGAGTGTTGTACATTCATGCAAGTAGGAGGTGTGGGCTTGATATTTAACCTAGGGTATGATATCTATGAGGTTGAATTAGTCTTAACCATGACCTAACCCTTTCACATAAAAACCCTTACACAAACTCCAATTTCCACAAATAATTAAACTTTCCACAAAACCCCTCATGACACTTATTATTATATAAACAAACTATTTTCTTTACTAAATTATTCTACCACATATTTAAAAGGTCTTTTTATTACAATAAAATTAAAATAACATTTTTACTTAAATAAATAAAATAATTAATTATCTAAAATATTTCAAAATGTTACACCCAGGTGATAAAGAATCTCAGAATCATAATGTTTTACCAGCTCCATCCAGCGATGCTGCCTCAAGTTCAAATCCCGCTACTGGAATATATACTTCAGACCCTTATGGTCTGTAAAGATCTGGCATAACTCTCCATATAAATGGTGTCTCCAAATTTTCAATGCAAAGACCACCGCGGCCACCTCCAGATCTTGGGCAGGGTAACCCTTCTCATGTTTCTTCAGCTGCCGAGAAGCATAAGCAATAACTCTACCGTGTTGCATCAATACGCAACCTAAGCCCACACGAGACGCATTACAATATACCGCAAATCCGCCTTAGCCTGAAGGTAAAATAGAATGGGCGCAGTCGTCAGACGAGTCTTCAACTGCTGGAAACTCTTCTCACATCCCTCAGTCTATAGAAACGGAACTCCCTTTCAGGTCAAACTGATCATAGGTGCCGCAATACGAGAGAAGTCATGTACAAAGCAACGGTAATAACCCGCTAAACCCAAAAAGCTACGAATCTCAGTCACTGATGCGGATCCGGGCCAATACTGTACCACCTCAATCTTCTTCGTATCAACCTTCATCCCATCTTTTGTAACAATATGACGTAAGAATTCCACACTGTGAAGCCAGAAAGCGCACTTCGAGAATTTGGCGAACAAATGATGCTCTCTCAAAGTCTGCAATGCAATCCTCAAGTGCTATTCGTGCTCCTCCTGACTCCTAGAGTAGACCAAAATATCATCTATGAAAACAATGATAAATTGGTCGAGGAACGGCTTGAAGATCCAGTTCATCAGATTCATGAACGCTGCTGGGGCATTGGTGAGTCCGAACGAAATCACCAGGAACTCTTAGTGCCCGTTGCGCTTCTGAAAGGCAGTCTTCGGAATGTCATCATTTCAGACTCGTAATTGATGATACCCGGACCGCAAATCAATCTTCGAGAAATAGCCGGCTCCCTGCAGCTGATCGAACAAGTCGTCAATATGAGGTAACGGATACTTATTCCGCACCGTAACTCGATTTAGTTGCCGATAGTTGATACACAATCCCATGCTACCATCCTTCATCTTAACGAATAGTACCAGAGCTTCCTATGGCGATACACTCGGACGAACGAGTCATCTATCAAGCAATTCTTGCAACTGACTCTTGAGCTCCTTCAGCTCCGTCGGGGCCATCCGATAGGGCAGTATAGAAATAGGTCCAGCGCCGGGAATCAAGTCAATACAAAACTCAATATCGTGCTCTGGCGGCAACCCTGACAACTCATCAGGAAACACATCAGAAAACTCTCGTACAATCGGAATCTGGTCCAACGGGACATCTGTCACACCCACATCCTGAATAAACCTTAAGAACCCACGACACCCCTTCCTCAAAAGTCGTCTAGCACTAAGTGCAGAAATCAGATTGGCAGGAGTGACGTTGTAGTCCCCTACACAAAGAAAATTGTCTCATCCGGAAAACCGAATCCGACCGTCTTTCCCCGACAATCAACGTATGCATGACAAGCAGACAACCAATCCATACCAAGAAGGACGTCGATATCTAACATATCGAGAAGAATCAAATCGACTAACGAATCTCTATCACCAATACGTATGGAACATGACCTGAATACGTGTCGGGCTCAACAGAGTAATCACAACTAGCGGTTACTGGGTTCCTTAGCACAACTACTACGTTTCGGAAGGCATCAGCCATGCCATTTTATAAATTTTTAATGTGCTAAATAACCCAAACCAAGGATCTAACGAGAAGATTAGGAGTAAGCTAGCATGTAATCAAACATTACACTAAGTGAATGAGGAATACAACCTTTATAGACCGGTCCTTCACTTCTAACGCTCCATATAGTAGTCCCTTCGCTCCAAGTAGTTAGCTCCCAGACTCTAGTAAGGGTTCACAAGGCGAAAGGAACAAGCTTGCTTGAAGTCTTCGAGGCCGAAGATGATCTACGTCGAGGAATCTCCAACTCAAGCTACCTCTTCACTAATTGGGAATTAGTGAAGCAAACAACCTAAACTAAATGGCTAGTCTAGTGTAAGTTGATGAAGTAGGAATTTTGTTAACTTTAGAATAATTTTTTTCACTAAATTTCTTCACCTCAAGAAAAGCTAGTGAGCTTTCTTAAGATGAAGAAGAAGAAGATAAATATGTGAATAGAATGACAACCATAGGTGAGCAAATATCATATCTGAACTTATGTAGAGACTTAACCATGGCTTAATATAATGGTTGTGTTAATAAATATCTAGGGTAAGGCAAAATTAGTGGACTAAGTCAACGGTTTCCACAAGCTTCCAAAGCATCTTAACCATGACTATTTTCCAACTAATTTTGATTTTCCCTTTAATATTAAATACCCTTAATTATCTTAAGAATGGTGTGAGTCTCATACACCCATGTAGCATGTATCATCATGTATGACACAAAAAGAAAGACAATTAATATATATCACATATATATTAAATGCATAAGTGAGTTAAAGAAATTCTTAAGTGAGCTAATATTAGTTAATGTATGTTAATATATCAAATATATAATTATACATTAAATTATTAAATCAACGCTTGATTTAATAATCCGGCTATATCACATATAACCGACTAATATCATTTGTGTGAACTTATCGAATCAACACTTGATTCGATAACCCGGCTATATCATATATAACCGACCGATATCACATATCACGAGATTAGAATACAGTATCATATACACGTATTAATCTTGATCCCGCACATATCACATATGTGCTCCTAATTCATTTCGCCTGAGCCAGGAAACCTCTGTGTAGGACTCTAAAGACTCGTTAATACGCCGACAGTAGGTGATGATCATATCAGTCACCCATAAGCCGTCAGCGGTACTAGCTGGACGTAACTGCTACCCGGGTATTGAGCGATGAAAAGATCAACAAGCAAGCCTGCTCATACTCCTGTGAATCCAATATGTAACACTACCGTACAGTACGGTCTCTTCGTCTTATTTGTCGCATATCCAGCCTGGGGGTGGTAAACTTCAGACCCCAATAGCTTGATAAGTCATGCCGATGTGAGACCCATAACGATTCGAGAAACTACTGATAACACTTACCGGTAAATCTCAGCAACCCTGGATAAGGATTTTCTGTTATGGTCAATCGAGCACAGCACAACATCAACCCCCAATACCGGGAGAGACGAAATCCTCTCCTATCACTCATTGCTTCCATGTGACTCGGGACTGTACCCAAAAACCACCGTTTTGCACGTTCTCTTGAACATGGTAAGGTGGAAATCAAAGCACAGTGGGAATCACACAAGACTCTATGACGATCTCTGGTCAACAGACTAACCTGTATCAGAGTCACCAGAGAACTGCTATCTGACGTGTGGTATACTACTATCTAGGAGTTCTCAGCGAGTCCTGTTCAGTGTACCCAGTCTCCATTAAGCACTCGTATAGAATCTTTGATGTCAAACACCAATGGATGTGGGATCTGTTAGTGATATATGCCCTAGAGGCCATTATTGTATAATACTGGTTTGTATATTACTTAATGGGAGCTTGGGATATACACGGATACAGTAACAATCTTGCCTAAAATGGTAGTATGCTACCTGGTTTATATCTACCTCAATATGTGCGTATGTTACTTTTAACATATTGCTTATACATATTGGTAGAGCCCTTAGGATCTTAGCTTGATTACCAGCGTTGTGATGGCAGCCACACTAGTAGGAGCTGGGTAGTCTATAAGCACATCCTATACAGGTCCCTAGTCATTGGATTATCGGGACAGGGCATCGATACTCCATAGTAGACTAGTGTATATGCTTCTCGTCCCAGCAGGGTAGATGGTTTGTCCCACAGCCATTAGTACATCGTACTGGAGATAGTATGCAGGTGCTCATTAGGTTATGAGTACACCGAACCGGACTCGTCGGGAACTGCTGGTGGGTATTATACCTATCGTCGGGTAGCAGTTCCTAGGTGACATGAGTACAGCATAGTCTGTTGACTTGACACTGCTGCTTCGCCTCGAGTGTGTTCCCGCTGTACTTTGATTACTATCCTACCACGGCTCAAAGGAGTCGTGCAAACAGGTAGTAGTTGGGTGCAGTTCCGAAGCACTTGGAGGTAGTGGCAGTTAGATAGGATTCGTCTCTCCCGGTGTTAGGGGTTGATATCGCGCTGTGTTCGGAAGGCCATTACACAAAGTCCTTGGCCAAGGCAAGTGAGATTTACTGGTAGGTACTCTTGTAGTTTCTCAGGATGTTTTGGGCTACTCTCCGACACGACTTATTGCGCTATTAGGGGTTTGACGATTACCGCCCCGTAGACCCGATATGCGATACTCTTAGACAAACAGACCGGACTGTACGAAGATTGTCACAAATAGGGTCAGTTGGAGTTCGGATGAGTTATTCTCATCGGCCTTCTTATCGACACATACCTGGGGGCCGTTACGTACAGCTAGTGCCGCTTACGGCCTGTGGTTAAACCCACTGCTAGCGTAGTGTCGAGTCTTTAGAGTCCCACATAGAGGCTTTCCCTGCATCAAACGAAAGATGTAGATGTCGTATGGTTTTACGACAGGGTTCGGTCACGTGCGTGTACTTATGCCCGCATGATGATTCAGACGGACAATACTAGTGGGCTTTGTTTTAAGCCGGATCCTAGTATTGTTCTGATGGATTGTTTTCGTCTTTTATATCTGCATTTTTCATAATACGGATACAAGTATGTATATACGGACGAGGGGCATTTTTGTTAATTGGTCAAAGATGCTTCTAGAAGGTGCCATGTCATATTGGTATTTTTCATTTTATTTTAAATGAAAATATATTATGACATGGAGATAATGAGGTGTAAATTGCATAAAAATGACCATGCCTTTAGATGACACTTGTGGGATTATTAACCCATGACTCACCAAGTTGGAACTTGAACTCTAATTCATTTTCTAATATGAATTATTCATATTAGAAAGTCTAGAGTTCAGCTGAGAAGTAAGTGGAGTCATTCTCATTCCTTATGCAAGTTTTGTTTCATTAGCTTTTTCTCCATTATCATCTTCTTCCTCAAAACCCTAGTAACTCATGTGTTGAGTAATCTAGGGTAAGAAAAGACATTCCAATCCATCTTCACACTCTACATCTTCTACGACATCATGAGTAGCAATCTTGATTCCCTAGTTGCCTCGGTTGAGGTAGGAACTCGATGCACATTCACTCGGGTGGATCATTTTCGATTTGAGGAGACCGACGAGGAGGCGGCGATCCGATACGATCCATAGAGTCGACAACGAGGTGGAAGACGGCGAGGAATGAAGACCCGAAGGACCGGAATCATGAGGTATAAACTTCTGGACTTGTAGTTTACATCTCACTAAGTTAGCTAGTTAGGGTTTAGCACCGATCCTGGAGTTCAAGTCCGTGTCGCGATCTTTGTAAAATATGTTTTTTGAAATTTCTCCTCCCCGCGAACACGCGGGGTGTGTGACATGGACTTACAGGATCATCCATCGCCCATCATATGGGTCAAGAAACGTATACGCTAGTCTACTCTGGAATATGGATGCCCCATCTCGATACTCCCACGGCTAGGAACAGTTGAAGGATGTACTTATAGACTACCCTGGCCCCACTAGTATGATCTGCATCATAATCCTGGTAGTCAAGTACACATCCTAAGGGCTTTATCGACATGTAACAAAGAGACAATAAGTGTACATGTTAAGATAAAGAGTAACAAGATAGTATACTATCATGTCGAGAAAGAAAGTCCTCCCTATATATGTCCAAGTATCTACTATAATATACATCACATGTACAATAATGGCCTCTAGGGCATAAATACAAATAACAATCTCCCACTTGCACTAGGGCCAGTTGTTGTAGTATCTCTTACCCAACGTCCATAAAAGTCTCTCTTGGGAAAGGCCTTTGTAAGTGGATCCGCAGTGTTATCCTTTGCGTCAACTCTCCTAACCTCGATCCTCTGGAGATCAACCATCTCCCTGATCAGGTGATACTGTCTCAGAATATGTCTGGTTCGCTGATGGAACCGGGGTTCCTAGGCCAAAGCCATAACTCTATTATTGTCACAATAAAAGTTATTGGACGCTCAATGGTAGGAACCATGTTCACCTCATGAACATGAAATATCCGGACATCCTCTTTGGCTGCATCATTTGTAGCGGTGTATTCAGCCTTTATCGTCTAGTTTTTCACGGTATATAGCTTGGAACTCTTCCAACATAACGTCCCCCCACTAAGGGTAAAGACAAAGCCTGAGACTGACTTTCAGTCGACCTTATCACTCTATAAGCTCGAGTCGGTAAAGGACTCCCACTGGAGTTCACCGTTACCAAACAGCAAGAACACTTCTTTAGTACTTCTCAAGTACTTAAGAATGTCCTTCACAACTGTCCAGTGATTCTCCCAAGATCCGATTGATTCCTGATCACTACACCTGGTGAGTTAGCTACATCCGGTCTGGTACATAACATCACATACATGATAGAGCCTACTACCGAAGCATAGGGTATCCCTTGCACCCGAGCTCTCTCCAAATCAGTCTTGGAAGACATCCTTTTGGAGAGAGTGATTCGTCAGTAAGTGGGTGAACCACCGCGCTTAGAATTTTCCATACTAAACCCCTTTAGTATGGTGTTAGTGTACCTGGATTTGGGATACTCCCAACATCCGCTTAGTTCTATCTCTATAGATCTAAATCCCCAAGATGTAGTAAGTATCATCCAAATCTTTCATGGTGAATCCTTGTCATAAGAGGGGCTTGACCGAGTGTAGCATAGGAACACCATTTCCTATCAAGAGTATGTCATCTACGTACAATACGAGGAAGACAATCTTACTCTCCACAACCTTCTTGTATATACAAGGTTCATCTACCTTTTTGATGAAGTCAAACTCTTTGGCTGCCACATCAAAACAGATGTTCCAACTCTACGATGTAGCTTGCAAACCTTTCCGATGCTCCCACTGTTAGTTATATGTATGCCTTAGAGGCCATTACTGTACATACGATGTATAGTGTAGTGGATGCTTAGACATATATAGGGAGGACTTTCTTACCCGACATGATAGTACGCTATCTGGTTGCTCTTTATCTTAACATGTACTCTGATTGTCTCTATGTTACATATTGATAAAGCCCTTAGGATGAGTACTTGACTACCAGGACTATGATGTGGATCATACTAGTGGGGACAGTGTAGTCGCCAAGTACATCCTTCAAATGTTCCTAGTCGTGGGAGTACCGAGACAGGGCATCGATACTCCAGAATAGACTAGCGTATGCGCTTCTTGACCCATATGATGGGCGATGGATGATCCCATATCCATTGGTGTTTGACATCAGAGAAGGTATACGGGTGCTCAGTGGAGACTGGGTACACTGGATGGACTCGCCGAGAACTCCCAGATGGTATTATACCTCACGTCAGATGGCAGTTTTCTGGTGACACTGGTACAGAGTAGTCTGTAGACCCGAGATCGTCATAGAGTCTTGTGTGATTCCCACCGTGCTTTGATTTCCATCATACCACGTCCAAGAGGGCGTGCAAAAAGGTTGCTTTTGGGTACAGTCCCGAATCATATGGAGGCAATAAGCGATAGGAGGGGATTCGTCTCTCCCGGTATAGGGAGTTAATGTTGCGCTGTGTTCGATTGGCTATAACTGGAAATCCCTGGCCAGGGTTGCTGAGATTTACTGGTAAGTGTTATCAGTAGTTTCTCGAACTGTTATGGACCTCATATCGACACGACTTATCAAGCTACTGGGGTCTGACGTTTACCACGCCTAGACGAGATATGCAACATATCATACGAAGAGACCGGACTATACAGGAGTGTTACTGATTGGATTCGCAGGAGAATGTACAGGTTTTCTTGTTGATCTTCTAATCGCTCAATACCTGGGTGGCTGTTACGTTTAGCTGACCGCTTGCAACTTGTGGATGTTTGATACGATCATCACTTACCGCCGGCGTATTGACGATTCTTTATAGTCCTACATAGAGGTTTCTTGATTCAGGCAAAACGGAGTAGGAGCACATATATGATATGTGCGGGACCGAGAACTATACGTGTATATGATACTATATTAGATTCTCGCGATATGAGATATCGACCGGGTATATGTGATATAGCCGGGTCATCGGATCAAGTGTTGATTCGATGAACTGATACAGATTATATTAGTCGGTTATTTGTGAAATAGCCGGATTATCGGATCAAGTGTTGATTCGATAATTTAATGTATAATTATATATTAGATATATTAAATTACATTAACTAGTATAAGCTCACAAAAGGATTCTTTTTCTCACTCGGGTAATACATTGATATATATGCGATATATGTTAATTGTATTATTTTATTTTGTTACATTAAATATTGTATATGTGATATATAATATTGTAACATGTTAGGGTTATTAATGCAATGTGATTAGTGGAGATTAAACATGATTAAGGTTTGATTTGGGTTAATTTTTTCTTGAAGCTTCTAGAAGGTTTTCTTTTGTTTCTTGCAAAAGATATTTTCTAAAGATATTTGTTATGATATTTGTTAACCCAACTCAACCCTTGACCATGGTTAAGTCTCTACATGGGTTAAGTTATCATACTTAACCCATGGTTGCATTTCTGACCTCACTACAATTCATTATTCATCACAAAAGAAATGGTTCTTCTTCTTCCTTCTCTTTTTCAATGGAAAAGCTTTCTAGCTTTTTCATTAGTGATGATTTTGAGTGTGTAACGTTTTGAAAATCGTTTCGGTGAAATTTCGAAAAATCGTTAAAATAAGGGGGTTTTCTGTAAAAAGTCAAAATACAAATATCTTATTATAAAAAATTAAATATACATATTCTAGCTATGTAATTGCTATTATTTGGTGTTTATTGAGCCGCTGGTGAAATTTCAAATTTTCTGAAAAAAATATTATTTTATTATTATTTTAAGCCGTCACTAATACATTTAATTAGGGAAAATTATAAATCGGAATGAGTTGAAACAAATTTTGTGCATCATAAAACATTAAATAAAATTTTATCATGTGGTTTTTGGAACGAAATCATTTGCCAAAACGGTTTAGAAATTATTGAAGAAAAAAGGCTTTTTTTTAGCGTAAATGGATGTTTGGGGTATTGTATTTATCATTTTTTCATCACCCCACACCCGTACCCACACCCACACACCCCCACTTACTCCTCCCCATGGCTGAATTCAGCACCCACCATAATTTTTCCCCACTTGATTTCAAAGGAAAAGAAATGAAAGAAAAGAAAAGAAAATGGGTGAATTAGGTGGACTTTTGACCTTACCTTGACCTTGACTTTCCTCCCTTGCATTTTCTCTACCTCCCTCTCTCTCCTCACTCCCATTTCTGGCCTCCCAATAGCAGCAGCCCCCCCCCTCAAATCCCACTCTTTCTTCATCAAAAAAATCCACAAATCACTTCAAAATCCATGCAAATTCAAATCTAAATCCAAATCCGACTCCTACCCATTTTAGCTTAGCCCGTATAGCATGTATCCTTGTGAAAAGAGAGTATTTTGGAGGGCCATGGATGCTTGTGGATCTTCATATGTTTTTGGGTATAATTCTAAACTTTTTGTTGCTTAATTTGTTACTAATTTCTTAAGCTAATTTACTTAAGTGTTAATTTGGTTATGTGAGTTTAATTGCAAGTTTTGGAATTCAAGTTGTGAATTTGATTGCAAGTTAGGGTTTTATAAAATTGGTGTATGGTTGTGTGTTATATTTAGGCTTTGTTGTCATGATAATACAAGGTTAGTAGCTAGTGTGAATGGTTAGTTTTAAAATTGTGTTAATTTGCTAAATTGCTTACTAGGTTTTTGAAATTTGTTAAATTCTTGTGATTAAAAATGTGTTTAGGGTTTTCATGACTTCATTAACTTTATTAAGTGTGGTTTAATGCTTTAGATCATGCAAATCTAAGCTAGATTGTAGTTTGTACATTTTTGCTTTGAAATTGTTAAAAAGGGTATTTTTGTAAACTAGAATATTAGGATTTTTGGAATTTAATGAGATTAAATTCCGGAAATTGTTTATACGACTTATTTAAGATATTTAATAAATATATTGGCCACTACATTCATTTAAACATCGTGTTTTGTACAAAAACGGCGAATTGTGCTTGCTAGATTTTCGGAAAAATGACTTTTTAAGTGAAATTGGCGTTTTTGTGAGTTTTAACCTAGTTTATATTAAAATTAGTGTTCGTGAATGTGCAAATGAGTGTGATTGGATTTTTCTCGATGGTTTGACGTTTGTACATCGACATCGAGGGTTGGTTTTACTATTCTTGCATGCGTAGGCGATAGGTTTGGACCTATGCGTGATACGCGTGCCGATTTGATTTTCGTATGCCGTTTCGATCTCGAATTTAGTTTTAATGCGATATGGTGCGTTATGATATGTATGTACCCCCATGTGGACTTCGAGACGACAAGCAGACGCGTGGCGACGTCGGCACCGGCTAGCGAGGACCAGGTGAGTAGATTTATATCTACGGGGGGAAGTCGGGTGGATGGCGTATAGCACCCCCGCAGTCCGTGGTGGTGTATACGGATGCGTATACACACCAACAATTATTATATGTTATTTGGGATTAATAACGATGCTTAGGATGGATATTGGTGTGTTGGATTACTTTAGTGTTGCGAACCCTAGGGTAGTGTTACACACACACATACACACATACATACTTGCATACATTCCTATTGATATGTGCTCATGGGATTCTTTATAGTTATGTGTTCACATGGGTATGGGACTATGTGTTCACATACGGATTGAGGATGATACTTGGGATTGAGCTGAGTCGATGAGATTTGATTTGAGGCCGTGAGATCGGTGATATAGCAGGGTTCGTATCTTAGATACGACATGACGTTGTAGCGGGTCCTTGACGTAGTGTTTCACACACGTCCATGCATACGTAGGGGGTATCAATATGGTACTAGACGTAGATCAGTACCCCGATCTTGATATTTGATAAAGAGGATACCAGGTGAATAGTATGATGAATGTGATATTGACCCGTACCCAGATTGGGATGCCGTACGACGGATTTACGTACGAGCTATATTGATGATTGATCCACACTCTTGACTTGGGATGCCTGATTATAGATATGGTATCGGATATGATATTATTGAGGCGAGACCACCGACTATACATATACAGGTATGTATATGTATCGACTCAGATGATAGGCGGTTTCCTTACCTGTAGTTCAGCTTGTTAGTTCAGCAGTATAGTTTAGTGTAGTTGTTAGATTAGATTAGACTTCTTACCTATTTCAAAATCTAACGAATCGTGGGTATTTTAAAAGACAGCCCAAGGGATCCTACGGATATTTCAAAAGACGTATCTTTTCATAAAAACACCGTAGCCCCTATTTTCAAAAACCCCATGATTCGTGTTATTTCAAAAGGCACCATTTGTAGGACTTATATTAGATTAATACTGATTAGTTATCGTTGTGTCTAGTATTCTGCTCCCGCACATTATTGCTGTTCGCTCTGCCCCGCATACTTATTTTGCTGCATACTCCATTATTGATATCATGCTGTTAGGACACCAGCACCATTACCGATGATGCGTATGTACCACATACACTTACTTGCCGGCTCACACACATCTTCATCGGTAATTGCCATGTCACGTACACTTAGAAAATACTATTGCTTGACTTAGGTTGTTAGTTAGTAGTTGATACGATATTAGTGTACCTGCCTTATATGCCATATTAGACATTGTAGTTATTACCTACCACTTCATGCATACTGTTATTCAGTTGTTCATGCCTAGTTCATTATCATTGACATATGCACTTGTGATGATTTCTTGAGATTTATGATATTTCTGGATTTCGGGGAAAGCCGCAAAATTTACAACTTATGATCTTTTAAAATATAAAATGTTGCGGTTTTCTAGTGATGTAAAGTGTCGTCCACCATGAGTTTGCTGTGGTTTTGGAGATCCGTGTCGAGGAGTGGAGGAACCGTCACGGGTATATGGTGGGCCCGGTATGGTACCCCGGGGCAAGAGGAATGTGGTGTTGACGTTGAGCCTGGCTGGGGAGCACTACCTACCGGTGATATTACCCGACGCGTCGGATATCCGGAGGATACCGTCGTGGTCTTGAGATGGATGGTAGGGGCCGGTCTGGACTGACGGCGTCCTAGATATTGAGATTGAGACATTGATATTTCGAGACAGTGAGATTTATGTTTTGTGTCGATGCTAGACACTGTTGATACTGATTTCATTATGATACCTCAGTTTAAAAACCAGAAGGAAATCTCACTAATTTATGAAAACAGTTTCTTCATTTACATGTATTCTGTTTTCATGCATTCATACCTCCTTCATATGATATATTGCTACCTGAGGCACTGACACGGGCACATGAGATTACACTCGGTTAGATATTACCCTAGCCATTGTTATAGGCTGCCTGTTATACTTATATTTGAGGATATATTATGATCATTGACCTAGGTTGCGTTATTTATGCGATTTCTGTGCGTAGATGTTTTTCTATTTACGAGTTGGCAACTCACCCCCGTTGTGCCCCAGTTTCTTGCAGATTTGCCGTACAGGTTTCATTACGGCTTGCGGGCTCAGTTCCATTCGGGTGATTTGCTAGTAGGTGGGTTTACTTGTATCATACCCCCATTATATATCTTGTATATCATTATTCTGTTGTATCTAGAAGTTCCATCAACCAAACATGTATCTATTGAGATAGAGACCAGTGTTGTTTATTCTTTCGACCTTAGAGTCGCTCGTTATATTTCTGGTGGTTTTGAGTTCTCTTTTGAGATTTTTGATCCTCGCCGTTGGCGTTGTATATTATATTGCTTGTGTGGTTGTGACCGTCGATTGACGAAGAGCTAGCTCCCGCTTGGGGATGCCTTTTATTGATTTCGTATACTATTCATGTTGTATCCCGTTTGGGAGCCAGTATTTACAAAGGAGACTCTGCCGAAATTTTCAGTAAATTTTTGATGCTTTTAAAAACCGCATAATTCGGCTTATGCTATTGAAACTACTTGCTTTAATTTGGTTTTTCCTGCACTCTACTACTTTTCTTGGTTTGGATTTCTGGGTTTTCGGTTTACTTAGATTACGTACGCCTCGAGACGTTCGTAGTTTCAGTGCCGGTCATGTTCCGTACTTTCGGGTCGTGACAGAGTGAGATTAAGAAAATAAATGAGAGCTACAATCCTACTTCATCATCCTAATCTATCCTAGCCATTTAGATTATGGTGTTCACTTCATTTGTGCATGAGAGCTTGTATTAAAGAAACTTCAAGGTAGATCATCTTAGTTATCGAAGATCGGAAGTGAGTTTGCATCATTCTCTTTGTGGAACCTCTCTAGAGTTCGGATACTCGATGATTGCAGCGAAGGGACCTCAACACGGAGCTTATGAAGTGAAGGACCGGACTACAAAGGTTGTAATCCCAAACTCTTAGATGTTAAAGTGTTTAATATGCTTTGTTTCGCCTAATCTCTAGTTTAAAGATCTTGGTTAGGGTTGTTCGGCACGTCTAAATTTTAAATCGAGCATGGTTGATGCCTTGTAGACCCTTATGAGTGTACCTAGTAACTCTACAGTGGTATCAGAGCCATGCGAGAGTTTTAGGCGAAGTCTAGGCGAAGTTTCAAGTCCGATCGAACTCCGAATACCCGTAAAACCCTAGTTTCTGGAAAATTTTTCAAAAGTTGATTTTTTCTGTATTAAAAATACTCAGAAAATTAAGCAGGGTATTTTAGGAATTGCTGTGCAAAACGAGCCTCTAATACGATTAAAGAGCCGCGGAACCACGGCCGTACTGTGCATTGAGCGGCGGTTCCGCGGCCATACAGTAGACTTAGGGTTTGGGTTTTGAACAGTAATTTCCGTATGTACTTCTGCTTGTTTCTGGGAATTTTTAATTATACTCAAGTGTTGAGTTTTCTGGGCTGTATTGGGAACTCGTTGATTCGATCGGAAAGTTTAACTTCGTTTAATTTTTCCCGGGTAATTTTAGAACGTGTTAAAAAGTTCGAATGGATATCAATAACTCACTTTTTCCCCTGCCGGAAAATGTCCAAGTGTTGGATTTTTTCTGTAGTTTAAGAACGTTCTAAGTCGTGCAAGTAACGCGGTGGACCCTCTAGAAGAACACAAACCTTAACTCGATTATGTGACCGTCTGAACAGCCTCTAAACCTTAGGGTTTGGGGCAGTACGGCATTGCCATATGTGAGGCGTTGGCTTGACCCTTCTACGGCTGGACCATTGGTACCGTGGCATGTGATGGATACTTTTTGAACTCCGCTCAAGTGTTGAGCTATTTGGGAAATCTTGGGTG
The DNA here is from genome assembly GCA_030015575.1 of Agapanthus africanus. Taxonomy (NCBI): domain Eukaryota; kingdom Viridiplantae; phylum Streptophyta; class Magnoliopsida; order Asparagales; family Amaryllidaceae; genus Agapanthus; species Agapanthus africanus. The sequence goes on along the minus strand of CM057344.1, from coordinate 238,938,573 downwards.
TTTGATTATTCGATCGGAAAGTTTAACACTGTCTTTTTATCTGGAATGTGATACAATATTTGGAATCCACAAGTAGTTATGAGATAACTAATTTGAATGTTATAAATCTAGCAATTCGGTCTCAGATGATCGGTTGCCACGGAATTTTGATGTGATCAAAAGTCCGTCGCAATCACGTAGCGCACGCGGATACTCGCCGGGTAAACTTAATAGACAGCCACACCCCATAGCCCCGACCAAGTGACTGTAGGAGCACCCCGTCGCCAAAAGCATCCGTTCGGGTGCTCGCGGCAGCGGTGTTCCGCCTTAGTGCACTTCGTCGACGGCATCGGGTGTGTGGCCGTCTACTAAAGTTTGCGACGAGCATTCGATCAGGATGTAGGGAATCTTGTTGAATTGCCCGACTTGATATTGAAAAGAGTTTTCGATAATGAGACTAAAATGCGGGGTTTATAATTGTTAGGCATGCGATGTCTAAGGAATTCATTTGGTTAGGCATGAGATGTCTGAGGAGGTTGCGGATTCCAACTGTTGTAGCTTTACCCTTTCTTTTCTGCGACCGTAAGCGTAGTATGTGGTGTATCGCCGGCTTCGTTGCTATACATCAACGACAATCGGGATACGCATACTTTCTTACGTTGATGATATGAGATATTATGTGTTGCTGTGATATGTTATATTGGATCGTCGTGTTCTGAATAGCCGAGGGTTTTATGTGAGATAAGAGTTTTTCTTTTTCATTTATGTAAAATTTATTTGTATGTAATATTCTTTTATTGGGGCACTTCCGGGCTGAGGATGATGTCACCATTGTATATTATTTACTTTTCCGTATTAGGTAGACCCAAGGCGGGGAGCACAAGTAACCGGGTTCTAGGGTCCAGTGGGAGACCATCTCGAGGAGTCGAGACCAGGTCTCCTAACCCTAGAATTGGCAATGTTGCTTGCCGCTCTCGTAGGGGTCTAGGGATGTGGGTTTGGCTATTCATCGCGACCGTGGAATCCACGTTTTATACAGGCTCGCATAAAACACGAAAATCCTAGTATATCCAATATTTCATATGTTATCTTCTGCTGCAATGTTCTGTGATGAGATCATATTACTGCCTGAGACGAATGTTTATATTATATATATGAGATATATGTTATATTGCAGATTTCGTTTCAAATATGAGGCTTGTGAAGCATATTAAAATGGGACTTCATTAATGAGATTAATAAAACTAAAAGAAACCTAAAGATGTTGTAGAAACTTGTCTCAAAAACAGGTAGCTCTAGTTCTTGCTTTGCATAGCGGTGTTCTTTGTAGAACATTCAGCACCTTATTCGATCAGGAAAGAGCCGAGATCCCTTCACCGGGAGTGACCTCTTTAGCGAAACTAGCAGATGCTACAAACTCGGTTTGTCTTTTGATTGTTTTTATAGTTTTTACTTTGCATAGTGGTATTTGTGAAATATCCTGCACCTTATTCGATGAGGAAAGAGCCGACGATCCCTTCACTGGGGGTGAGCTCTTTAGCAAAACTAGTAAAAGCCTTAAAAACACTCCATTTAAATTCACTCGATTCTACAACGATATCAAGTTCATTACGCAAAGGGTTTTCTTAAAAACCTGTCGTTGCCTTCCGTCATTTCAGATAAGTACTACTTAGTATTCATGCTGCATTTGTTGACCTTAGCCAAGGCGTAGTGTGCGGTAGCTAATTAGTGCTTATCTGTATAAGCATATGATGCGATTGAGTTAGGGTAGTCGTGCGACTTTGTTGACCTTAGCCAATGGTCGTGCGGGTGGGTTTAATTCAATCGGGAAATGACGGGTTGAACTTGGCTAGCACTTATGGTTTGTTCACCTTAGCCAAGGTCATAAGTTGCTAGGGGCAAAATATTATTGGGAATTTCAAGAGTTGAAATTTGCAATGAGATTGCATACCTTCTATGAGATAGTTGGATCCCGATACCCGCTGCGAGTAAGAGTTACTCCTGGGAGTGTTTTACACATTACAATTAGCCGATCAAGTAGGTGTCTAGAAAGGTGTTAACGGGGTTACGCCCCTGGGAAAACGAGGTTTACTTTAATTAGGTCCGTGCGAAAGCGCGGGGAACCTCCCTCAAAGTACCGGCACTGGCCTGGCTGAAAGATTGGCGAACTTGTAAAGTTTAATTAATCCCGGCTAGTCTTTCCTCTTAGGGTTTGAAGGAAGATTTGACTAAAACAGTGGGAAACATCCTGATTAGATAAATTGATAACCAATCTAATCTTTTAAAAGCGCACGCTGAGTGTTTTCTTCTCTCTTTCCTGGTTGCCACTATGTCACGCCTTAATCAAGATAATAATACGGATGTATTGACCGAACCCGCTTGTTATACTGCGCTAAGGAATGTTGGTCCCCCTCCAACTTATAATTGTTATAAGACAAAGAAGGAAATAGGGGATTACCAGAATCCCCGTGCCCCCAAAACGAAGAAAGTGCATGTTGATGCATCTTCTTCGGGCGTGTTCATTACACAGAACTGTTTCTCAATATCTTTTACGTCCTGGGTATTTGATACCGGATCGGGATCCCACATATGTAATTTGTTACATGGGCTACAGAGAGGTAGAGAACTGAGAACGAGTGATAAGTTTCATGAGATAGAAACGGTGCAAGTGTTGCAGCCAAGTCTGTTGGTAGTTATCACCCTGTATTACCAGAATACATTGATTCTGAACGAATGCTATTAGATACCGAACCTGAGATAAAATATCATATCAGTCTCTTTATTAGTAAAGAAGGATATAATTTTGTATTGTTGGATAATGTTTTGAACATTTCCTATATCAAGAGTTGATCGGTTTAGGCACGTTATCTAAAAGCATTGACGTTCTAAATCAATCTACAGTTCTTAGTATACAGAACACACACAAGAGGAAGAGTTCAGAAATGAACGAATCCTTCTTGAGGCATTGTAGACTATGTCATATCAATGCGACCCGACTAGCTAAGTTACATATAGATGCATATTTAAATTAGTTTGAATTTACATCTTGTGAAACTTGCCGGTCATGTCACAGAGATAAGATGACCATAGCGACGTTTATTGGAAACAGAGAAATAGTTAGTGAACTCTTGGGATTGATACATGTTGATGTATGAAGGTCCTCTGTCTACAGATGCCAAGACCGGTTCTTTGTACTTCATTACATTCACTGATGATCTCTCTCAGACATATGTTCCTGTTGAAACACAAGTCCGAAACTTTTGAGATAATCACAGAATATAAGTTAGAAGTAGAGAACCAAAAACCGGGTATAAGTATTATGTCCTTTGATGTGATCAAGGAGGAGAATACTTGAGCACGGGATTCGTGGACTATTCTAAAGGAGAATGAGATTCTCTCTCAGCATTACTCCTCCGTATACACCACAGCACCTCGGTGTATCGGGACGGAGCAATCACACCCTATGTGATATGGTGTGCTCTATGATGAGTACTACTGAGTTTCCTATTTTCTTTTTGGGTTATGCACTTGAGAAGTAGCATACCTATTGAATAGGGTTCCAACCAAATCAGATGCCCACCACTCCATATGTGATATGGTATGGGAAGAGCCCATCTCTTAAAGATATTAAGATTTAGGGTTGTCCGGCCTATGTCTAAAAGCAAAATCCGGACAAGCTCAATGCAAAGTTAGTTTTGTGGAAGTTTGTTGGATATCCCAAGCATTCGCAAGGGAATATCTTCTATCAAACCGAGGAACACAAGATGTTTTGTTTCTCAGCATGCCACTTTTGTGAAAGGGAATTTATTGTGAAGAAATTAGTGGTCATGAGGTAGAACTGGAAGGAGTTCCAGCTATACAAACCACAACAGATGATTTGGTAGAACCAAAGGATTCAATAGATTATAACGAACCTCAGCCTCTCCGCCGATCTAGTAGGGTTCCTCACCCACCTGAGAGATACTTCGGTTTTCTCTATGACAGTAGGAGCAAGGATTGCATCATGAGATGATGACCCAACTAGTTTCGAGTAGGACATCAGGAGTGGGAATCTGTAAGAATGGCTGGATGCTTAGCGATCTGAGATGGAATCCTTATACACCAACAAAGTATGGGCTTTGGTTGCTTTATCTGAAGGGTTAAATCCCCATCAGGAGAAAGTATATCTTGAGAAGATTATTTGGTGTACATGGAAAAGTTGGGACTTTCAAAGCTATGCTTAAGTCTATCCAGATCCTACTTGCCACGGCTACATACCATGACTATGATATCTGGCGGTTGGGTGTCATGACTGCTTTTCTAAATGATGATTCGGAAGAGAGCGTCTATAAGTACACAACCAGAGGGCTTCGTAGACAGTGGGAGCAGCGGAAACATAATCAAGATGTTTTATATGATAAATCAGGCATCGCGGAGTTGGAACGTCTGTTTTGATGTAGTAGTTAAAGAGTTTGACTTCATCAAAATTGTAGATGAATCTTGTATATACAAAAAGGTAGTAGAGACTATGGTGGTGATCCTCGTAGAGTACGTGGATGACATACTCTTGATAGGGAAGGAGTTTCTTATGCTACGCTCGGTCAATCTCCACTTATCACAATGATTCTCCATATAGGATCAAGGTGATACCTCCTAAATCCTGGGTTATAGATCTATGGGATAGATCTAATTGGATGTTAGGAATCTCACTAGTTGTAGTGAGATGGTATCAATAGATCCTGGGGAGAATCACTGGAAAAGGTTCCAGGGTGATAAGGACGACTGAATGTCAGTCGCAGGCATTGTCTTTACCCTCAGTGGAGGGACGGTATGTTGGAAGAGTTCCAAGCTAGATACCGTGATTTATAAGACGATTAAAGGCAAGATACATCGTTACAAAGGATGCTACCAAAGAGACAGTCTGGATATATTTTAGTCCATGAGATGAACTTCGTTCCTGCCATTGTGTGACAATGGAGTTGTGGCTTATGCCAAGGAACCCCCGTCCCATCAGAAATCCAGATATGATTCTTAGGCAGTATCACCTGATCATGGAGATGGTTGATCTCCAGAGAGATCGAGGTTAGGAGAGTAGACACAGAGGACAACAACGCGGATCCACTCACAAAGGCCTTTTTCCTAGTAGAGACTTTTATGGGAAGGTTGAGTATGAGATACTTCAACCACAGCTAATTGTTGGGTATGCGATACCACAACAGATGGACCTAGTGTAAGTAGAAGATTGTTAGTTATATGTATGCCCTAGAGGCCATTACTGTACATACGATGTATATTGTAGTGGATGCTTGGACATATATAGGGAGGACTTTCTTGCTCGACATGATAGTACGCTATCTGGTTGCTCTTTATCTTAACATGTACTCTGATTGTCTCTATGTTACATGTTGATAAAACCCTTAGGATGAGTACTTGACTATCAGGACTATGATGCGGATCATACTAGTGGGGACAGTGTAGTCGCCAAGTACATCCTTCAAATGTTCATAGTCGTGGGAGTACCGAGACAGGGTATCGATACTCTAGAGTAGACTAGCATATGCGCTTCTTGACCCATATGATGAGCGATGGTTGATCCCATATACATTGGTGTTTGACATCAGAGAAGGTATACGGGTGCTTAGTGGAGACTGGGTACACTGGACGGACTCGCCGAGAACACCCGGATGGTATTATACCTCACGTCAGATGGCAGTTCTCTGGTGACACTGGTACAGAGTAGTCTGTAGACCCGAGATCATCATAGAGTCTTGTATGATTCCCACTGTGCTTTGATTTCCATCATACCATATCCAAGAGGGCGTGCAAAAAGGTGGCTTTTGGGTACAGTCCTGTAAGGTTTGTCTAGCACCCTATAAAGAGTTTTGAAGCATCACATGTCCCAAAGTTTAAATTTTGATGGTGCTAAACAAGCATGCAAAGGAATCGATCCTAGAAAATTAGGGTTTCAAAATTTAAAGCGAACAAAACTAGGGTTTCGAGACTACAACCTTTGTAGCTCCCTTTCGCTGGACTCCTTGGTCTCTTGGGTGTTGAATGGAGGTCCTCTTGAAGTCCTCTTGCGTCCACGACGATCCACCCGGAGTTCCCCTTCCAAGCTCGCAACTTCGAGAATCGAAGAGAACAATCTAAACAAGTTGGCTAAACTTGTGTAGATTGAAGTTGTGGTTAAGGTTCTCACTTCAAAACCCTTTCTTTATGTGTATATTACTCACTAGAAAAAAACTAGAGGGCAAATATGAAGGAGGAAGAAGATGGTGGCAACCTTTTTCAAGAGATGAAAAGATAATGATAACCCCTTAAGAAGAAAAAGAAATATATCAATATATATTTTATTTCTTCTTACTATGAACCATGGTTAAAGTGATGGAGACATTATTTAACTTGAGTTTTAAATCATAAAGAAAAGAATAACTCAAGGTTAGAGGTTGGTAAGCTTGGTTAGGTCAAAAGAAGAATGTAGAAGCTAGAAATGATTATCCTTTTCTTTTCAATTTGTTTTAAATACAAAATTAAATAATAATCCATCACTTAATCCATGGTGTGAGTCTTATATTGCCACCATTTCTATATGTTAACAACCATGATAGATGGGTGTATGTATGTGTGTATGTATGCACATCCATAAGTGCATGAAACTAGATAGAAAGAAAGAAACACATACACACATGCATACATCCATCATCCAAGAAAAGGTTTTAAGTGAGAAAACTAATGATTAAATGATAAATCAACACTTGATTTATCAATCCGGCCATATCACATACGACCCCACCAAAAACAAGCCGCCCGATCAATGTACGGTATCATATACGCACATTTTAATCGGGTGCATGCGCATATCGCATACGCGCACCACAACGTTTCGCCTGGACTGGGTAACTCCTTTGTGGGACTTTAAGACTCGTCAATACGCCGGCAGAGGGTGATGATCATATCAGATAACCCCAAGCCGCAAGCGGTCAGCTAAACGTAACGGCCACCCGGGTATTGAGCGATCAGAAGAAAACAAGCGAACCTGCTACAACTCCCGTCGAGCCAACCGGCAACACTACCGTACAGTCCGGTCTCTTCGTCAGATATGCTGCATATCGAGCCTAGCGATGGTCACGTCGACCCTAATAACTCAATAAGTAATCCCGGTGAATGGTCTATAACAGATCGAGAAACTACTGATAACACTTATCAGCAAATCTCAGCAGCCCTGGCCAGGGACTTGCTGATATAACCAGTCGGGCACAGTACAGCATCAACTCCCAATACCAGGAGAGATGAAACCCCTCCTATCGCTCATTTCCTTCGTGTGTCTCGGGACTGTACCCAACGGCCATCTGTTTGCATGACTCAGTAGAGCCGTGGTAGGGTGGCAATCAAAGTACAGTGGGAGAACACACAAGACTCCATGACGATCTCGGGTCTACAGACTAACCTGTACCAGTGTCACCTGAGAACTGCTATCCGACGATAGATATAATTCCATATAGGAGTTCTCGGTGAGTCCGTCCAGTGTACCCAGTCAGCACTGAGCACCCGTATATGATCTTGATGTCAAACATCGATGAATGTGGGAACATCCATCGCCCATCGTATGGGTCTAGTATCATATACGCTAGTCTACACTGGTATATCAATGCCCCGTCTCGATATACCTACGACTAGGGACTTTCCAGGATATGCTTATAGACTACAGATGTCCCACTAGTATGATCTTCATCATAATCAGAGTAGTCAAGCCGATATCCTCAGGGCTTTATCAGCATGTATGAATGAATAAAAGCATGATCAGATGATCATGTCAGATAAAGAAGAACCAGATAGCATACTATCATGTCGAGCAAGAATGCATACTGAATATATATACATGTATAGATACATCCACTATCACATAATGGCCTCTAGGGCATACATATATCCAACAATCTCCCACTTGCACTAAGGCCAGTTATAGGCGTATCTCATACCCAATATCTTAAAAAGTCGCTCATGCTGCGGCTGAGGGAGGGCCTTGGTGAATGGATCCGCGGCGTTATTCTTTGTGTCTACCCTCCTAATCTCGATCTCGCGGCGATCTACAATCTCCCGGATCAAATGAAAATGCCTCAGGATGTGTCTGGACCGCTGATGGGATCTGGGCTCCTTGGCTAACGCTATAGCCCCATTATTGTCACAATACAAAGGTATTGGATCAATAATGGTTGGAACTACTCCTAGCTCCGAGACGAACTTCTTCATCCAGACGGCTTCCTTGGCGGCATCATTTGCAGCAATGTACTCAGCTTCCATCGTAGAGTCTGCAACGGTATCTTGTTTGGAACTCTTCCAACTCACCGCCCCTCTATTAAGGGTAAATACAAACCCAGAGATAGATTTGCTGTCGTCCTTATCACTCTGGAAGCTTGAATCGGTAAAGGCCTCCATTTGGAGATCTCCATTACCATACACCAAGAACAATTCTTTAGTCCTTCGCAAGTACTTAAGAATGTTCTTCACAGCTGTCCAGTGATTCTCCCCTGGGTTGGATTGATACCTGCTTACTACACTAAGTGAATAAGCTACATCTGGACGTGTACATAACATCGCATACATTATAGATCCTACTGCCGAAGCATAGGGTATAATACTCATGCGAGCTCTCTCTTCATCGGTCTTTGGACAAGAATCCTTGGAGAGAGTGACCCCATGGCAAGCGGGTAAGGTACCCCGTTTGGAGTCTTCCATACTAAACCTTTTTAGGATGGTGTCAATGTACCTGGTTTGGGACAATCCCAATAACCTTTTGGATCTATCCCTATAGATCCTTATGCCCATAATGTATGTGGCATCACCCAGGTCCTTCATGGAGAACCTCAGTGATAAGAAAGATTTGACCGACTGCAGCATAGGAATATCATTTCCTATCAGGAGAATGTCGTCCACGTACAATACGAGGAATGTGACAGCTCTCCCTACAGCCTTCTTATAAGCACAAGGTTCATCTGGATTTTTGATGAAATCAAACTATTTGATGACATCATCGAAACAGATGTTCCAACTCCGTGATGCCTGCTTTAACCCATATATGGATTTAAGCAATTTACATGCTTTCCCGCTGCTCCCACTGTCAATGAAGCCCTCTGGCTGATCCATATAAACGCATTCTTCTAAATTTCCATTTAGAAATGCGGTTTTAACGTCCATCTGCCAGATTTCATAGTCGTAGTGAGCAGCAATAGCAAGTAGGATCCGAATGGATTTAAGCATGGCTACGGGAGAAAAAGTCTCGTCATAGTCCAAACCTGGTCTTTGACGAAAACCCTTCGCCACAAGTCTTGCCTTATAGGTCTCCACCTGCCCATCTACACCAATCTTTCTTTTAAAGATCCATTTGCACCCCACAGGTGTTACCCCAGGGGGTACAACGTCCAAAGTCCATACTTTGTTGGTGTACATAGACTCCATTTCGGATCTCATGGCATCCAGCCACTTCACAGAGTCTTTACTCGTGATAGCTTGCTGAAAACTGGTAGGATCATCATCATCCATGATGCAATCTTCTCCGTTACCATCAATGAGAAAACCGTAGTACCTCTCCGGTGGGCGAGAAGTCCTACCAGACCTACGGAGTGGCCGAGGTTCTTCAGTTTCTGTTGCAACAGCCGGTTCAACCAAATCGTCATTTGTAGTTTGTGTCTCTATAGCCTCTTCTAGATCTACCACCTTGCCATCATCTTTATCTGTGAAAAATTCTTTTTCCAAGAATGTGGCATGTTGAGAAACGAACACTTTTTGTTCCTCTTTGTGGTAGAATAGATAACCATAAGAATTCTTTGGATATCCCACAAAGTTACACATGACTGACCGTGTCTCGAGTTTGTCCGGATTCTGCTTTTTAACATAGGCCGGGCAACCCCAAATCTTAATTCTCTTAAGAGATGGTCTCTTCCCATGCCATATCTCATATGGCGTGGTAGACACGGTTTTGGTTGGAACCCTGTTTAGCAGAAATGCTGCAGTCTTCAATGCATGCCCCCAAAACGAGACGGGTAACTCAGCGTCACTCATCATGGACCGGACCATATCTAATAGGGTCCTATTCCTTCGTTCTGACACACCGTTGTGCTGTGGTGTGTAAGGAGGAGTGAGCTGAAAGAGAATCCCATTTTCTTTTAGGAAGTTTGCAAATTCTGTACTGAGATACTCACCACCTCGATCTGATCGAAGCATCTTGATACTCAAGCCGGTTTGTTTTTCTACTTCTTGTTTATATTCAATGAATTTCTCGAAAGCTTCGGACTTGTGTTTTAATAAAAATATATGACCGAATCTTGAGAAATCGTCAGTGAATGTAATGAAGTATGAAAAACTGCCTCTAGCCTGTGTAGACATTGGCCCACATACATCACTATGTATGAGGCCCAGGAGCTGAGTAGCTCTTTCTCCGTGTCCGGTAAACGGAGTTTTGGTCATTTTACCCTTGATACATGACTGGCAAGTCGCATAAGATTTATATTCAAAAGAATTTAAATATCCATCTTTGTGTAACTTGTTTAGTCTTGTTTCGTTAATATGACCAAGTCTACAGTGCCAAAGAAAAGCTTCATTTAATTCTGAAAGTTTTCTTTTATTAGTGTGTTGTACACTGAAAACTGTGTGTTGATTTAGGACATATATTCCGTTATTAAGCGTACCATACCCAACCAACATTTGATTCAGGTGAATGTTCATAATATTGTTCTGCAATACAAAATTATATCCTTCATTGTCCAACAAAGAAACGGATATTATATTACATAGCATACTTGGTACAAAATAACATGGATTCAAAACCAAAATACATCCAGATGGCAACCCCAAGTGATACTCTCCCACTGCGACTGTATGTACATTGGAACCATTTCCAACGCGGAGAGTATGGTCACCTGTCTTCAAAACTTTGCTATTTCTCAGTCCCTGCATAGAATTGCAAATGTGAGAACCTGAACCGGTATCCAATACCCAGGAAGCAGAGTTTATTGAAAAACAGTTTTCTGTCACAAACGCACCTGAAGCAGAAGCATCACCATGCTTCTTCTTGAGACTTAAGTACTCCGTGCAATTGCGCTTCCAATGTCCTGTCTTGTGGCAATGAAAACATTCGCCCTTCCCCGAGTCTCCAGCCTTGGACTTTCCCTTTCCCTTCACCTTTTTAACTCCGCCCTTAGGATTGGTGGGCTTCTTCTTTTTCTTTCCCTTGGCCTTAGCTTTCGGGCGAGAAGAAGAAGATTGTCCAACAGTCATAACGGGAGTTCTTGCTGACTTCATAGTGCTCTCTGCACTCCTTAACATGTTAAGGAGTTTAGGGAGTTCCTTCTCCATGCCATGCATGTTGAAGTTCACTATGAACTGAGCAAAGGTGGAGGGAAGGGACTGCAGAATAATATCTATATATTGTTCATTGTCCATCGTCCATCCAAGGTCCTTAAGCTCTTCTATAAGAGCTATCATCTTCAGAACATGGTCTCCTACTGGTGTGCCAGGGGCCATTCGCATCTGAAACAATTTCTTTGATGCTTCGTATCGTAATACGCGGGATTGCTCTCCATACAACTCCTTTGTATGGAGCAATATACCGTGAATGTCCATATCCTCGTGCTGCTTTTGATGTGTGTTATCCATCGATGCAAGCGCGAGGCATTTTGCCGTGGCACAGTCAGCGTCCCATGTCTTGCGGACTTCAATGTCCGCAACTGAGGATTTTGGACCTGGGACGGGCGGGGCTGAAGTCGTGAGGACATATGATACTTTATCATAAGTCAATACGATTTTTAGATTCCTCAGCCAGTCTTTATAGTTGGTCCCATTCAGTTTATTTTTATCTAGTAAAAGCTTGAGTCCAGTCATGGGTATCTGCCATTAAGAGAGAGAAAAGAATACACTCAGCGAAAGCTCTTGCATAGATCAGATTGTTTATTATCTTGTCTAATCGATGTTTCCCACTGCTTTTATCAAGTTTTTCTTTCAAACCTTAAAAAGAAAAACTAGCCAGGATTAATTACAGTCTACAACTTCGCTAACCATTCAGCCAGGCCAGTGTCGGTACTTGAAGGAGGTTCCCCGTGCTTTCGCACGGACCTAATTAGAGTAAACCTCATTTTCCCAGAGGCGGAGCCCCGTTAACACCTTTCTAGACACCTAATTAGTTAGCTAATTGTAAACTGTAAAACTCTCCTAGGAGCAACCATTGCCCACAGTGGGATCGGGATCCAACCATCACATGGAAGGTATGCAATCTCATTGCAAATTTCAACTATTGAAATTCCCGATGTGGTTTTTACCCCTAATACTCGTGACCTTGGCTAAGGTCAATAAATCAAGAGCACTAGTCAAGCTCAACCCGTCATTTCTTGATTAATTAGACCCGTTCACATGACCCTTGGCTAAGGTCAACAAAGTCATATGCCCGTCCTAATTAATCTGCATCATATGCGTTTGTAGGAAGACATCACTTAGCTACCGTACACTACGCCTTGGCTAAGGTCAACAAACGTAGCACGAATACTAAGTACTCTACTACCTAAAATGACGGAGGGTTGCGGATGATTTTTAAGAAAATCTTTAACGCTTTGAGCTTGATATCGTTGTAGAATCAAGTGATTTTTAAAAGGAGTGGCTTAAGCTCCGCAGTTTTGAAATATAGCTTTTTCATAAAAAGCCGAGTGGTTTTTCAAATCCGATTCTACAACATCTTTTTAGGTTTATTTTCTTTACATTAATCATATTAATGTAGTCCCATCATTTAAGTCCTTAAGCCAATCACAGAAAAGAAACGAAAATAACACGTACGCTTATGCCATCCGCATTCGCCGCAATGTTCCGTTATGCACCGTTAGGTTACTTAACTAACGGCATACCGGGACGGGACTAGCGCGGGTGTAAAACATAAGCAACGTCTACTATATATCATATATATAATATGTCATTCGTCTCAGATATCACAGAACACAGGCAGCAGAAACATAGATATAAAGTAGGATATACTAGGACGTCCGTATTTAGTATTTAGCCAGAATAGAAAATACGGATTCCACAGTCGCGATGAATAGCCAAGCCCACACCCTGGACCCCTACGAGAGCAGCAAGTGACCCTACCAATTCTGGAGTTTAGGAGACCCGGTCTCGACTCCTCAAGATGGCCTCCCACTGAACCCCAGAACCCGGTCACCTGTGCTCCCCTCCTTGGGTCCATCCTAATGCGGAAAAGTAAATAATATACAACACTGGTGACACAACCTCAACCCGGAAGTGCCCCAAATAAAAGAATATTACATTACATTTGAATTTACATGAATGAAAATATAAAACTCTCATCTCACATAAAAACCCCCGGCTATTCAATCGCGACAATCCTGCACATCATATCTCAACAACACATAATATCTCATATCATCAATGTAAGTAAGTATGCATACCCCAATTGTCGTTGATGTATAGCAACGAAACCGGCGATATCGTACATACTACACTTACGGTCACAGAAAAGAAAGTGTAAAACTACAATATTTGGAATCCATATTCTCTTTAGACATCATAAATGCGAAATATCACATATTTCGTATTTCATGCCTAAACTATATGAATTCCACATATTGTATCACATTCCAGATAAACAGATAGTATTAAAGTTTTTCGAACGAACGATCAAGTACTCAAGATTCACTAAAGCTCAACACTTGAGCAGGGTTCAAAAATCCGGAGTGTGACACAGTAGTAGCGGTTCAGCCGTAGAAGGGTCAAGCCAACGCCTCACATGTGGCACGCCGTACTGCCCCAAACCCTAAGGTTCAAAGGGCAGTTCAAGACGGTCACATAATCGTGTTAAGGTTTGTTGTCTTCTAGAGGGACCACCACAAAAAGACTTGCACGTATCTCCAAAGTATTTAAACCCCGTGAATAGTGAGCAAATGATACTCGTTCAAACACTTCAATACTTTCTAATTTACCCGGAAAAGCTACGAAATGAAAATACCGATCAAATCTACGCGTCCAAAACCATCTCCAGAAAATACAGTACAATATTCAGATTAAACATACCTAAAACACTGTACAAGAAAACCTAAGAATAACAGTGTAAAATTCATGCAATGATGCCTCCGTACGGCCGTGGAACCGCGGCCTAAGCCAGGAAATGCGGCGGTTCCGCGGCGGTTTACACTGTTCAGGTCATCGAATTTCACTGTTATTCTTAGAATTTCCTGCTGTATTTTTTAAGTATTTTTAATTCTGAAAAACATCAAATTTTAAAATTTGTCCAGAGAGGGTCCAAAAGCGTCGTATTTTTGTCCCATCGGGATTTTTACTTCGTAAAAGCGTCGCCTAATGTTCTAGGTCGGCTCTGATACCAATGTAAGGTTTGTCTAGCACCCTATAATGAGTTTTGAAGCATCACATGTCCCAAAGTTTAAATTTTGATGGTGCTAAACAAGCATGCAAAGGAATCGATCCTAGAAAATTAGGGTTTCAAAATTTAAAGCGAACAAAACTAGGGTTTCGAGACTACAACCTTTGTAGCTCCCTTTCGCTGGACTCCTTGGTCTCTTGGGTGTTGAATGGAGGTCCTCTTGAAGTCCTCTTGCGTCCACGACGATCCACCCGGAGTTCCCCGTCCAAGCTCGCAACTTCGAGAATCGAAGAGAACAATCTAAACAAGTTGGCTAAACTTGTGTAGATTGAAGTTGTGGTTAAGGTTCTCACTTAAAAACCCTTTCTTTATGTGTATATTACTCACTAGAAAAAAACTAGAGGGCAAATATGAAGGAGGAAGAAGATGGTGGCAACCTTTTTCAAGAGATGAAAAGATAATGATAACCCTTAAGAAGAAAAAGAAATATATCAATATATATTTTATTTCTTCTTACTATGAACCATGGTTAAAGTAATGGAGACATTATTTAACTTGGGTTTTAAATCATAAAGAAAAGGATAACTCAAGGTTAGAGGTTGGTAAGCTTGGTTAGGTCAAAAGAAGAATGTAGAAGCTAGAAATGATTATCCTTTTCTTTTCAATTTGTTTTAAATACAAAATTAAATAATAATCCATCACTTAATTCATGGTGTGAGTCTTATATTGCCACCATTTCTATATGTTAACAACCATGATAGATGGGTGTATGTATATGTGTATGTATGCACATCTATATGTGCATGAAACTAGATAGAAAGAAAGAAACACATACACACATGCATACAACCATCATCCAAGGAAAGGTTTTAAGTGAGAAAACTAATGGTTAAATGATAAATCAACACTTGATTTATCAATCCGGCAATATCACATACGACCCCACCAAAAACAAGCCGCCCGATCAATGTACGGTATCATATACGCACATTTTAATCGGGTGCATGCGCATATCGCATACGCGCACCACAACGTTTCGCCTGGACTGGGTAACGCCTTTATGGGACTCTAAGACTTGTCAATACGCCGGCAGAGGGTGATGATCATATCAGATACCCCCAAGCCGCAAGCGGTCAGCTAAACGTAACGGCCACCCGGGTATTGAGCGATCAGAAGAAAACAAGCGAACCTGCTACAACTCCCGTCGAGCCAACCGGCAACACTACCGTACAGTCCGGTCTCTTCGTCAGATATGCTGCATATCGAGCCTAGGGATGGTCACGTCGACCCTAATAACTCAATAAGTAGCCCCGGTGAATGGTCTATAACAGATCGAGAAACTACTGATAACACTTATCAGCAAATCTCAGCAGCCCTGACCAGGGACTTACTGATATAACCAGTCGGGCACAGTACAGCATCAACTCCCAATACCTGGAGAGACAAAACCCCTCCTATCGCTCATTGCCTTCGTGTGTCTCGGGACTGTACCCAACGGCCATATGTTTGCACGACTCAGTAGAGCCGTGGTAGGGTGGCAATCAAAGTACAGTGGGAGAACACACAAGACTCCATGACGATCTCCGGTCTACAGACTAACCTGTACCAGTGTCACCTGAGAACTGCTATCCGACGATAGATATAATTCCATATAAGAGTTCTCGGTGAGTCCGTCCAGTGTACCCAGTCAGCACTGAGCACCCGTATATGATCTTGATGTCAAACATCGATGAATGTGGGAACATCCATCGCCCATCGTATGGGTCTAATATCATATACGCTAGTCTACACTGGTATATCAATGCCCCGTCTCGATATACCTACGACTAGGGACTTTCCAGGATATACTTATAGACTACAGATGTCCCACTAGTATGATCTTCATCATAATCAGAGTAGTCAAGCCGATATCCTCAGGGCTTTATCAGCATGTATGAATGAATAAAAGCACGATCAGATGATCATGTCAGATAAAGAAGAACCAGATAGCATACTATCATGTCGAGCAAGAATGCATACTGAATATATATACATGTATAGATACATCCACTATCACATAATGGCCTCTAGGGCATACATATATCCAACAAGTCCCGAATCACATGGAGGCAATGAGCGATAGGAGGGGATTCGTCTCTCCCGGTATAGGGAGTTGATGTTGCGCTGTGTTCGATTGGCTATAACTGGAAATCCCTGGCCAGGGTTGCTGAGATTTACTGGTAAGTGTTATCAGTAGTTTCTCAAACTGTTATAGACCTCATATCGACACGACTTATCAAGCTACTGGGGTCTGACGTTTACCACCCCTAGGCGAGATATACAACATATCAGACGAAGAGACCGGACTGTACGAGAGTGTTACTGATTGGATTCGCAGGAGAATGTACAGGCTTGCTTATTGATCTTCTGATCGCTCAATACCTGGGTGGCTGTTACGTTTAGCTCACCGCTTGCAGCTTGTGGGTGTTTGATATGATCATCACCTACTGCCGGTGTATTGACGATTCTTTAGAGTCCTACATAGAGGTTTCTTGACTCAGGCAAAATGGAGTAGGAGCACATATATGATATGTGCGGGACCGAGAATATACGTGTATGTTATACCGTATTAGATTCTCGCGATATGAGATATCGACCGGGTATATGTGATATAGCCGGGTCATCGGATCAAGTGTTGATTCGATGAACTGATACAGATTATATTAGTCATTTATTTGTGAAATAGCCGGATTATCGGATCAAGTGTTGATTCGATAATTTAATGTATAATTATATATTAGATATATTAACTTACATTAACTAGTATAAGCTCACAAAAGGATTTTTTTTCTCACTCGGGTAATACATTGATATATATGTGATATATGTTAATTGTATTATTTTATTTTGTTACAATAAATATTGTATATGTGATATATAATATTATAATATGTTAGGGTTATTAATTCAATGTGATTAGTGGAGATTAAACATGATTAAGGTTTGATTTGGGTTAATTTTTTCTAGAAGTTTCTAGAAGGTTTTCATTTGTTTCTTGCTAAAGATATTTTCTAAAGATATTTGTTATGATATTTCTTAACCCTACTCAACCCTTGACCATAGTTAAGTCTCTACATGGGTTAAGTTATCATACTTAACCCATGGTTGCATTTCTAACCTCACCACAATTCATTATTCATCACAAAAGAAATGGTTCTTCTTCTTCCTTCTCTTTTTCAATGGAAAAGCTTTCTAGCTTTTTCATTAGTGATGATTTTGAGTGAGATTAAGAAAATAAATGAGAGCTAAAATCCTACTTCATCATCCTAATCTATCCTAGCCATTTAGATTAGGGTGTTCATTTCATTTGTGAGTGAGAGCTTGTGTTAAAGAAACTTCAAGGTAGATCATCTTAGTTATCGAAGATCGGAAGAGAGTTTGCATCATTCTCTTTATGGAACCTCTCTAGAGTTCGGATACTCGATGATCGCAGTGAAGGAACCTCAACACGGAGCTTATGAAGTGAAGGACCGGACTACAAAGGTTGTAATCCCAAACTCTTAGATGTTAAAGTGTTTAATATGCTTTTTTCGCCTAATCTCTAGTTTAAAAATCTTGGTTAGGGTTGTTCGGCACGTCTAAATTCTAAATAGGGCATGGTTGATGCCTTATAGACCCTTGTGAATGTGCCTAGTAACCCTACACTCACTGTCCATAAAGCCCTTTGGCTGTCATGTGCACGCTCCCTTCTAAATCACCATTTAGAAAAGCGGTCATGACGTCTAACTGCCAAATTTCATAGTCATGGTATGCAGCGATGGCAAGTAGGATTCGGATGGACTTAAGCATAGACATTGGATAAAAATGTTTCATCAAAATCCACACTTGGTTGCATGACGAGAACCTTTTGCTACAAGTCTAGCTTTGAAAGTCTCAACTTTTCCATCTACACCTGGTTTCTTTCTAAAAGAACCACTTGCTCCCAATGGGTTTAACCCCTTCAGGAGCAAAATCCAAAGTTGTAACATTTTAGAAAAATAAAATATAATTTTTGGGAATTTTTATAATTAAATAATAAATATTATGAATATTTTAATATGCAGTATAATTAAAATACCGATAAATCGGAAAATATTTGGAAAATTATGGGAATCACTGAAATGTGGGTGTTTTATTTGATTTAAGCAAATTATGAAATTTTATAATTAATTATATACAATTTTAATGCCAATCGCGCATTAAGCTCAATTTGTGCACATGACATGCATCATGTCACATTTTTAGCACTTGTTGCATTTTCTACTTTGGCTTCTTCATTTTTGTTTTTCATGCATGGTTGAATTTAAATGTGAGAAGAAAAGAAAAGAAAAGATAAAGAGAAGAAAAGAAAAGAAAATGGAATAAACTAAAGGGTATGGGCAAGATAGAGGGGGGGGAGGGGTCAAACCTTGGTCATGGCTCGCATTCTCACTTCATCCTCGTCATCTTTTCTTCTCCTCTTCAACCCTTGGCCGCCTCCATCACCCCCTCCTCTTCAACCCTCACAAACACCACTAAAAACACCTCAAAACTCCATCTCACTTTCATTAAAAATGTGCACAAGCTCACTACAAACACTTTGGACCAAGAAAGGATGGATTTTGGGCACTCGGGGCAACTCAAGAATATTCTTGAGTTGCCAAATGTGGTAATTTCTGCACCATTAGTATTGTATTTCAATTTTTTTATCACCCATATAAGTTTAGATGTGTGTTAATGTGGTTTTGTGAACTTAGAAATTCCTAGAAAGGGTTAGAGAGAGTTTATGAGTTGGGAAGTGTAATTGATGTTATTAGGGACCATACAACCCCTGTAGGGATTGTATATTGGACTGACACCATAGAGTAACCCCCCAATTTCCAAACTTAGAAATCCCGATATCGAAAAATTGTTGGATTTGTGATAGAATTTGGTGACCTGCTAACACCCGGGTGACCTGAAAATTATTTAGCAAACATTGAGAGATGTGTAGGCAACCTAGTTGCTAACCCAAGACCCGAGACCCTACCCCTCCTATTAGGCCGTAATTATATTTCTTCTGGCCGTAATTTGCGGCCAGAGCATGGAATTTAGGGTTCGTTCTGGGTCCAGGGCTTTATCTCTAGTAAAATAGACCCTTTACATAAGCAAAATTGGCTAATTTCACCTAGGGTAAAATCTGGGACCATTTTCTTGAGTTGCTGCTTGTTTTGCGATTTCGTTTTGACTTGAATTTTGGTATTTGATGTATTGTATTCAGTCATGTGGTGTTTGAACGCCAACGACTAGAGTTATTGGTCGTGTTTTGCATGCGAGGTTTTAGGTTTTGACCTATGGGCGAAACGTGTGCCGTTTTGGTTTTCCGACTTCGTTTTAATATGCGATACGATGTGTTATGATATGTAAGTACCCCCACGAGGACTTCGAGACGACAAGCAAGCGCGTGGCGACATCGTCATCGGCAAGCGAAGATCAAGGTGAGTAGATATATATCTACGAGGGAAGTTGGGTGGATGGTGATTGAATGATATCTCGGTGTGTAGTTAGAAAATGTATAGAAATCACAACCAATGAAATTTTGACCACAATCAATAACGGTGTCGATTGTAGCGCGTTAGCGAGTGTGGATCGTCCACAGGGAAAGTGAGATCCGTTCAAATTTGAATTAGATGAATTGAAAATTAAAGAAAAGAGAAAAGACAATTCAATTCAAGATTTAAAAGTGAATTTCAAGAATTATTAAAATCTAGAACTAATAACAAGAAAACATTAAAATCAAGAATCAAGAATTAATGATTTCCAATCGAATTAGTAATCAAGATTTGAAATGAGGCTTATAGGAATCGATTGAATCTATAGACGTGATGAAAACTAGTGATTACGTTTTCTTATCCATTAATGATTTGATAGTAGATCGATGACGATCAACGAGAATTAGGGATTTCTTGTGGAATCTAGGGTTTCATCATCTATCTCTTGTCCTTTCGTTGATTTCATTCACATTTTAGCCTCTAGTAAATTGAAGAATCGATCGTAGATCACTAATTAAGAGCGAACATAATCAAGAAAGCATCGCTCGAAACTAGGTTGTCGATTCTTCAATTTACTAAAGATTACAAAACTTATAGGACTTAAGAATCGTTTTCAAGATTTGCAATCATCATCATCTGTTGATTCTCTCGACTCCTTCACGAGCGGAGTTTTACTCAAACATCATAACAAGAAACACAATCAAGAATTGAGATCTAATCATGATGCAAGAATGTAAAGAAAGCAAGATTAAAGAATTTCACTTTTAATTTATCAACAATTTTGTTACAATTCTCTCAAAATCTACAATGAGGAAGGAACTCGATCGTCGATTTGGCGTCGCTCATTTTCGTGAGTCGCGGATCATATTGGATCACTTGCTCGGATGAAGATCGGCTTCGCTCCTAAAAGGTTGAAGGCTTCTTGCTTGAATTGTACTCGGGGATCTTGAATTTGGATTTGGATTTGATTGGATTAGGATTAAGGTTTGAATGCACAAGTTGTGTCACTCAACTTGTGTGTGTAATGGTTAATGAACAACCCAAAACCCTAGATCTAGGTTTCCTTTTATAATCCCCTTAACTTTAGATCTAGAATTCAAATTTCAAATTTCCCTCCAAAAGTTTGTTAGAGAGAGGCTTCTAGAAGAAGTTAGTTGGAGGGAATATTCTAGAGCTAGGTTGTTAGGCCGAGCCTTCTGGATGAAGCCACGTGGTGTTTCTGGAATCTTCTGGAAGCTGAGGCCATTACAGGAGCCACGTGGAGAAAGTATGAGGAGCTGAAGTCACTAGATTGCCGCGGATCCGCGGCGGGAATGGGGTTATGGTCGCGGATCCGCGGCCCATTAGTGGTCCCTGTACATGAAATTTCCTGTGTTGCTTGCTGTTGGCTTTAGGTACATTTTCTGATATGTTGAATCTCATAATGCTTCCTTGATCACTGCCAGATCTCAAGTCTTTGACTTGGCGTATTTTTCTCAGCACTTTTAACCGTTTTGGCTTTTCTCCTGTAATTTCCTGCACAGATTCTCGAGACAAGTGTTGCGCTATTCAAAGATTATGCGATGCAATGATAAACACTCAATTTCACTCAGAAATGTCGGTTTTAATATATAACACAAGTTATTTGGTATTTTACAGTCAATTTGGTAATATGTGCTATATTAATACCGAACATCACTAGATGAGTGCAAATGGTAGGGAAATTGACGTGTTAAAAATGCAATATTTTTGACTGATCAAATTCCCCCAAACTTATTTTCGGTCGTCTCAAGCGACCTGTTTTATTAAAAAGAGAAGGAGAAAATAAAGAAAAAGAAAAACTAACTAGCACGCTTTCGTAGGCAACACGATTGCACTGAGCACGTGCAACAAGCCTTTAAACCTCTAGGTGTCCCTAGTAGGAGGAGTGTTGTCTCCTGAGGGTTTTCAGCGGATCGCACCCACAAAATCCAATAGTAAAAGAAAGACCGTGAAAGTTACATTTAAAGATAAGAATTATAAAAGAAATACTTTGAAAATTAGAGTTTCCAACTATACTAGCTTTTCGGTTGTCATGAGCCCTATCTTAATAGTCATGAAAAGATGTCAGAAATCATATCATCTCTCAATAAAACATCGTCTTTATTCTTCATTCCTATCTTTCTTCCAAACATCGATCATATAACCCTACGTGTGTATGAAGAACATCCCTACACCCGGAGAATTCAATTCAAGCTATCATACTCTTGTCCATCTGCCTCAGTACTTTTTAATTTGATGAATATTTAGATGAATTTGCTCACACACTTTCATGCGACCGTTAATACTTCTTGAGGTACTAACCGACCGATTACTCATGTGCTTGCTTATACGGTGTTTTTCCTCGTCTTGCACCACCTAAGGCTTAGCAGTGACTCCCAGACCAGTTGGTCTAAGGCACAAGGTGAAGAGGCACCCTCGCTATATTTTTTAATTGCTGCCTTGGCGATAACAAAACCAGTGTTCATTTTTCTCAGCACTTTATATTTTATTCATTTTTTATTTCCTTCATACTTTGGCTTTTAGACAAGAGCATTTTAAGGTATCTTCTACTATCCCGAGCTTCAAGACGTGTGTAAGTGCGTATAGTAGGGTATCAACGTTCAAAATGTTTGGGTTCCAGAATAGGAACTTTTTCAGACTTATTTTTATCCTCAGATTAGTGACTTCCTTCATCTTACTAACCCTTGGGACAACGGCTCATAACTACTTATTACTAGTTCGTATAAAAAAACTTCTAATTTTCTTGGTTTTCTTAAATTTTTCCAATCTTTCGGATGTAATTTTTCACTATCTAATCTTTTATTATCTTATTTATGTACAAAAAATATTTTTATTTTTGAATTTTTTAAATTTTTTATAGGTTTTCAAATGTTTTGTACCTATGCAAAGTATGATGCAAATGATGCGTAAATAGGCACAAACCTCCCCCAAACATGTTTTCAACAGTGTCCTCACTGTTGCCATCCGCTAAATCTTTAAAAAACCTGTAAGCTTGGGAGGAAATTTATTAATGGGGGCAAAATATTTAAGTGAAAATCCTCCCCAAACTTATTTTTGGCTCATCTTTTTGTGTAAAAATTTCTTTTCAGGAGCCAGATTACACCCCCCCAAACTTGAGTTAAACAATGTTAAGCTTTGAAAATCACAAGAGGGCGTCAAGAATTATTGGTTGATGCCAAGCTTTGCAAAGACCGAAGGTTAACACCAACCATTCGAAGATTTTATCAATGTAGTGCTCTGGTTGGTGGAAGAAGAAGTAGGGAAAAGGTAAGTGGTGGAATAGAATGTGTGTACGTCTCGTTTTGGAGAGATGATGCAGTGAATGTGATGGATTACTCGCATTCTTTTTACAGTCCGGAAGAAGGGGTGGAGGTTCAATTTCATTGATTGGGAGATGATTCATCTCAACACCCGTATTTGCTAAGAGTGCGAGTCTATCAGCGAAGCTTTCCTCAAAAGTCCCATCAATACCCTTAAGAATAATGTCATCACAAAGCGCGGGGTGATCTTCAGACTCCAAAAACAGTTCATAATCAATGTTAGTTGTTGACCCGAACAACTCGGTGGAAGAGTCCGTATGTGTATGATACATAGTTGGGTCAAACAACAACATATGAAAAGAGTCAAGATCAGTATCATGAGGATCGTCAAATTCGCTGCTGTCGACATCCATTAAGTCGACAGAACAGTCCTGAGCAGTAGGTTCGTAAGGTACACTTCCCAACTTGTAAATGTTCAGCTCAATTGACCTATTCCCGAAAGGTAGGGTTATAGAGCCATTACGACAGATGATTATAGCGTTGGAAGTGGCCAAAAAGGGGTGACCTAAAATCATCGGAATTTGATTCCGTGGGTTCGCTACAGGCTGTGTATCAAGAACAATAAAGTCCACAGGGAATACAAATTCCCCGATTTTTATTAACACATCCTCCAGTTCACCCCTAGGTTTGGTGATTGATCGGTCAGCCATCTAGAGAGTTATGCTCGAGGGCTTTAACACTCCGATACCTAACTGCTCGTAAACCTAGTATGGAAGCAAGTTAACACTAGCGCCAAGGTCAAGTAGAGCACGGTTGATGTGTTTTTCCCTGATAGAAATAGAAATAGTAGGACAGCCAGGGTCCTTACGTTTCCGTGGTAATTGTTGGGGGAAAGCCGTGTCTACAGTCTTTTCCATGAATATCTTCATGGGCACTTGAGTCTTCCTCTTCCTAGTGCACAAGTTCTTAAGAGTTTTTGCATAGGACGAAACTTGTTGGATAGCATCTAGGAGAGGGATGTTGATGTTAACTTGCTCAAACATGTCCACAAGCTTCTCTATTTGGGAATTGGGTTTGTTGGGCCTCAACCTATTTGGAAATGGAGCTCTATCAATAAGTGTTGGGTCCGACATTTGTGGAGAAGGTTGTAGGGGTGGGAAGGATGAAGTGGGTGGAGGGTTCGAGCCTTTAGGAAAACGGAGAATAGGCTCGGAAGAAGGTGGTGGGGTAGAAGAACTGGGGTCAGAATTAGAAGTAGAAGTGGAAGGAAAGGTCTAGCCGGGGTATCATTGATAAATTTTTCAGTGTCATCAATCTCTTCCCCAACGTGATTGTCAAGCACTCTTCCAGATCTCAACGTGATTGCATTCACATGATGTGAATAGCCAGGATTGGGCAAAGGTTGAGCTGGAAGTTTCCCTTTCTCTCTTGCACTAATTTCAGCTTTTAATCGTGCAATTTCTTCTTCCATCGATTTAATAGTCTCGCTTAGGGACGCAGAGTTTTTCTCGATTTTATCGACGGAAGTCTTTATTGTCAAAAGAAAGTTCATGAATGAAGAGGATTCATCAGTACCGGTCAACTGCAAAGGATTAGACGGTGCAGTTGTGTTGACCGGATTTTGGAAGTTTTGTGCTTGGAAGGGGTGCTGACTCATTTGAAGTGGTTGCTGTTGTGGTGGAAGAGTCCTTTGGAAATTGTTTTGGGTTGGAACCGTGTTTTGAGATTGTGATTGGTTCCAAGCAAAGTTAGGGTGGTTCCTCCAACCCTGATTATATGTGGAATAAAATGGATCGTTCCTAGGTCTTTGTTGGAAAGCAGAATTGATATGCTCATGACCTTGAAACGGAGAATTTGGTGGATATTCTTCCGTCAAATGAGAAGGATCAGAACAGCATCCACATACAGTTTTGGAGAGTGACATTTGATTTAGGGCTGCAGCTAAAAATTTGTTTTCCATAGTCTCGAGTTTCTTATGTATAGCTGAAATTTCAGCTCTAACTCCTACGGAAACATCTGATTGGTTATTGCCACCCCTAGACGATGGACTCACACCCTCCCACTGTAAAGATTTTTCAGCGAAATCTTCTAAGTATTTCCAAGCTTCCCTATCATCTTTGGTCATAAAATTGCCTTGACATATAGCTTCAAGGTTTTGTTTAGTGGTAGGGTTAATGCCCTCATATATGATTCGGCACAAATCCCATCTAGGGATTCCGTGATGTGGACATTGAACCAACAGATCCTTGAAGCGTTCAAAACACTTTGAAAATTGTTCATTCGGAAGCTGGGTGAATTGGTTTATTTCTCTACGGACTCGAGCTGTCTTGTGATTAGGGTAGAATTTCTTAAGGAATGCTGTTATGAATTCTCCCCAGTTTGAAATGGAATGTGCGGTTGTGTTATACAGCCACTTCTCGGCTATATCGCACAAGGTAAATGGGAGAAAACGAAGACGCATAGCATCCACAGAAAGCTGTGAGGTACCCATCATTGCGCATACATTTTCAAATTTGGTGATAAAGACATATGCGTCTTCAGACTCGAGACCGTGATATTTTTGTAGAAGGTTGATGTATTAGGGTTTAATCTCAAAATTGTCTCCGTTGGCTGGTGGAATGGAGAGACAGGTCGAAAGAGGACCTCGCATAGGATAGCATCTCTCTTGGAGAGAGATGCGGGGTGGATTCTGCGCACCTGCGGACGGCGGCAGAGTAATGGTAAAGAAGTTCGATGAAGAAGCGTCCATCGAAGTAGGTGTGGTGGTGGGTAAAGAAGAAGTAGACGTAGAAATACCGACTTCTGAGTCGATAGGAGGAACGCGGAC
Organism: Agapanthus africanus; assembly: GCA_030015575.1. Classification (NCBI taxonomy): domain Eukaryota; kingdom Viridiplantae; phylum Streptophyta; class Magnoliopsida; order Asparagales; family Amaryllidaceae; genus Agapanthus; species Agapanthus africanus. The sequence continues at coordinate 238,912,605 of CM057344.1, read as the reverse complement.
TAAACGGGCACTAGAATCTCGTGTCCAGCCTATCTTGCACTAAATGGTTTAGTACAAGTGGCAGCGTTAATATAATTAGGGGAAATATTGGTTGGTGTTTATTTTGAAAAAGATATGGATTTTTTTTTGAAAAAAAATGATGCAAATCACAACAAATGCAACTAGCAATCCTAAGTCTAGTGGTCACCTAGGTCAAGGCTCTAGACCGCTCCTAACTGCCAAAAGACAAATCGCAGGATCAATCCTCCACTGCCTCTTTGTCCCTCCTGTGGCCAGGTAAGTGCCAGGTAAGTGGGAGGTTCTCCACTACGTAAGTAGTGGGCCTAATAAAGTAACCACTTGCCTTAGACACACTTGCCTTAGACACCACAAAAGAAACGCGGATAAGCAATAGATTACCCACGACCTCCTTCTATCCTAAGTGAGCACGACGGTCCTTAGAGTCAAGTCTAGATTTTTTTTAGTTAATGAGGGTAATGCGGATGCAGTTTTGTGATTTTCGGGGCTTAGGAAGGGTAATGAACTCCCCACCTAATCTGAATTTGGTCTTTGCCCCTTAATTTCCGTATTAAAAAAAATGCAAACAACCAAGATCAATCACGCACAATTTTTTTATTTTTGTGGCGCAGCGAATTTTTGCAAAGAAACCTGCAGCAAATTTGTTATTGGAGCAGACAGAGAGAGAGAGATAAGAAAGTCAGAGAGGACTTGAGAAGTTTTGGAACAGTGATGCCCTTAGCCCGCCGCGGTTCCGCCGCAATGAGCACGCTTAGACCGCGGATCCGCTGCGGTTCTATCAGATCTCTGCAAAAAAAACTTACAGAATGCCTCTGTTCACTTCCTGAGCTCTCTGGAAAGATCTGAAATTTTTTTTCTTCGCTCCACAGATTCTAGATTTCCTCGCAACAAATCACAACGAATCGTTTAGTGTTTGTGTGAATTTTGATCTAAAAATTATGATGGAATAAACATTTCAACTCAAATTTCAAAAACGAACAAATTAGCACACGATCTAGGATTCAAATTTCAAATATCCCTCCAAAAGTTTGTTAGAGAGAGGCTTCTAGAAGAAGTTAGTTCGAGGGAATATTCTAGAGCTAGGTTGTTAGGCTGAGCCTTCTGGATGAAGCCACGTGGTGTTTCCGGAATCTTCTGGAAGCTGAGGCCGTTACAGGAGCCACGTGGAGAAAGTATGAGGAGCTGACGTCACCAGATTGCCGCGGATCCGTGGCGGGAATGGGGTTATGGCCGCGGATCCGCGGCCCATTAGTGGTCCCTGTACATGAAATTTCTTGTGTTGCTTGCTGTTGGCTTTAGGTACATTTTCTGATATGTTGAATCTCATAATGCTTCCTTGATCACTGCCAGATCTCAAGTCTTTGACTTGGCGTATTTTTCTCAGCACTTTTAACTGTTTTGGCCTTTCTAGTGCAATTTCCTGCACAGATTCTCGAGACAAGTGTTGCGCTATTCAATGATTATGCGATGCAATGATAAACACTCAATTTCCCTCAGAAATGTCGGTTTTAATATATAACACAAGTTATTTGGTATTTTACAGTCAATTTGCTAATATATGCTATATTAATACCGAACATCTCTAGATGAGTGCAAATGGCAGGAAAATTGACGTGTTAAAAATGCAATGTTTTCGACCGATCAGATGGTGTATAGCACTCCCGCAGTTCGAAGTGTTGTATACAAATACGTATACCTATATCTATAATTATGTGTATTGTGAGTTTAATGAATATCTAGATAGGATTATGTGTTCGTGGGATAGTTTAGTGTATTTAGAAGTAACTTAGTTTAGCTTCTTAGTCGTGAAACTATAGAGTTAAGAATTTCATACACACACGCACACACAAACACACTTGCATACATTTTATTACTTGTGCGTATATGGGGATATGTATGTATATATCAATACACATAGGTATGGGACTATATATATATATATATATATATATATACACATGGATGATGATAGTACATGGTATTTGGAGATGAGTCGATGAGATTGGGCATGATGCCACGAGATCGGCGATATGACATGGTTCGTATTATAAGATACGGCATGATTATTTTAGCGGGTCCTTAGGCGATGTGTTTTCATACGTATATATATGTAGAAGGTATCAATATGTACTAGACTTAGATCAGTATCCCTAATACAAGATATGATGAAAAGGATACCAGATGAATAATGAGATAATGCGATAATTGACCCGTACCCAGATTTGGGATGCCGTACGATGGATTTACCGTACGAGCTATTTATTGATGATAGATCCGCACTTTGACTCGAGAATGTCATGTTATATATTGTATCATATGTGATACTACTGAGGCGGGATCACCGACTATTATATATATATATCGACTCAGACTTAAGTGTTTTTTCTTACCCTTTTGATTAGTCTGTTAGTTTAGTCCAGTAGTTTACTTGTAGATGTTAGACTAGACTCGGGTCAAACCGATTTCAAACTATGGAATCGTGAGTATTTTAAAGACATGCCAAGGGATTCTACGGACATTTAAAAGGACGTACCTTTTCTTAAAACACCGTAGCCCTATTTTTTAAACACCACGATTCATGTTATTTCAAAACGGCAAACTGTATGACCCATATATATTAATGTAGATTATTTATTGTTGTGTTTATTATTCAGCTCCCACATATTCTTGCTGTTCGCATCGCATTGCATGCCTATATTGTGTTTTCATATGCTATTATTGAAATCATGTTGTCAGGACACCAACACCATTACCGATGATGCGTATGTTCCACGCACACCTGCTTGCCGACTCACACACATCAATATCGGAAATTGCCATGCCACGTACACTGTAGAGAATATTAATTCATTGATATCACTTGTTAGCTGATAGTTCCGATACATATTATTATTGTGCTAGCTTAGACATTACATTATTACTGTGATTGTCATGCATATTTATACGTTAATTTTCATGCATTATTATTAGGGCCAGTCCGGATTGCCGGATCCCAATATTTTAGAATTCATTGTTTATTTATACTTGAGATTGGGATTTCAGATTTCCATGAGATTTCTGGATTTGGAGAAACCGCAAGGATTTTATAAACTGATTGTCATTTTAAAATGAAATTTGCGGTTTTCTCATGATATGATTTGAGAGGAGTCCACCATGAGTTTTCTTGGCTCTTGAGCAATATGATACACCCGATTCGAGGATGAGGAGGAACCGTCTGTGGGTGCGTGGTAGACCCGGTGCGGTACCCCGGGGCGAGAAGGTCGCAGATCATGGCGTTGAGCCCGGCAGGGGAGCACTACCGACCGGTGATTGAATTGTGACTCGATGGATATCCGGAGGATACCGATCGGAGTTAGGCCAGTCCGGATTGCCGGAGCCCAAGGGCCAGTCCGGATAGCCGGAGCCCTAGATATTGAGATAGCGAGATATATATATTTTTGTGTCGATGCTAGACACTGTTTTATGTTGATTTCATTGATGATATCTCGATTTTATATACATAAATCTCACTGAGATATGAAAACAGTCTTCTCATTTACATGTATTCTATTTTCATGCATTCATACCTCATATTTATGATATGATGCTACCTGAGGCACTGACACGAGCACTTGGTATTACACTTGTATAGATGTTTACCCTTGCCACCTTTTCATTCTTAAGACCTTATCATATTGAGGATATATATTATTGATCGTATTGACCTAGGATTGAGTCATACATACGATTTCTGCTCTGTGATGTTTTCTACTCACGAGTTGGCAACTCACCCCCGTTGTGCCACAGTTTCTTGCAGGTTTTGCCGTACAGGTTTCCTTGGCGGCTTTGTTGGCACACTGCTTCTTTCCGGGTGATTGCTTTGGTAGGTGGACCCACTTGCATCGTGACCACCATTGTATATTTATTTATTTCAGTTGTATCTAGTAAACTCCATCAAACAGAGTGTATTATTTCGACCTTAGAGTCGCTCGTTGTATTATTATGGTTTTCATGATGATTTGAGTTTCCTTTTTGAGTTTTGATCCTCGCCCTTTGGCGTTATATATTATATTGCTGCGTGGTTGTGACCGTCAATTGACGAAGAGCTAGCTCTCGCTTGCCTTTTTATGTATTATGCATGTTGTACCCCTTTTGGGGCCTGTATTTACAAAGGAAACTCTGTCGAAATTTTCAGAAAAGACTTAAGATTTTAAAAATGCAATACTTCAGCTTATGTTATTAAAATCACTTGCTTTAAAATAAGTTTTCTTCACTTCTTCCTTCAAAATGGTTTAGATTTCTGGGATTTTTAGCTTACTTGAATTAGATGGGGTCCTATACACTTCATATGATTCAAGGGCCAGTCACGTGCCATTTCGGGTCGTGACAAAGTTGGTATCAGAGCCTTTGGTTAACCTTAGTTCGAGTCTATGTTTGACTATGCGGAGCCTAGGGCATTTGTATATATACAGAATCTAGGCTTAACCATACGGAACTTAGACTTGGTCGAGGGAGTATTAGACTCGAAATTTTGTCGCGTAGGTTGACCTTGGTTGATAGAGTAGGTGATTTAAGGAGAGTGGCGTACCGTGTGTATGTTCCGCAGCATACTTACGATACGCTACTCCGCTTAAGAAGCCTTAGGATGTACATTTCCTTGCACAGCATTATATTCATTTCTATGATCTATTCTCATCATTATCGGTTTATGGTTTTGCTGCTATGATTACACGGGCAGAGAGAGCTACGGCTAGAGTTGCGTCAGCACGAGCTCATCATGGACGAGGACTGACCAAGGTGTGATTCCAGGGACACATGATTGTATAAATGTGTCATGTTATTGTGTTTTCGCGCCATGAGCGTTTGTTGGATCGCTTTTACACGATTTCTCGGACGTGCAGATCAGCACCAGAGAATTAGGCTACTGCTAGAGGCTAGCCAGAATGTGATGACCGTCGATGCACCGGCTATTTTGATGTTGAGGCACCGTTCAGCGTGCGGAAAAATGAGCAAGTTGCTGCTGCGAATGAAGAGATATCGCCTCAGATGTTGGAGCTATTGCCGCACGAGTTGTACTTAGATATATGATAGAAGATCGCTACTCACCCAAGGAAGAATGACTAGGACATGTGATTTGTTGCCTACCCCGATGCGAGATCATCAGATTGATTGATTCCAGCTAGATACGACTTCATGCAGGTACGTTGAGAGTCGGTAGAAGACGATTGAATGTCAGAAACCCATTTTCCAAGTTTAAAGTATTCGGAAAAACATGCAAGTATTTCCGTGGATCCTCTAGAAGAATGAAACCCTAACTCGATATAATGACCATGAGAACGCTTGAAACCTTAGGGTTTACAGCAGTTCAGCGATGCCATTAATGAGGCTTGGGTTTGCCCTTCTACGGTTGGTCCATAGGTGCTGTGGTATGTACTCGATACTATTAAACTGTACTCAAGATGTTGAGCTCTTGGTGGATTATGGAACTTTTACGAATCGATCGAAAGGTTCGACATCGTTCGGATATCATGTGATGAGATACATTGCTTGGGAGACTTCAGATATGAGTATAGACATTGGAGCATAGTCCATGCTGCTACGAAGAGACGAGTCCGAATCATTCGACATTAGAGAAAAGTGGAGCAAGAGATTCGTGCGAGATCTTGACGAGATGACGTTCCACTCCGCTGACATCAGAAATGTGATACGCATGCAGAAGCGTTGTATATGGATATATCTTCCAGAAGGAGTCGCGGTGAGTATGCAGCCGATCCGGAGCAAGAAAGAGACTTAGTAAAAGGTGACAACTTCTGGGCAGTTCGGTAGAAACGAGATTTGGGAGAGACCCCGACGAGATCTTTCTGGAATACTATACGAGAAGACTTGGACCCAGGGTTGGTCATATTACGCACACCCAGTAGGCCAGAGTTCGACATCGTCAACGAGATATGTTATGAGTGACCATGACAGTTGGCCAGAGATCTTTAGAGGATGTGCCAGAGCGGGACTGTTTCCGCCATCTTTGATTTCAGCATTTGGGCAGTTTATTTGCATGATTGAGATTTTGTGCACCACAGTTGCACTTGACTCCGATTTGATGTCATTCGAGATGCTGATTTTGATTTCATACCTATGATATGTATGTGATTTGACTTATACTTTCGGCATAGTTTTCATGCACCTTTAGTATTTTGATTCGATTTTATGCAGGATGTGTTAGTTGTATGTATGCCCTAGAGGCCAGTATTGTACAGATTATGTATATTATATTGGATGCTTGGACATATATAGAGATGACTTTCTTGCTCGACATGATAGTATGCTATCTGGTTGCCATTTATCTTAACATGTACACTAGTCTCTTTATACTGTCTTATAGTTACATGTTGGTAAAGCCCTTAGGATTTGTACTTGACTACCTGGACTATGATGAAGATCATACTAGTGGGGACATGGTAGTCCATAAGTACATCCTTCAAGGTCCCTAGTCGTGGGTGTATCGAGACGGGACATCGATTTACCAGAGTAGACTAGCGTATACGCTTCTCGACCCATGTGATGGGCGATGGATGATCCCATATCCATTGGTGTTTGACATCAGAGATGGTATACGGGTGCTCAGTGGAAACTGGGTACACTGGACGGACTCGCCGAGAACTCCCAGATGGTATTATACCTCACGTCAGATGGCAGTTCTCAGGTGACACTTGTACAGGTTAGTCTGTAGACCCGAGATCGTCATAGAGTCTTGTGTGATTCCCACTGTGCTTTGATCTCCACCTTACCACGTCCATGAGGGCGTGCAAAACGGTGGTCTTTGGGTACAGTCCCGAGTCACATGGAGGCAATGAGCGATAGGAGGGGTTTCGTCTCTCCCGGTATTGGGAGTTGATGTTGCGCTGTGCTCGATTGGCCGTAACAGGTAAGTCCCTGGCCAGGGCTGATCAGAGATTTGCTGGTAAGTGTTACCAGTAGTTTCTCGACCCGTTACGAGCCTCACATCAGCATGACTTATCGGGTTATTGGGGTCTGACGTATACCACCCCTAGACTTGATATGCGACGTATCAGACGAAGAGACTTGACTGTATGGTAAGTGTTACTGGTCGGATTCACAGGAGTGTGAGCGGGCTAGCTCGTCGATCTTCTGATCGCTCAATACCCGGGTGGCCGTTACGTTCAGCAGACCGCTTGCGGCTTGTGGGTGCTTGATATGATCATCATCTGCTACCGGCGTATTGACGAGTCTTTAGAGTCCTACACAGAGGTTTCCTGGCTCAAGCAAAACGAAATAGGAGCGCATATGAGATATGTGCAGGACCGAGAATAATGCGTGTATGTGATACCGCACTTCATTCTCGCGATATATGTTTCGATTGGTTATATTCGATATGACCTAGTTATCGAATCATTGATTCGATAAATCGATACATTACATACTAGTCGGTTGTATGCGATATAACCGGATCATTGAATCAAGTGTTGATTTAATGATTTAATGTATAATTATATATTTGATATATTACTTTGCATTAACTAGTATTGGTTCACTTTAAACGGATTTTTCTCACTTGGATTGCACATTGTATATGTGATATACTTTCGTGCACTTTTTTGTATCATGTTTGATGATACTTGATCATTTAGTTAAGTGTATAAAATTAATCCATGGTTAATATGATAATTAGGGTTTTGCATTTTCATTTATTTATTTATTTATTTATTTATTTATTTGAAATAAGTTATGATAAGAATGGTGGCTAAGTTTGTTTTATATTGAAGCTTCATGAAGCTTTGACTTTGCTAACCATCCTTATCTTCATGCTTAACCCTAACCCATCAAAGTGACCATGGTTAATTCTCTACACTTAACCCTAGTTCAAGTTATGATAAGTATTTGATTTTTTTATTTTTATTTTTATCATAACACTTATCATAATCTTTTCTTGAGCTCATCTTCTTCTTCTTCTTCAAGCTTGCTACTCCAATGGCAAGTTGAGATCTAGTGAGTTAAATCCAAATCTAAAGTGAACCCACCTCCTATTTCTTCACCCTCTACCTCTTGCCAAGTTGTTTTGGGTGTTTACTTCACAAGTTTCACAAGTTTGTGAAGTCGGAGCTTGAGTTTGTGCAACCTCGACGTAGATCGTCTTTGACACAAAGCCGACGACCTATTCCGCTTGCTTTCCCGATGAAGCCGATGATCGAGTCGAGGATTCATGATGGACAGCGAGGACATGACGTTGCGGAGCCGTGGAGGTGGATATCCGGATCTACAAAGGTTGTAATTTCCGTATCCTAGTAGTTAAGCGTTAACTAGTTTTCTATTTCGCCTAAACATCTAGTTAAAGATCCGTAGTCTAGGGTTTCTCGGCACAAAAAATTTTAAATTGGCATGTTCGATGCCTTGTGAGAACACTATAGGGTGCCTAGGAACCTTTCAATGGTATCAGAGCCTAGCTAGAGCCTTAGGCGAAGTCCCGACGACGTTTGAAACCCGATCGAACCGAAATCCAAAACCTAAAAATGCTCTCTGGACTTTTTCTAAAAATTCGGATTTTTGTCAATTAAAAATATGTAGAAAATCAAGCAGAGTGTTATTAGAATTACTGTGAAATACGAGGGGGTAATTCAACTTTTCCACCGCGGAAGGGCGGCACATGCTAGGCATGTGCGGCGCTTCCGCGGCCGTACTGTTCCCTTTCATAATTATTTCTGCACAGTAACTCTTGTAATATAATGCTATGTTTTCTGGGATATTTTTATTGTGACTTTACAGAAGAGTATTTTGGGGTACTATTGGGAATCAGTATTTCGATCGGATTATCAAATTTCGTCTTTAGTGTTTTTCCAGATAATTGTAGAATATGTTAAAAAGTTTGACCGGATACAAATACCCAACTTTTCCCCTGCCGAAATAATTCCAAGTGTTGGATTTTTCTGTGGTTAAAAGACGTTCTGAGTAGTGCAAGTAACGCGATGGTCCCTCTAGAAGACACAAACCTTAACTCGATTATGTGACCGTCTTGAACTGCCCTTTGAACCTTCGGGTTTGGGGCAGTACGGCGTGCCACATGTGAGGCGTTGGCTTGACCCTTCTACGGCTGGACCGTTGGTACTGAGGCATGAAGTGAATGTCTTTGAACCTATTTCATGTGTTGATCGGTGTCGGGAAAACTTGGGTGTTCGAATGTTCGATCGGAAAGTTTAATATATTCTATTTATCCGGATTTGGATACAATAATTGGAATTCACAAACAGTTATGAGATAACTGGATGAATGTTATAGATCTAGCAGTTTAGTTTCACAAGATATCGAAAAGAGTTTTCGATGATGGGACTAAAATGCGGGGTTTATAGCTGTTAGGCATGTGATGTCTAAAGAGGTTGCGGATTCCAATTGTTGTAGTTTTACACTTTCTTTTCTGTGACCGTAAGTGTAATATGTGATATCGCCGGTTTCGTTGCTATATGTCAACGACAATTGGGGTATGCATACTTACTTACGTTGATGACATGTGATGTTATGTGTTGCTGGATATGTTATATTGGATCGTCGTGTTCGAATAGCCGGGGGTTTTATGTGAGATGAGTGTTTTTCATTTTCATTCATGTAAAAACTTGTATGTAATATTCTTTTTTTCGGGGCACTTCCAGGATGCGGGAGTTGTCACCCTTTGTATATTATTTACTTTTCTGCACTAGGATAGACCCAAGGAGGGGAGCACAAGTAACCGGGTTCTAGGGTCCAGTGGGAGACCAACTCGAGGAGTCGAGTCCGGGTCTCCTAACCCTAGAATTGGCAGGGTTGCTTGCCGCTCTCGTAGGGGTCTAGAGGTGTGGGATTGGCTATTCATCACGACCGTGGAATCCGTGTTTTATACTGGCTCGTATTGAAAACACGGACGTCCTAGTATATCCAATATTTCATATGTTTATTCTGCTGCGATATCTGTGATGTGATTCTGTGATGGATATAGTATATAGTATATATGATATATTATATAGACGTTACTTATGTTTTACACCCGCGCTAGCCCTGTCCTGCTCTGTCGTTAGTTACCTAACCTAACGGTGCACGAGGGGACATCGAGGCGAATGCGGATGGCATAAGTGTACGTCATATCTATCTGTGATGTTTAGGTATTTAAATGATGGGACTTCATTAATGTGATTAATGAAAGATAAGAAACCTAAGATGTTGTGGAATCGAATTTTAAAATAAAACAGGTGGCTACAGTTCTTGCTTTGCACAGCGGTATATATGATATACCCCGCACCTTATTCGATGAGGAAAGGACCGAGATCCCTTCACCGGGAGTGACTCCTTTAGCAATAACTGGCAGATGCTACACATTCGGTTTGCTTTTGACTGCTTTTGCGATTTTGCTTTGCATAGCGATATATATGATATATCCCGCACCTCATTCGACGAGGAAAGGACCGAGATCCCTTCACCGGGAGTGACTCCTTTAGCAAAACTAGAAAAGCCTCAAAATCACTCCATTTCAAAACATCATTTGATTCTACAACGATATCAAGTTCATTACGCTCATGCTTTTTATGAAAAACCTGCGTAGCCCTCCGTCATTTCAGATAAGTATTAGTTAGTATTCGTGCTGCGGTAGTTTGGCCTCCGTCAAGGCGCAGTGTACGGTAGCTAACTAGTGCTTATCTGCTAGCATATGATGCGATTGGATTAGGGTATTCGTACGGCGTTGTTTGGCCTCCGTCAAGGGTCGTGCGGGTGGGTTTAATTCAATCAGGAAATGACGGGTTGAACTTGACTAGCGGACTATGGGTTGTTTGGCCTCCGTCAAGGTCATAGGACGCTAGGGGCAAAATATTATCGGGAATTTCAAGTGTTGAAATTTGCAATGAGATTGCATACCTTCTATGAGATAGTTGGATCCCGATACCCGCTGCGAGTAAGAGTTACTCCTGGGAGAGTTTTACACATTGCAATTAGCCGATCAAGTAGGTGTCTAGAAAGGTGTTAACGAGATTATGCCTCTGGGAAAACGAGGTTTACATTAATTAGGTTCGTGCGAAAGCACGGGGGACCTCCCTCAAAGTACCGACACTGGCCTGGCTGAAAGATTGGCGAACTTGTAGTGTGTAATTAATCCCGGCTAGTCTTTCCTTTTAAAGGTTTGGAGGAAGATTTGATAAAAAGCAGTGGGAGCCATCCTGATTAGATAAGATAATAACCAATCTGATCTTGCACGAGCATACGCTAAAGTGTTTTCTTCTCTCTCTCTCCAGGTAGCGACCATTTCATGCCTTAATAAAGATAATAATATGGATGTATTGACCGAACCCGCATGTTATACTGTGCTGGGGAACGTTGGTTCCGTTCTTTCTTATAAGAGTTATAGGAATGAACAGGATATAGGGGAATGCCAGGATTCCCATGCCACCCGAATGAAGAAAGTACATGATGATGCATTTTCTTCGGGTGTGTTCGTTACTGAGAACTGTTTCTCCATTTGCTCTACGTCCTGGGTATTGGATACCGGTTCGGGATCCCATATATGTAATCAGTTACATGGGCTAAGGAAAGGTAGAAAACTTGGAGAAGGTGATAAAGACATTAGAGTTGGAAATGGTGCAATTGTTGCAGCTAAGACTGTCGGGGAATATCACCTTGTATTACCAACGGGTAATACATTGGTTCTGAACGAATGCTATTACATGCCGAACCTGATATGCAACATTATATCGGTTTCTTTGCTAAATAAAGAAGGATATAATTTTGTATTACAAGACAATGTTATGAACATTTTCCATAACCAAAAGTTGGTTGGATCAGGCACGTTGTGCAATGGCATTTATGTTCTAAATCAATCAACAGTTCTGAGCATAACAAACACACACAAGAGGAAGAGTTCTGAACTCAACGAATCCTTCTTGTGGCATTGTAGACTGGGTCACATCAATGCGACACGACTAGCTAAGTTGCATAAGGATGGATATTTAAATCCATTTGAATTTTCATCCTATGACACTTGCCAGTCATGTCTCAAAGGCAAGATGACCAAGACTCCGTTTACGGGACACGGAGAAAGAGTTACCGAACTCTTAGGACTAATACATAGTGATGTATGTGGTCCCATGTCTACACATGCCAGGGATGGTTCTTCATACTTCATTACATTCACTGACGATCTCTCTAGGTTCGGGTATGTGTTCCTGATGAAACACAAATCAGAAGCTTTTGAGAAATTCAGGGAATATAAACAAGAAGTTGAGAACCAAACCGGAAAAAGTATTAAAATCCTTCGATCTGATCGAGGAGGAGAATACTTAAGCAATGAATTCCTGGGCTTCCTAAAAGAGAATGGGATTCTCTCTCAGCTGACTCCTCCATATACACCACAGCACAACGGTGTATCAGAACGGAGGAACCGCACCCTATTAGATATGGTGCGCTCTATGATGAGTACAGCTGAGTTACCTATTTCCTTCTGGGGATATGCACTGGAGACTGCTGCATACCTACTGAATAGAGTTCCGACCAAATCAGTGCCTACCACTCCATATGAGATATGGAATGGCAAGAGACCATGTCTTAATTTTATTCAGATATGGGGTTGTCCGGCCTATGTTAAAACACAAAATCCGGACAAGCTCGAGGCAAGGTCTGTTCTATGTAAGTTTGTTGGATATCCCAAACATTCGCGAGGGTATATCTTCTACCACTCCGAGGAACAAAAAGTGTTTGTTTCTCGACATGCCACTTTCTTAGAAAAAAGTTTTCTTATGAAACAGATAAGTGGCATTGAGGTAGAACTGGAAGAGGTTCCAGCAATACAGACTACAACAGAAGATTTGGTTGAACCAGAGGATTCCGTAGTTCCCGATGAACCCCAGCCTCTCCGCCGATCTAGTAGGGTTCCTCGCCAACCTAAGAGATACTACGGTTTTCTCATTGATGGTGGCAGTGAGGATTGCATCATGGAGGATGATGACCCAACTAGCTTCGAGCAGGCCATCACTAGTGGGGACTCAGTGAAATGGCTGGATGCTATGCGGTCCGAGATGGATTCCATGTACACCAACAAAGTATGGACTTTGGAAGTTGCTCCTGAAGGGGTAAAACCCATTGGGAGCAAGTGGATCTTTAAGAAGAAACTTGGTGTAGATGGGAAAGTGGAGACTTTCAAAGCTAGACTTGTAGCAAAGGGTTTTCGTCAAAGACCAGGTGTGGACTATGACGAAACCTTTTCTCCAGTGGCTATGCTTAAATCCATCCGAATCATGCTTGCCATTGCTGCCTTTCATGACTACGAAATCTGGCAAATGGATGTTAAGACCGCCTTTCTAAATGGTGATTTAGAAGAGTTCGTGTACATGACTCAGCCAGAGGGCTTCGTAGACAGTGGGAGCAGCGGGAAGGTGTGCAAGCTGCTTAAATCCATTTATGGATTAAAGCAAGCATCGCGGAGTTGGAACATCTGCTTTGACGTCGTTATCAAAGAGTTTGATTTCGTCAAAAATCCAGATGAACCTTGTATCTACAAGAAGGTGGCAGAGAGTAAGGTTGTCTTCCTCGTATTGTACGTGGACGACATACTCTTGATAGGAAATGACATTCCTATGCTGCAATCGGTCAAGCTCTTCTTATCACAAAGATTCTCAATGAAAGATCTTGGTGATGCCTCCTGCATATTGGGGATCAGGATCTATAGAGATAGATCCAAACGGATTTTGGGATTGTCCCAATCCAGGTACATTGACACCATACTAAAGAGGTTTAGTATGGAAGAGTCCAAGCGTGGGAACTTACCCACGATCTCTGGAGTCACTCTCTCCAAAGAGATGTCTCCCAAGACTGATTTGGAGAGAGCTCGCATGCAAGGGATACCCTATGCTTCGGCAGTAGGCTCTATCATGTATGCGATGCTATGTACCAGACCCGATGTAGCATACTCACTAAGTGTAGTGAGCAGGTATCAAGCTGATCCTGGAGAGAGTCACTGGACAGCTGTGAAGAGCATTCTTATGTACTTGCGAAGGACTAGAGATATGTTCTTGGTGTATGGTAACGGAGAACTCCAAGTGGAGTCCTTTACCGATTCGAGCTTCCAGAGTGATAAGGACGACTCTAAGTCGCAGTCGGGCTTTGTCTTTACCCTTTACGGAGGGGCGGTTAGCTGGAAGAGTTCCAAGAAGGAAACCGTGGCAGACTCGACGATGGAGGCTGAATACATCGCTGCCAACGATGCTGCCAAAGAGGCTGTCTGGATCAAGAAGTTCATTTCTGAACTTGGTGTGGTTCCATCCATTGAGCATCCAATACCTTTGTATTGCGATAACAATGGAGCGGTGGCTTTGGCCAAGGAACCCAGGTCCCATCAGCGGTCCAGGCATATTCTGAGCCGGTATCACCTGATCCGGGAGATAGTTGATCGCCGGGAGATCGAGGTCAGGAGAGTTGACACGAAGAACAACACGGCGGATCCACTCACGAAGGCCATTCCCCAGATACAGTTTGAGAGACTCTTCGGGATGCTCGGTATGAGATACTACAGCAGCTGGCCCTAGTGCAAGTGGGAGATTGTTAGTTGTATGTATGCCCTAGAGGCCAGTATTGTACAGATTATGTATATTATATTGGATGCTTGGACATATATAGAGATGACTTTCTTGCTCGACATGATAGTATGCTATCTGGTTGCCATTTATCTTAACATGTACACTAGTCTCTTTATACTGTCTTATAGTTACATGTTGGTAAAGCCCTTAGGATTTTTACTTGACTACCTGGACTATGATGAAGATCATACTAGTGGGGACATGGTAGTCCATAAGTACATCCTTCAAGGTCCCTAGTCGTGGGTGTATCGAGACGGGGCATCGATTTACCAGAGTAGACTAGCGTATACGCTTCTCGACCCATGTGATGGGCGATGGATGATCCCATATCCATTGGTGTTTGACATCAGAGATGGTATACGGGTGCTCAGTGGAAACTGGGTACACTGGACGGACTCGCCGAGAACTCCCAGATGGTATTATACCTCACGTCAAATGGCAGTTCTCAGGTGACACTTGTACAGGTTAGTCTGTAGACCCGAGATCGTCATAGAGTCTTGTGTGATTCCCACTGTGCTTTGATCTCCACCTTACCACGTCCATGAGGGCGTGCAAAACGGTGGTCTTTGGGTACAGTCCCGAGTCACATGGAGGCAATGAGCGATAGGAGGGGTTTCGTCTCTCCCGGTATTGGGAGTTGATGTTGCGCTGTGCTCGATTGGCCGTAACAGGTAAGTCCCTGGCCAGGGCTGATCAGAGATTTGCTGATAAGTGTTACCAGTAGTTTCTCGACCCGTTACGAGCCTCACATCAGCACGACTTATCGGGTTATTGGGGTCTGACGTATACCACCCCTAGACTTGATATGCGACGTATCAGACGAAGAGACTTGACTGTATGGTAAGTGTTACTGGTCGGATTCACAGGAGTGTGAGCGGGCTAGCTCGTCGATCTTCTGATCGCTCAATACCCGGGTGGCCGTTACGTTCAGCAGACCGCTTGCGGCTTGTGGGTGCTTGATATGATCATCATCTGCTACCGGCGTATTGACGAGTCTTTAGAGTCCTACACAGAGGTTTCCTGGCTCAAGCAAAACGAAATAGGAGCGCATATGAGATATGTGCAGGACCGAGAATAATGCGTGTATGTGATACCGCACTTCATTCTCGCGATATATGTTTCGATTGGTTATATTCGATATGACCTAGTTATCGAATCATTGATTCGATAAATCGATACATTACATACTAGTCGGTTGTATGCGATATAACCGGATCATTGAATCAAGTGTTGATTTAATGATTTAATGTATAATTATATATTTGATATATTACTTTGCATTAACTAGTATTGGTTCACTTTAAACGGATTTTTCTCACTTGGATTGCACATTGTATATGTGATATACTTTCGTGCACTTTTTTGTATCATGTTTGATGATACTTGATCATTTAGTTAAGTGTATAAAATTAATCCATGGTTAATATGATAATTAGGGTTTTGCATTTTCATTTATTTATTTATTTATTTATTTATTTATTTGAAATAAGTTATGATAAGAATGGTGGCTAAGTTTGTTTTATATTGAAGCTTCATGAAGCTTTGACTTTGCTAACCATCCTTATCTTCATGCTTAACCCTAACCCATCAAAGTGACCATGGTTAATTCTCTACACTTAACCCTAGTTCAAGTTATGATAAGTATTTGATTTTTTTATTTTTATTTTTATCATAACACTTATCATAATCTTTTCTTGAGCTCATCTTCTTCTTCTTCTTCAAGCTTGCTACTCCAATGGCAAGTTGAGATCTAGTGAGTTAAATCCAAATCTAAAGTGAACCCACCTCCTATTTCTTCACCCTCTACCTCTTGCCAAGTTGTTTTGGGTGTTTACTTCACAAGTTTCACAAGTTTGTGAAGTCGGAGCTTGAGTTTGTGCAACCTCGACGTAGATCGTCTTTGACACAAAGCCGACGACCTATTCCGCTTGCTTTCCCGATGAAGCCGATGATCGAGTCGAGGATTCATGATGGACAGCGAGGACATGACGTTGCGGAGCCGTGGAGGTGGATATCCGGATCTACAAAGGTTGTAATTTCCGTATCCTAGTAGTTAAGCGTTAACTAGTTTTCTATTTCGCCTAAACATCTAGTTAAAGATCCGTAGTCTAGGGTTTCTCGGCACAAAAAATTTTAAATTGGCATGTTCGATGCCTTGTGAGAACACTATAGGGTGCCTAGGAACCTTTCAGGATGATGCACATGATTGTGAGATTATATACCACGGTATACCTGATTTGGATTTGGATTGATATATGTTGTATACCATCGATTTCGATTGTGGTATTCGATATTTATTTCCATGCACCTTGTGCACTTGACTTAGATTCTTGCGCATACTTGGGCGCTTGAGGCGATTTTGGTGCACACCAGATGCACCAAATCGAGATTCTTCGTGCATATCAGATGCACCTGATATTGCTGTCAGGAACACCCATTGCCTTTGACAGGTGTTTCGTGCACACCCGTTGCACTTAGATTTTGTTTCTGTGCACATGTATAGCACATTCATGGATTTTAATTTCCGTGCGCCCAGACGCATGCGGGATTGTTATATACATTTTGGGATTGATTTCCCTTGAGTAGCATGTTTTATGATATTTACTATTGATATAGTAGCTGAGCAGGACTAGTCCGAGGACAGTATCTGAATACATTTTGCATGCATTGATAGTTACCGAAGGGATTTCCAAAACGGAGCTATAGTCTCAGTATTTACCTACGTGTCCGAGATGACACAAGACATTTAATAAAGGAAACCCCTCTAAAGTATTTTCAAAACGGCGGGACGTGTATGTTAAACAAAGGATATATATACATATATATAGTTATTTTATTACAATAAACGTCCGCAACTGTGCAGTGATACGCGCATCGCACAGCGACTAGAAAAGGTTTGGCATGCATTTCTTTCAGATGTTTTGACGAATTTACCACGATGTTTACATGTATAGTTTTGATGTATATCATGTTAGTTTTCATTTTGGATTTAGACATTGGTGTCTTCACCATAACTCCGATGATTGCGAGATGTTTGACGGAGTTTGGATTTTTGAGTTATACACTCTTGTTCATGCGCATGCATTGCGCTACGATATGTTTTATGTGTTTATGATTTCGAAGTCCCGACGACTTGATCATTTTACTGAAATGTTTTAGTATTGAGGGTTTTAAATTTAAATTCGGGGACCGAATTTCTTTAAGGGGGAAGACTATAACATTTCAGAAAAATAAAATATTATTTTTGGGAATTTTTATAATTAAATAATAAATATTATGAATATTTTAATACACGGTATAATTAAAATACCGATAAATCGGAAAATATTTGGAAAATAATGGGAATCACTGAAATGAGGGTGTTTTATTTGATTTAAGCAAATTATGAAATTTTATAATTAATTATATACAATTTTAATGCTAATCGAGATTAAATATCGCTAATCGCGCATTAAGCTCAATTTGTGCACATGACATGCACCATGTCACATTTTTAGCACTTGTTGCATTTTCTACTTTGGCTTCTTCATTTTTGTTTTTCAAGCATGGTTGAATTTAAATGAGAGAAGAAAAGAAAAGACAAAGAGAAGAAAAGAAAAGAAAAGAAAATGGAATACTCTAAAGGGTATGGGCAAGACAGAGAGGGTGAGGGGTCAAACCTTGGTCATGGCTCACATTCTCACTTCATCCTCTTCATCTTTTCTTCTCCTCTACAACCCTTGGCTGCCTCCATCACCCCCTCCTCTTCAACCCTCACAAACACCCCTAAAAACACCTTAAAACTTCATCTCACTTTCATTAAAAATGTGCACAAGCTCACTACAAACACTTTGGACCAAGAAAGGATGGATTTTGGGCACTTGGGGCAACTCAAGAATATTCTTGAGTTGCCAAATGAGATAATTTCTGCACCATTAGTATTGTATTTCAATTTGTTTATCACCCATATAAGTTTATAAGTGTGTTAATGCGGTTTTGTGAACTTAGAAATTCCTAGAAAGGGTTAGGGAGAGTTTATGAGTTGGGAAGTGTAATTGATGTTAGTAGGGACCATACAACCCCTGCAGGGATTGTATATTAGACTGAAACCATAGAGTAAACCCCCAATTCCCAAACTTAGAAACCCCGATATCGGAAAATTGTTGGATTTGTTTTAGAATTTGGTGATCTGCTAACACCCGGGTGACCTGAAAATTATTTAGCAAACAATGAGAGATGTGCAGGCAACCTAGATGCTAATCCCAAGACCCGAGACCCAACCCCTCCTATCTGGCCGTAATTATATTCCTTCTGGTCGCAATTTGCGGCTAGAGCATGGAATTTAGGGTTTTTTCTGGGTCTAGGGCTTTATCTCCAGTAAAATAGACCGTTTACATATGCAAAATTGGCTAATTTCACCGAGGCTAAAATCTGGGACCATTTTCTTGAGTTGCTGCTTGTTTTGCGATTTCGTTTTGACTTGAATTTTGGTATTTGATGTATTGTATTCCGTCGTGTGGCATTTGAACGCCAACGACTAGCATTATTGGTCGTGTTTTGCATGCGAGGCTATAGGTTTTGACCTATGGGCGAAACGTGTGCCGTTTTAGTTTTCCGACTTGGTTTTAATATGCGATACGATATTTTATGATATGTAGGTACCCCCACGAGGAATTCAAGACGACAAGCAAGCGTGTGGCGATATCGGCATCGGCAAGCGAAGATCAAGGTGAGTAGATGTATATCTACGGGGGAAGTCGGGTTGATGGCGTATAGCACCCCCGGAGTTCGAAGTGTTGTATACGAATACGTATAACTATATCTATAATTATGTGTATTGTGAGATTAATGAGTATCTAGATAGGATTATGTGTTCGTGGGATAGTTTAGTGTATTTAGAAGTAACTTAGTTTAGCTTCTTAGTCTTGAAACCATAGAGTTAAGAATTTCATGCACGCACACACACACATTTGCATAAATTTTATTACTTGTGCGTATATGGGGATATGTATGTATATATAAATACACATAGATATGTGACTATATATATATATATACGTATACATGGATGATGAGGATAATACATGTTCTTTGGAGATGAGTCGATGAGATTGGGTATGATGCCACGAGATCGGTGATATGACATGGTTCGTATTATGAGATATGACATGCTTATTTTAGCGGGTCCTTAGGCGATGTGTTTTCATACACACGTATATATATGTAGATGGTATCCGTATGTACTAGACTTAGATCAGTACCCCTAATACAGGATATGATGAAAAGGATACCAGATGAATAATGAGATAATGCGATAATTGACCCGTACCCAGATTTAGGATGCCGTACGATGGATTTACCGTAAGAGCTATTTATTGATGATAGATCCGCACTCTGACTCGAGGATTTCATGTTATATATTGTATCATATGTGATACTATTGAGGCGGGATCACCGACTATTATATATATATATATATATCGACTCAGACTTAGATGGTTTTCCTTACCCTTTTGATTAGTCTGTTAGTTTAGTCCAGTAGTTTACTTGTAGATGTTAGACTAGACTCGGGTCATATCTATTTCAAACTATGGAATCGTAAGTATTTTAAAGATAGGCCAAGGGATTCTACGGATATTTCAAAGGACGTACCTTTTCTTAAAAACACCGTAGCCCTATTATCTAAACACCACGATTCATTTTATTTCAAAACGGCAAACTGTATGACCCATATATATTAATGTAGATTATTTATTGTTGTGTTTATTATTCAGCTCCCGCATATTCTTACTGTTCGCATCACATTGCATGCTTATATTGTGTTTTCATATGCTATTATTGAAATCATGCTGTCAGGACATCAACACTATTACTGATGATGCGTATGTTCCACGTACACCTGCTTGCCGGCTCACACATTTCATCATCGGAAATTGCCATGCCACGTACATTGTAGAGAATATTAATTCATTGATATCACTTGTTAGCTGATAGTTCCAATATATATTATTATTGTGCTAGCTTAGACATTGCATTATTACTGTGATTGTCATGCATATTTATACGTTCATTTTCATGCATTATTATTAGGGCCAGTCCGGATTGCCGGAGCCTAATATTGTAGAATTCATTGTTTATTTATACTTGAGATTGGGATTTCAGATTTCCATGAGATTTCTGGATTTGGAGAAACCGCAAGGATTTTATAAACTGATTGTCAGTTTAAAATGAAAGTTGCGGTTTTCTCATGATATGATTTGAGAGGAGTCCACCATGAGTTTTCTCGGCTCTTGAGCGATATGATACACCCGATTCAAGGAGGAGGAGGAACCGTCTATGGGTGTATGGTGGACCCGGTACGGTACCCCGGGACGAGAAGGTCGCAGATGATGGCGTTGAGCCCGGCAGGGGAGCACTATCGACCGGTGATTGCATTGTGACTTGATAGATATCCGGAGGATACCGATCGGAGTTGGGCCAGTCCGGATTGCCGGAACCCAGGGGCCAGTCCGGATAGCCGGAGCCCTAGATATTGAGATAGCGAGATATATATTTTTGTGTCGATGTTAGACACTGTTTTATATTGATTTCATTGATGATATCTCGATTTTATATACATAAATCTCATTGAGATATGAAAACAGTCTTCTCATTTACATGTATTCTATTTTCATGCATTCATACCTCATATTTATGATATGTTGCTACCTGAGGCACTGACACGAGTACTTGGTATTACACTTGTATAGATGTTTACCCTTGCCACATTTTCATGCTTCAGATGTTATCATATTGAGGATATATATTATTGATCGTATTGACCTAGGATTGAGTCATACATACGATTTCTGCTCTGTGATGTTTTCTACTCACAAGTTGGCAACTCACCCCCGTTGTGCCATAGTTTCTTGCAGGTTTTGCCGTACAGGTTTCCTTGGCGGCTTTGTTGGCACACTTCTTCTTTCCGGGTGATTGCTTTGGTAGGTGGATTCACTTTCATCGTGACCACTATTGTATATTTATTTATTTTAGTTGTATCTAGTAAACTCCATCTACCAGAGTGTATTATTTCCATCTTATAGTCGCGCGTTGTATTATTATGGTTTTCATGATAATTTGAGTTTCCTTTTTAAGTTTTGATCCTCGCCTTTTGGCGTTGTATATTATATTGCTTGCGTGGTTGCGACCGTCAATTGACGAAGCGCTAGCTTCCTCTTGGGGATGCCTTTTTATGTATTATGCATGTTGTACCCATTTAGGGGCCAGTATTTACAAAGGAAACTCTGCCGAAATTTTCAGAAAAGACTTGAGATTTTAAAAATGCAATATTTCGGCTTATGTTATTAAAACCACTTGCTTTAAAATAAGTTTTCTTCACTTATTCCTTCAAAATGGTTTAGATTTCTTGGATTTTTGGCTTACTTGAATTAGATGGGGTCCTATAGACTTCATATGATTCAAGGGCCAGTCACGTGCCGTTTTGGGTCGTGACAAAAGTCCATACTTTGTTGGTGTATATGGATTCCATCTCAGATCGTATTGCATCAAGCCATTTCACAGAGTCCGCACTCGTGATGGCTTGCCCGAAATTATTTGGGTCATCATCTACCATGATGCAATCCTCGCTCCCACCGTCATTGAGGAAACCGTAGTATCTCTCAGGTGGATAAGGAACCTTACCATATTCGTGGAGAGGCTGAGTTTCATTGGAAACTATCGAATCCTTTGGTTCCACTAAATCATCAGTCCTAGTTTGTATAGCTGGAACTCCTTCCAGTTGTTAGTTATATGTATGCCCTAGAGACCATTACTATACATGAGATGTATATTGTAGTGGATGCTCGGACATATATAAGGAGGACTTTCTTGCTCGACATGATAGTATGCTATCTGGTTACTCTTTACCTTAACGTGTACACTGATCGTCTCTCTGTTACATGTTGGTAAAGCCCTTATGATGTGTACTTGACTACCTGGACTATGATGCGGATCATACTAGTGGGGACATGGTAGTCCATAAGTACATCCTTCAAGGTCCCTAATCGTGGGTGTATCGAGACGGGCCATCGATATACCAGAGTAGACTAGCGTATAGCTTCTCGACCCATATAGATGGGCGATGGATGATCCCATATCCATTGGTGTTTGATATCAGAGATGATATACGGGTGCACAGTGTAGAATGGGTACACTGGACGGACTCACCGAGAACTCCCAGATGGTATTATACCTTACGTCAGATGGAAGTTCTCTGGTGATACTGGTACAGGTTAGTCGGGCATAGAGTCTTTTGTGATTCCCACTGTGCTTTGATTTCCACCTTTCCACGTCCAAGAGGGCATGCAAAAAGGTGGTTTCTGGGTACAGTTCCGAGTCACATGGAGGCAATGAGCGATAGGAGGGGTTTCGTCTCTCCCGGTATTAGGGGTTGATGTTGCGCTATGCTCGATTGACCATAATAGGGAAGTCCCTGGCCAGGGCTGGTTTAGAGATTTACTGGTAAGTGTTACCAGTAGTTTCTCTACACGTTATGAGCCTTATATCGGCATGACTTATCGGTTATTGGGGTCTGACGTTTAACCACCCCTAGACTTGATATGCGACATATCAGATGAGGAGACCGGACTGTATCGTAGTGTCACTGTCAGGCTTTTTGTAGGAGTTGGAGCGGGCTTGCTTGCTGATCTTCTGATCGCTCAATACCCGGGTAGCCGTTACATCCAGCTAGTACCGCTGACGGCTTGTGGGTGCTTGATATGATCATCACCTACTGCCGGCGTATTGACGAGTCGTTAGAGTCCTACATAGAGGTTTTACTGGCTCAGGCAAAACGAAATAGGAGCGCATATGTGATATGTGCGGGACTGAGAATAATTCGTGTTTGTGATACCGTATTCTATTCTCGCGATGTTTGTATCGATCGGTTATATGCGTTATAACCTGGTTATTGAATCAATGGTTGATTCGATAAGTCGATACATTGGATATTAGTCGGTTATATGTGATATAACCGGATTATTAAGTCAAGTGTTGATTTAATAATTTAGTGTATAATTGTATATGTGATATACTAATTTACATTAACTAACATTGGTTCACTTAAGCATTTGTTTTTCTCACTTGTGCACAACTTAATATATATATGTGATATATATTTATTTGTGTTCATTTTGTATCATGGTTGTTGATACAACTTTCATGGGTGTATGAGACTTACACCATGCTATTTGTTATGTTGGGTTTAATTTATTTACAGTAATTACAAAATTAGTGGAAAATTAGAAAATGCATGAATCTTGTGGAAGCTTATGGATGCATTGACTAAAGTCCACTAAGTTTGTTTTTACTTTGGATTTTTGTTAACGTAACTATCACACTTAGCCATGATTAAGTCTCTACATGAGTTAGTATATGATACTCACTCACCATGGTTAGCTTACTCTCTCTTCGATTAGTTTTCATTCTCATTTTGAGCTCATCTTCTTCCTCCTTCAAATTCATTCTAGGGTTTGATAAAGAGAGAGAAACATTGTGAGAAAAGAAATTCTAAAGTGTACCCATTTCCTATTTCATCATCCTCTACTAGACTAGCACTTTAGTTTAGGGTGTTTGCTTCACTAATTCTCTAGTTAGTGAAGTAGAAGCTTGAGTTCGTATTCCCTCGACGTAGATCATCTTCGGCCTCGAAGACTTCAAGCAATACCGTTGCAATCTTCTCATGGAGCCGTCCGAGAGTCTGGGAGTTCGATGATCGCAGCGAAGGGACTACAACAAGGAGCTTTAGAAGTGAAGGACCGATCTACAAAGGTTGTATTTCGTATTCACTTAGTGATAATTGTTATTTACTAGCATGTGTTACCCTAATTATCTAGCAAAGATCTTGTTTAGAGTTATTCGGCACGGCTAAAATTTTAATCGGGCATGGTTGATGCCTTGTAGAACCTTCTTAGAGTGCCTAGTAACCCTATAGTGGTATCAGAGCCTAGCTAGAGCCTTAGGCGACGTGTATACGAAGTTAAAACCACGATCGAACCCGGAAACGTCAATTTAACCCCCTCTCTGTACATTTTTTAAAACCAGTGATTTTTCTGAATTAAAAATGCCTAAAAATATAAGAAGGGAAATATAAGCATTTTAATGAAAAACGAGCACATAATCCGTACAAACCGCCGCGGAACCGCGGCTGTACCGCGTTTGGGCCGCGGATCCGCGGCAGTACAGGGGATTTATGTACTCGTTTTTGCACTGTAATCTCTATTTCTGTGAGTTATATTTTCTGAGTATTTTTAAACTGACTCAAGTGTTGAGTGTTCTTGGGTTTATTTTGTATTCGTTGATTCGATCGGAAAATTTAAATTCGTAATATTTTCCGGATAATTTAGAAAGTATTAAATAGTTCGAACGGATATCAATAACTCATTTTTTCCCGACCCGGAAAATTTCCAAGTGTTGGATTTTTCCGTAGTTTAAGAACGTTCTAGATCGTGCAAGTTACGCGATGGACCCTCTAGAAGACAACAAACCTTAACTCGATTATGTGACCGTCTTAAATTGCCTTTTGAACCTTAGGGTTTGGAGCAGTACGGCGTTGCCACATGTGAGGCGTTGGTTTGTGTAAGTGCATGGCGGCGCCCCGGCCGTCAATCCGACGCCGGAAAGCGGAAACGAAAAACTTTTCAAACTAGAAAACCGGCACCGGCGCGCACTAAAATCCCGGATCGGGCCATTAACCTAACTCTAGCAAACTAGAATAATAGTAGAGAAGCTATACCAAGTGATCCGTGTCCTTCGGTCTTCGTCTCCACTCCGATCTCCTCGCGGAATCTCCGGTCGTCGCCTCCTCGTCGAAACGAGCACCACATTGCCGGGTTCTTTTACGGGCTTCCACCTCTAGATCGAGGCAACTCGGGCAGGAAGTTGGCGAGCCGACGTGCCTAAGGAATGCTGTAGATGAAGTGTAGAATCGTATGTCTCAATTGGGGTTGTGAGGTTGCCTTGGTGACGGAGGAATGAGCAATGGACTTTGGAGTGAGGTTGATGAATTTGTGTAGCATGCAAAAATGAGATGATCAAATTTCCCTCATCAAAAATGAACCCCCTCCCTCACCCAAATTGTGGCCGGCCCTCAATGATAGAATGGTGGAGAGAAAAAGAATAATACATGAAGGGAGGTGAGAGTAGTAAAAGCAAAGGGTGACCATAACCAAATATGATGATAACAATATCATATCAATTTCTAATCCTTTCTAATCTCATTTAATGCAAGTGAGTGGATGGAAAAAGAATTTCATCAAGAAGCCACAAATGCAAATAACACCCCCCACATAGATAATTTGCACAACTGCAAATAACCCCCTCCATCGGAAAAGTCCGGCCGGGAAGGAAAAAAGGAAAACTGGCCGGAACGGAGTGCAAACTGGCAACTTCAGAAAACTGATCCCGTAATAAATTACAGGAAAACCCCGCGACTGTATATACATACCTGCATTTGTATTGCGACTGAATACAAATGCAAAGAGACAAAATCTACACTGTACAATACTAGGATCCGGCTTAAACCAAAGCCCGCTAGTAAAATCCGTCCGATCACGATCCGTGCAATACCGTACGTATCTGATCGAACCCTACCATATCTCAATACGGCCTCTACAGCGTTTCGCCCGAAACTTGAGAAACTGGTCTGTGGGGGACTCTTAAGACTCGTCAATACTTTGGTTGTGGATTTAACCACTAGCACGTCAGAGGTATTAGCCAATACGTGACGGGCTACCAGGTATTGACCAAAAGGGACGTCGATGAGCGAACTCATCCTGACACCCTACTGAGCCTGTCAGTGACAATATCCGTACAGTCCGGTCCGTTCGTCTATGAGCATCGCATGGTGGGCCTAGGGGGTTGGTAAAAGTCAGACCCCCAAAAGCGGTACAAGTCGTGTCGGAGTGTAGCCCAGAACACCCTGAGATACTACTGGAATACCTACCAGTAAATCTCCTTCCTTGGCCAAGGACATCGTGTAATGGCTCTCCTAGACACAGCGCGACCTCACCCCCAATACCGGGAGAGACGAACCCCTGAAGATCCGCTCACTGCCTCCATGTGGCTCGGGACTGTACCCAACTGAAACCTGTTTGCACGTCTCCTTTGAGCGAGGTAGGGTAGTAATCAAAGCACAGTGGGAACTCACACGAGACAAATGACGATCTCAGGTCGATGAACTAACCTGTACACATGTTACCAGGGAACTGCTATCTGACGTCAGGTATAAGACCAACTAGCAAGTTCCCGGCGAGTCCTGTCCGGTGTACTCATAACCCAATGAGCACCTGTATACATCTTAGGTGAACCAACTGACACCAGTGGCTTGTGAGACCGGCCTCCGCCCCTCGTCGGGGTCTCGATTGTATACACTAGTCTACTCTGGAGTATCGATGCCCTGTCTCGAAACTCCTACGACTAAGGACCTTTTAAGGATGTGCTTATAGACTACCAGCTCCCACGTATATGATCGCCCTCATACTGCTGGCAGTCAAGCAAGAATCCTAGGGTCTCTATCAACGTGTAATAGCGACCTGTAAAGTCACCTAAAGCAGTACACGATGATAAAGATAAACCAGATAGCATACTATCATCTTGAGTAAGACTGTCGTACCGGGATAGGTCCTCCCTTAATCATTGCAATCACGTGCCTGTGATCCAATAATTGACTCTGAGGGCACTATCTCCAACAATCTCCCACTTGCACTCAAGGCTAATTATTACGATGTCGCATACTCACAGCCCGTGTGATACCGAACACCCAACTCCTCTACTAGTCAGTCTCACAAAGCTCGTTTGCGAAACTATTACGTTCGAGGAATAGCCTCAGTGAGTAGATCCGCTGTGGTGTTTCTTTCTATGTCTCTCTTTTTCTCAAGTTCACGGAGAAAGCCATCTCCCGAAATGAGCAATACCTGTCTTAGAATATGATTGGATGTCTGATAGGACCTAGTTCATAAATGAACTCCAAATCTAAACTTCTTAGACTGTATTGTCAACTAAACTTAATCAGTATCCTGCGCCATACCTCCCTCAGTATCCTCCTGGACCACCTGTCCAAAACACTGCCCCTCGTCAGAGGGAAAACTATAACTCTGACAGTCATTCTGTCATCCAGGTCACCTTGGAAGCCTGGAATGATAACCATCCCCTAAAGGAGGCTGTCGTTATCATATCACTAGAACATTCACTTATATTCTAAAACTGCTTCCGAATGTTTATCCAGGATTGGGTCAATATCAACTTATTGCACCTACTGCAAAAACAACATCTGGTGCAGTACTTGACATATCATGATCGACTCAATTGCCTAAGCAAGTGATCTGCCAATCATGCACATCCCTCTCTACTTTAGTCTATAAGACACCTTTAGAGAGGGTGACTCCATTACCTGCAGGTACACTACCGTGCCAGGAGTCATCCATTCTAAAAACTCTTAGAATGCTGTCTAAGTACCCAGATTGGGAAACTACCCAAATCTAGATCTAAAACCATAGATCTAGTAACCAGAATGTCTGATATAATATCCAAGTCCTGTATGGAGAAACCACTGTGTGACAACCAAAGTATAACCGATCGTAGTATAGGAATATCACTTCCTACTCTGTGTATGTCATCCAAATACCAGGACATCACACCCTACTACCTTCTTAACAGATCCATCCCCTATTCTGATGAAGTCAAACCCATGACTGTCACGTCCGAAATAGATGATCTATCTTCGCTATATCTGCTTTAGTCTATAAATAGACATAAGCCACTTGTCCACTATGCTTCCGCTGCTCCCACTGACCACGACAACCCTCTGGCAGAGTCATATAGACGTACACTTCTAAAGCCAGTTTAGAACGACTCTATACTCATCCTCCTGCCGGGTCTCACAGTCTGGAACAACAGCAATGGCAAGTCTGGGTATACAAGAACCTCCCTGTCACCGTCCTTGAGGCTACCGGAGTACCTCTCGAGCGCCTAAGGTTACGCACCATATCTGCGGAGTGGCCAATGGAATGTCAAACCAGATTGAATCTTTAGGTTCTTATCAAATCTACAGTAATCGTTTGCGGTTCTGGAATCACTTCCAGTTCTTCCATACTCCCACTACTGTTTTCTGAAAAAATCTATTTTTATTTAAAACTGTAGAGAGTCAAGAACAATATCACTATTGATCTTCCAGATGGTAGAAAGTCAACCCTCGTCATAGCCTGGGTCAACCCACAAACAGCCATTACAGAAACGTGCCTTGATTTATCCAAAGTCTGGTTTTAAGCATAAGCCGGACAACTCCCCGTACCTTAACATCGTTAAGATATGAACTGTTCTATATCCAATACAGAAACAGATGCACTGATTTAATTGAACCAGATTCAAATCATGCAGCTGTCACCAGTGCATGTCAACTAAATGGAAGGAGGCCAATCAGCGTTACTCAACTTAGGAATGCTTCCAATTATGAGTAACCGGAAAGGGAAGCAAGTTCTCTTAATCATTACTATCAACTGAATACCATTCACAAGTATCTACATCTTCGATCACCTTGAAGAATCCCGATACTTGCAATACCTAGTTCTCTACTTTACTCATATACCTATAACTTCTCAAAACTTGGACCCTGTGTTTCTACGAAACACTTGTCTAAGAACTAGAGAAGTCATAAGTAAACTGAATATACTATGAGGACCAACCCCTTTGTCCTCACAGACACTGGACAACATACAATATTTTGTATAAGTCCCTTGAGTCTAATAACTCAATCCCTGTGTGTCGTAGGTTGAAAACTGTACTATGGTTATGAAGAATTACACCGCTGTTTAATGCTCCTTACCTAACCATTCACTGATATAGGTAAATGTGATAAACATAATTTCAAAAAGTTATATCTCACTCTATAAAAAGAAGACGTACAGATATATCAATTTTAAATTGGTGCATAACAACGGATATTCAAAACCAAAATATTTGCCGTCCGGCAAACAACCCAGGTGACTTCTTCAAATATCACCAATTACAACGAATCCCGATATAATGAGGATGGTCACCTAATTCCCAATAATTTACTCCCACTCATCATCTGTAAAACCATACAGATGTGAGAATCATACCTGGTAAATACATACCCTGGAGCAAGTGTCTAATTGGGAAATCAGTTTTCTTTTAACATTACACAGTGAAACTGAAACATTGAAATGTTTCGATGGGGTATCCCGGTATTCCTAGTAATGCCTCTTCCATTATCCAGATTCACAACTGTAACCGTGTATCTCTTTGCCATCTCTCCAAATCCCTTTATATGTCTTTAATCATTACCTTCTGTACACCCTTTTAGGCCAAATGGTTTTCTTCCTTCCCTACCGTTCGGCACCAGCCTATGGTTTGGAAGAAGACTATCCAATAAGCATAATGGGTGTACTGTCCTAATCCTAGGAGCACTCGCAATGTGAGAGAAGGTGAAGATAAAAGACAACCGAATAAAACCTTATTCTTATTTCTCCTGAACCAGAATCCATCCCGAACTGGAACAAGTTCCTTTCGAGTTCGTATATAAACATACGATGGAGTATCCAATAAACTGTGGATCTTCGTAGTGATACGGAGTGTCCTGGAGAAATACAAAGGTGATTTAGTATTGGCGAAGAAATATTTGGCTTGGTCGTGAATAGCAGTCGCAATTTACTTTTCCCTCTTACTAATCCCTTTCTTTGTCTCTACATAATACCTTCTGTACACCATCGTTATGCTAATTGGTTTTCTTCATTCCCCACCGATCGGCACTAGCCTAAGGTTTGGAAGTAGACTATCCAATTTGCGTAATAGGTGTACTATCTCCTAAACCAAGGAGTACTCGCAACCTGAGAGAAGGTAAAAGGAAAAGACAACTGAATAGTCCTATTCGTTTTCTCCAGAATCGGAAACCATCCTCGAATAAATTCCTTCGAGTTCGTATATAACTATACGATGGTTTTATCCAATGGAAGTGGACATTCGTAGTAATACGGGGTGTCCTGGAGAAAAGGGTAAAAGAAGGAGTGGCAATGAGGTATGCAACTCTGACAATCCAAAAGCCAGTGTTAAGAAGGTTCGGTTAACTTGGTCACTGAGTCATAGTCTAAGGTCGGGTTATGGTCGCTGCCAAAGAGAGAGAGAAAAGAAATACTCAGCGTGCACTCTAACCTAGATCAGAATGGTTATCACTTTATCTAATCAGGAAACTTCCCACTGTACCGTCAAATTCTCCTCCAAACCTGAAAGAAGAATTAGTCGGGATCACCCGAGGAGTAAACCAACTCATCAGTGGGAATCGGGATCCAACTATCATCACATGATAATGTGACAGAATCCGCTCACGTTATCACACTCCAGAAGGTATGCGCATATCTGGCAAGTTTCAGTTTCTTTTGAAACTCCCGATGTGATTTTTTGCCCCATGCTCTTATGACCTTGACTTTGGCCAACAAATCATAAGTCACATGTCAAGTTCTACCCGTCGTTCTCCAGGTTAATTTGAACCCACCCGTACAAGCCCTTGACTTTGGCCAACAAGGCTATACGACTGTCCCAAACCAACGCATCTATCTATGCAGCATATGAATACTCAATAGCTACCAATCACTGTGCCTTGACTTTGGCCAACAAACACAGCTTGAATACTTATTGACTATTCATATGAAATGACGGAGGGCTACGAATGGTTTCTGGCCAAAACCTTTAACGTAATGAACTTGATATCGTTGAAGGAACCGGATAGCTTTTAAAAATATAGTGGCGAAAACCTTTGCTAAAGAGGTCACTCCCAGTGAAGGGATCTCGGCTCTTTCCCCGTAGAATGAGGTGCAGGATATTCCAACTGAATACCACGATGCAAAGCAAAAGAAAACGACTATAGTGAAGTTATTGCCCTGATGCAAACTTTTGTCCAAGGGGTCACTCCCGGTGAAGGGATCTCGACCCTTGCCTCGTTGACTGAGGAGCAGGATATTCCAACTGAATACCACGATGCAAAACAAAAGAGAACGCCCTTGCAACAACAGCTTTTTGAAAAATTGTTCCAACAACATCAGAATAGGTTTGTTTAGCTTGCATTGATCCGAATCAACGCAGTCCCATCAATTGATCACACCAATAAAGAACGAAAATAATGATATACGTATATGCCATCCGCATTCGCCACTGGGTCCCGTCATCACCCGTTAGGTTACTTAACTAACGACAGAGCGGGGACTGGACTAGCGCGGATGCAAAACAACATCTACTAGTATATATATCAATATATAATATCGCTTAAGGCGTGATAAAATGCAACATCACAGAAATGTAATAAGCATCACAGAACAATACAGATATCCGGGATCCCCGGGTTTCATAGAGCCGCTACTGAAACCCGACGTTCCCTGGTCGTGTGGATAGCCTGTGCAATGAAATCCTAGACCCCTACGGGCACGGCAAGTTACCCTCCAAAACCTGAAGCGAGGCAGCCCCCTTCAGCGACGTGAATGGACCACCCAGCACTTCACGGAATCCGGTAACTTGGGCACCCCTCCTGGGTCAACCTGTACCCCCTACGAGTGCGGTGAATAGCCCGCCAATTCTAGAGTGAAGCCCCCTCCGTCTCAACGCCATGAGATGCGGGCTCGTTGCCTCTAGAACCCGGCTATCCGTGCACCCCTCCGCGGAGAAATCCTAGTACAGAAAGTAAAATATACATACAACGGGTACATCGACCTCACCCCGGTCGTGCCCCAAAAGAATAATATACAAACAGGCAGTGACGGCAGTCCACATGTCGGACGCTCGTCCCGCAATATCAAATGTACATATAAAAAAAACTGTACTAACATTGCATCCAGGCTATCCCCCACGACCAATCCGCAACATCACAGCACAACACAAAACATCAACGTGAATGTCACGTTCGCAAATCCGTCTAAAAGGGCTATAGCAGATAGACAGGATTTACCGATCAAGTGACATTCACGGTCGCAGATATAATGTAAATACTGTGAACTAACATTTTTAAAATTCTCGATCGATCAAATTTACCGAAGTGGGCCCCAAGCACTACTGTAGCACTTACAGAAAAACTGGGCCCAAACAGAACATTCCAAAAACCCTATTCTCAAGTCAGAAGCCTACTGTGAAAATTTGGTGCAAAGATAACACTTTCCCACCGCGGAACCGCGGCCAAACCAGGGGTTTGGCCGCGTTTCCGCGGTCGTACTGAGGAATCATCGCATCGAATTTTCCCAGAATGCTTAGAATTACCTGCACTTATTTCTGCAATGTACTGAAAAATTTTTAGAGCAAAAAAAATTTCGACAGAAACTTGTGCACTAGAAAATACGGTTTTTGGGATTTTTGTTCGATCGAGTTCTAAACATACTAGAGCAAGCTAGACTAGGTTAATGGCGTGGCTCTGATACCAATGTAACTGCACGGCAGCGCCCCGGCCGTCAATCTGACGCCGGAATACGGAAACGAAAAACTTTTCAAACTAGAAAACCGGCACCACCGCGCACTAAAATCCTGGATCGGGCCATTAACCTAACTCTAGAAAACTAGAATAAGAGTAGAGAAGCTATACCAAGCGATCTGTGTCCTTCGGTCTTTGTCTCCACTCCGATCTCCTCGCGGAATCTCCGGTCGTCGCCTCCTCATCGAAACGGGCACCACATCGCCGGGTTCTTTTACGGGCTCCCACCTCTGGACTGAGGCAACTCGGACAGGAAGTTGGTGAGCCGACGTGCCCAAGGAATGTTGTAGATGAAGTGTAGAATCGTATGTCTCAATTGGGGTTGTGAAGTTGCCTTGGTGATGGAGGAATGAGCAATGGACTTTGGAGTGAGGTTGATGAATTTGTGTAGCATGCAAAAATGAGATGATCAAATATCCCTCATCAAAAATGAACCCCCTCCGTCACCCAAATTGTGGCCGGCCCTCAATGATAGAATGGTGGAGAGAAAAAGAATAATACATGATGGGAGGTGAGAGTAGTAAAGGCAAAGGGTGACCATAACCAAATATGATAATAACAATATCATATCAATTTCTAATCCTTTCTAATCTCATTTAATGCAAGTGCGTGGATGGAAAAAGAATCTCATCATGAATCCACAAATGCAAATAACACCCCCCACAAAGATAATTTGCACAACTGCAAATAACACCCTCCATCGGAAAAGTCCAGCCGTGAAGGAAAAAAGGAAAACTGGCCGGAACGGAGTGCAAACTGGCAACTTCAGAAAACTGATCCCGTAATAAATTACAGGAAAACCCCGCGACTGTATATATATACCTGCATTTGTATTACGACTGAATACAAATGCAAAGAGACAAAATCTACACTGTACAATACTAGGATCCGGCTTAAAACAAAGCCCGCTGGTAAAATTCGTCCGATCACGATCCGTGCAATACCGCACGTATCTGATCGAACCCTGCCATATCTCCATACGGCCTCTACAGCGTTTCGCCCAAAACTTGAGAAACTGGTCTGTGGGGGACTCTAAAGACTCGTCAATACTTTGGTTGTGGATTTAACCACTATCACGTCAGAGGTATTAGCCAATACGTGACGGGCTACCAGGTATTGACCAAAAGGAACGTCGATAAGCGAACTCATCCTGACACCCTACTGAGCTTGTCAGTGACATTATCCGTACAGTCCGGTCCGTTCGTCTATGAGCATCGCATGGCGGGCCTAGGGGGTTGGTAAAAGTCAGACCCCTAAAAGCGGTACAAGTCGTGTCGGAGTATAGCCCAGAACACCCTGAGATACTACTGGAATACCTACCAGTAAATCTCCTGCCTTGGCCAAGGACTTCATGTAATGGCTCTCCTAGACATAGCGCGACCTCACCCCCAATACCGGAGAGACGAACCCCTGAAGATCCACTCACTGCCTCCATGTGGCTCGGGACTGTACCCAACTAAAACCTGTTTGCACTTCTCCTTTGAGCGTAGTTGGGTAGTAATCAAAGCACAGTGGGAACTCACACGAGACAAATGACGATCTCAGGTCGATGAACTAACCTGTACACATGTCACCAGGGAACTGCTATCTGACGTCAGGTATAAGACCAACTAGCAGGTTCCCGGCGAGTCCTGTCCGGTGTACTCATAACCCAATGAGCACCTGTATACATCTTAGGTGAACCAACTGACACCAGTGGCTTGTGAGACTGGCCACCGCCCCTCGTTGGGGTCTCGACTGTATACACTAGTCTACTCTGGAGTATCGATGCCCTGTCTCGAAACTCCTACGATTAGGGACCTTTTAAGGATGTGCTTATAGACTACCAGCTCCCACGTATATGATCGCCCTCATACTGCTGGCAGTCAAGCAAGAATCCTAGGGGCTATATCAACGTTTAATAGCGACCTGTAAGGTCACCTAAAGCAGTACACGATGATAAAGATAAACCAGATAGCATACTATCATCTTGAGTAAGACTGTCCTACCGGGATAGGTCCTCTCTCAATCATTGCAATCACGTGCCTGTGATCCAATAATTGACTCTGAGGGCACTATCTCCAACAGTTTGACCCTTCTACGGCTGGACCATTGGTACTGTGACATGTGATGGATGTTTTTAAACTCCCCTCAAGTGTTGAGAACTATTTGGGAAAACTTGGGTGTTTGATCATTCGATCGGAAAGTTTAACATTGTCTATTTATCTGGAATGTCATACAATAGTGGTATCAGAGAATATATAAGCAGCAAAGGGAATTACTGTGAAAACCAAATTGTCAAATCAAACAGTACTGCCGCGGATCCGCGGCCCTAGCAGGGTACTGCCGCGGTTCCGCGGCGGTCCGTACGGATGACGTCATCGTTTTTCACTGTTCTCCTATAGTCACTTGGTCGGGGCTATGGGGCATGGCTGTCTATTAAGTTTACCCGGCGAGTATCCGCGAACGCTACGTGATCGCAACGGACTTTTGATCGCATCAAAATTCTGTGGCAACCGATCCTTTGAGACTAAACTGCTATGTTTATAACATTCAAATTAGTTATCTCATAACTACTTGTGGATTCCATCTGTTGTAGTTTTACACTTTCTTTTCTACGACCGTAAGTGTAATATGTGATATCGCCGGTTTCTTTGCTATATGTCAGCGACAATTAGGATGCGCATATTTACTTACGTTGATGACATGTGATGTTATGTGTTGCTGGATATGTTATATTGGATCGTCACGTTTTGAATAGCCGGGGGTTTTATGTGTTAGTTATATGTATGCCCTAGAGGCCATTACTATACATAGGATGTATATTGTAGTGGATGCTGGGACATATATAGGGAGGACTTTCTTGCTCGACATGATAGTATGCTATCTGGTTGATCTTTACCTTAACGTGTATACTGATTGTCTCTCTGTTACATGTTGGTAAAGCCCTTAGGATCTGTACTTAACTACCTGGACTATGATGCGGATCATACTAGTGGGGACATGGTAGTCCATAAGTACATCCTTCAAAGGTCCCTAGTCGTGGGTGTATCGAGACGGGCATCGATATACCAGAGTAGACTAGCGTATACCTTCTCGATCCATACAGATGGGCGATGGATGATCCCATATCCATCGGTGTTTGACATCAGAGGAGATATACGGGTGCTCAGTAAAGACTGGGTACACTGGACGGACTCGCCGAGAACTCCCAGATGGTATTATACCTCACGTCAGATGGCAGTTCTCTAGTGACACTGGTACAGAGTAGTCTGTTGACCCGAGATCGTCATAGAGTCTTGTGTGGTTCCCACTGTGCTTTGATTTCCATCTTACCACGTCCAAGAGGGCGTGCAAAACGGTGGTTTTTGGGTACAGTCCCGAGTCACATGGAGGCAATGAGCGATAGGAGGGGATTCGTCTCTCCCGGTATATGGGGGTTGATGTTGCGCTGTGTTCGATTGGCTATAACAGGAAATCCCTGGCCAGGGTTGCTGAGATTTACTGGTAAGTGTTACCAGTAGTTTCTCGAACAGTTATAGACCTCATATCGACACGACTTATTGAGCTATTGGGGTCTGACGTCTACCACCCCTAGGCGAGATATGCGACATATCAGACGATCAGACCGGACTGTACGGTAGTGTTACTGGTCGGATTCACTGGAGTGTGAGCGGGCTTGCTCGTCGATCTTCAGATCGCTCAATACCCGGGTGGCCGTTACGTTTAGCAGACCGCTTGCGGCTTGTGGGTGTTTGATATGATCTTCACCTGCTGCCGGCGTATTGACGAGTCTTTAGAGTCCTACACAGAGGTTTCCTGGCTCAAGCGAAACGAAATAGGAGCGCATATGAGATATGTGCGGGACCGAGAATAATGCGTGTATGTGATACCGTATTCTATTCTCGCGATGAATGTATCGAATGGTTGTATGCGATATAACCTAGTTATCAATTCAAGCGTTGATTCGATAAGCCGATACATTGTATACTAGTCGGTTGTGTGCGACATGACCGGGTCATTGAATCAAGTGTTGATTTAATGATTTAATGCATATTTATATATTTGATATATTACTTTGCATCAACTAGTATCGGTTTACTTAAGATGGATTTTCTCACTCGGATGGGCGCATTGTATATGCGATATACTTTTGTGCACTTGATTGTATCATGTTTGATGATACATGTCATGCTAGAGTTCAAGTGTAAAGATTAAACCTTGGTTAATGAAATGGTTAGGGTTTATTATTTATTATTCATTTATCTTATTTAATTATCTTTTTATTTTTGATAAATGAATAAAAGAAAAGAGAAAAGAATGGTGGCTAATTTTGTTCTTTAGTTGAAGCTTCATGAAGCTTTGTTCAAGTCAACCATTCTTATCTCATCCTTAACCCTAACCATTCCCACTAACCATGATTCATTCTCTACACTTGACTCTAGTTAAAATTATGATAAGAATTCATTTTCTTTTCTTTTACAATTCTTATCATAACATTTTTCCTTCTTCTTCTTCCTTGCTTCAAGTGAAGAAGCTTGAGGTCATCAATGGTGGATTGATGTTTTGAGTGAGAAATCCAATTCTAAAGTTAACCCAACTCCTATTTCTTCATCCTCTACCTCTTGCCAAGTAGTAGAGTGTGTTTACTTCACAAGTTTCATGACTTGGTGAAGTTGTGAGCTTGATCTAGCGATGCCTCGACGTAGATCATCTTCGGCATGGACATCGACGACCTAGCTTGCCCATTCTCCGACGAAGCCGATCCTAGAGCCCGGATTTGATTTGGACAGCGGAGACGACCTCGTTGCGGAGCCGTGGAGGTGGAGGACCGGATCTACAAAGGTTGTATTTCCGTATTCCCAATAGTTAAGTGTTAACTAGTTCTTTTTCGCCTAGACATCTAGTTATCGATCCGTAGTTTAGGGTTTGTAGGCACCATATTTTTGAAATTGCCATGGTTGATGGCTTGGGAGACCTCACTAGAGTGCCTAGGAACCCTACAGTGGTATCAGAGCCTAGCTAGAGCCTTAGGCGAAGTCTAGACGCGATTTGAAGTCCGATCGAACCGAAACCTCACCCGGGAAATTGCTCTCTGTACTTTTTTCAAAAACAGTGATTTTTCCAAATTAAAAATATGCAGAGAACTGAGTAGAAAAATATAAGAATTACGGTGGAAAATTGGGGTCATGAACTGTTCATCATAGCGCGGAAGAGCGGCAGATACCTGCATTCTGCGGCGGATCAGCCGCACATTGATGACGTCAGCCCCAAATTTTTACACTGTAATTCATTGTTTCTGGTTCTGAGTTCTCTGGATGTTTTGAAATTTTATTCAAGAGTTGAATTTTCTGCAGTTGTTTTGGGGATTCGGTGTTTCGATCGGGGTATCAAATTTTGTCTATGTGGCTTTCCGGATAAATTTTAGAATACGTTAAAAAGTTCGACCGGATATAAATACCCAACTTTTCCCTTGTCGGGAAATTTCCAAGTGTTGGATTTTTCCGTAGTTTAACGACGTTCTAAGTAGTGCAAGTAACGCGATGGTCCCTCTAGAAGACACAAACCTTAACTCGATTATGTGACCGTCTTGAACTGCCCTTTGAACCTTCGGGTTTGGGGCAGTACGGCGTGCCACATGTGAGGCGTTGGCTTGACCCTTCTACGGCTGGACCGTTGGTACTGAGGCACGAACGGAATGTTGTTATACTTGTTTCATGTGTTGATCAGTTTCGGGAAAACTTGGGTGTTCGATTGTTCGATCGGAAAGTTTAACATTTTCTGTTTATCCGGAATGGGATACAATAATTGGAATTCACAAATAGTTATGTGATAACTGAATGAATGTTATAAACATAGCAGTTTAGTCTCACTTGATCGGTTGCCACGGAATTTTGATGTGATCAAAAGTCCGTCGCAATCACGTAGCGTACGCGGATACTCGCCGGGTAAACTTAATAGACAGCCTCACTCCATAGCCCCGACCAAGTGACTGTAGGAGAACCCCGTCGCCGAAAGCATCCCTCCGGGTGCTCGCGGTAGCGGTGTTCCGCCTTGGTGCACTTCGTCGACGGTATAGGGGTTGCAGCCGCCTACTGAAGTTTGCGACGAGCATTCGATCAGACTGTCGGGAATCTTGTTGAATTGACCGACTAGATATTGAAAAGAGTTTTCGATTTTGAGACTAGAATGCGGGGTTTATAATTGTTAGGCATGCGATGTCTAAAGAATTCATTTGGTCAGGCATGCGATGTCTGAGGTGGTTGCGGATTCCAACTGTTGTAGTTTTACACTTTCTTTTCTGTGACCGTAAGTGTAATATGTGATATCGCCGGTTTCGTTGCTATATGTCAACGACAATTGGGATGGACATATTTACTTACGTTGATGACATGTGATGTTATGTGTTGCTGGATATGTTATATTGGATCGTCGTGTTTGAATAGCCGGGGGTTTTTATGTGAGATGAGTGTTTTTCATTTTCATTCATGTAAAAACTTGTATGTAATATTCTTTTATTGGGGCGCTTCCAGGTTGCGGGAGTTGTCACCTGTTGTATATTATTTACTTTTCCGCACTAGGATAGACCTAAGGAGGAGGGCACAAGTAACCGGGTTCTGGAGTCCAGTGGGAGACCAACTCGAGGAGTCGAGTCCGGGTCTCCTAACTCTAGAATTGGCAGGGTTACTTGCCGCTCTCGTAGGGGTCTAGGGGTGTGGGTTTGGCTATTCATCACGACCGTGGAATCCGTGTTTTATACTGGCTCGTATTGAAAACACGGACGTCCTAGTATATCCAATATTTCATATGATTCTTCTGCTGCGATATCTGTGATGTGATCATGTGATGTTCTGTGATAGATACAGTATATAGTATATATGATATATTATATAGGCGTTACTTATGTTTTACACCCGCGCTAGCCCTGCCCCGCTCTGCCGTTAGTTACCTAACCTAACGGTGCACGAGGGGACATCGAGGCGAATGCGGATGGCATAAGTGTACGTCGTATTTATCTGTGATGATTAGGTACTTAAATGATGGGACTTCATTAATGTGATTAATGAAAATAAAAGAAACCTAAGATGTTGTAGAATCGAATTTCAAAATAAAACAGGTAGCTACAGTTCTTGCTTTGCACAGCGGTATATGTGATATATCCTGCACCTTATTCGATGAGGAAAGGACCGAGATCCCTTCACCGGGAGTGACTCCTTTAGCAATAACTGGCAGATGCTACACACTCGGTTTGTCTTTTGATTGCTTTTAAGTATTTTTGCTTTGCACAGTGATATATATGATATATCCCGCACCTCATTCGACGAGGAAAGGACCGACGATCCCTTCACCGGGAGTGACTCCTTTAGCAAAACTAGAAAAGCCTCAAAAACACTCCATTTCAAAATTCATTCGATCCTACAACGATATCAAGTTCATCACGCAATAGGTTTTCAGAAAAACCTGTCGTAGCCCTCCGTCATTTCAGATAAGTTGTATATAGTATTCGTGCTGCATTTGTTGGCTTTCGTCAAGGTGCAGTGTGCGGTAGCTATATGCTGCTTATCTGCCAGCATACGATGCGATTGGATTAGGGTAGTCGTGCGGCTTTGTTAGCTTTCGTCAAGGGTCGTGTGGGTGGGTTTAATTCGATCAAGAAATGTACGGGTTGAACTTGACTAGCGGGCTATGGTTTGTTGGCTTTCGTCAAGGTCATAGCACGTTAGGGGCAAAACATTATCGGGAATTTCAAGTGTTGAAATTTGCAATGAGATTGCATACCTTCTATGAGATAGTTGGATCCCGATACCCGCTGCGAGTAAGAGTTACTCCTGGGAGAGTTTTATACATTACAATTAGCCGATCAAGTAGGTGTCTAGAAAGGTGTTAACGGGGTTACGCCTCTGGGAAAACGAGGTTTACATTAATTAGGTTCGTGCGAAAGCACGGGGGACCTCCCTCAAAGTACCGACACTGGCCTGGCTGAAAGATTGGCGAACTTGTAGTGTGTAATTAATCCCGGCTAGTCTTTCCTTTTAGGGTTTGAAGGAAGATTTGATAAAAAGCAGTGGGAGCCATCCTGATTAGATAAAATAATAACCAATCTATTCTTGACAGAGCGCACGCTGAGTGTTTTCTTCTCTCTCTCTCCAGGTAGCGACCATATCACGCCTTAATCAAGATAATAATACGGATTATTGACCGAACCCGCTTGTTATACTGAGCTGGGGAACGTTGGTCCCGCTCCAACTTATAAATGTTATAAGACAGAGCAGGAAATTGGGGATTACCAGAATTCCCGTGCCGCCCAAACGAAGAGAGTGCATGCTGATGCATCATCTTCGGGTGTGTTCATTACAAAGAACTGTTTCTCAGTATCCTTTACGTCCTGGGTATGTGATACCAGATCAGGATCCCAGATATGTAATCTGTTACATAGGGCTACAGACAGGTAGAGAACTGAGAACGGGTGATAAGTTTCATGAGGCAGAAAACGGGGCAAGTGTTGTAGCCAAGTCTGTCGGTCACTGTCACCCTGTATTAACAATACATTGATTCTGAACGAATGTTATTAGATACCGAACCTGATATACAAAATCATATCAGTCTCTTTATCTGTAAAGAAAGGATATAATTTTGTATTGTTGGATAATGTTTTGAACATTTCCTATATCAAAAGTGGATCGGATCAGGCACGTTATCTAAAAGCATTAATGTTCTAACTCAAACTACAGTTCTTAGTATACGGAACACACACAAGAGGAAGAGTTCAGAAATGAACGAATCCTTCTTGAGGTATTATAGACTAGGTCAGATCAATGCGACCCGACTGGCTAGAGTTACATTTAGATGCATATTTAAATTAGTTTGAATTTGCATCTTGTGAAACTCGCCAGTCATGTCACAAAGATAAGATGACCACAGCTCTGTTTATTGGAAACAGAGAAAGAGTTACTGAACTCTTGGGATGATACATGTTGATGTATGTAAGGTCCCCTGTCTACACATGCCAGGAATGGTTCTTTATACTTCATTACGTTCTCTGATGATCTTTCGAGTTTCAGACCTATGTTCCTGTTGAAACACAAGTCCGAACCTTTTGAGATATTCACAGAATATAAGTTAGAAGTAGAGAACCAAAATAAGGGTATAAGTATTATGTCCTTTGATGTGATCAAGGAGGAGAATACTTGAGCACGGAATTCCTGGACCATTCTAAAGGGGAATGAGATTCTCTCTCAGCATTACTCCTCCGTATACACCATAGCACGATGGTATATCGGGGCGGAGCAGATACACCCTATTTGATATGGTGTGCTCTATGATGAGTACTGCTGAGTTACCTATTTCCTTTTGGGAGTTATGCACTTGAGAAGCTGCATACCTATCGAATAGGGTTCCAATCAAATCAGTTGCCTACCACTTCATATGTGATATGGAATGGGAAGAGCCCATGTCTTAAGTTAGTTAAGATTTGAGGTTGTCCGGCCTATGTCTAAAAGTATGATCCGGACAAGCTCGAGGCAAGGACTGTAATGTAGAACTGGAAAGGTTCCAGCTATACAAACTGCAGCTGATGATTTGAAAGAACCAAAGGATTCGATAGTTACC
The DNA here is from genome assembly GCA_030015575.1 of Agapanthus africanus. Taxonomy (NCBI): domain Eukaryota; kingdom Viridiplantae; phylum Streptophyta; class Magnoliopsida; order Asparagales; family Amaryllidaceae; genus Agapanthus; species Agapanthus africanus. The sequence goes on along the minus strand of CM057344.1, from coordinate 238,869,945 downwards.
AACGAACCTCAGCCTCTCCGCCGATCTTGTAGGGTTCCTCACCCACCTGAGAGATACTTCGTTTTCTCTATGACAGTGGGAGCGAGGATTGCATCATGAGATGATGACCCAACTAGTTTCGAGCTGGCCATCAGGAGTAAGACTCTGTAAGAATGGCTGGATGCTTAGCGATCTGAGATGGAATCCTTATACACAAACAAAGTATGGACTTTGGTTGCAATATCTGAAGGGTTAAATCCCCATCAGGAGCAAGTATATCTTGAGAAGATTACTTGGTGTAAATGGAAAAGTTGAGACTTTCAAAGCTAGACTTGTTAAAGCTTTTCGTCATCGACCAGGCGTGGATAATGATGAAACCTTTTCAAGTAGCTATGCTTAAGTCCATCCAGATCCTACTTACCACGGCTGCATACCATGACTACGATCTCTGGTGGTTGGGTGTCTTGACTGCTTTTCTAAATGATGATTTAGAAGAGTGCGTCTATAAGTACACAGCCAGAGGGCCTCGTAGACAGTGGGAGCAGTGGAAACGTGTGCAAGATGTTTTATAGGATAAAGCAGGCATCGCGGAGTTGGAACATCTATTTTGATGGATTAGTCAAAGAAGTTGACATCATCAAAATGGTAGATGAACCTTGTATAAACAAAAAGGTAGTAGGGAGTATGATGATAATCCTCGTAGAGTACGTGGATGACATACTCTTGATGGGGAAGGAGTTTCCTATGCTACGCTCGATCAATCTCCGGTTATCACAAGGATTCTCCACATAGGATCAAAATGATACCTCCTAAATCCTGAGTTTTAGATCTATGAGATAGACTTAATTGGATGTTAGGATTCTCACTAGTTGTAGTGAGATGGTATCAGCCGATCCTGGGGAGAATCACTGGAAGGGTTCCAGGGTGATAAAGACGACTGAATGTCAGTCGCAGGCATTGTCTTTACCCTCAGTAAAGGGACGGTATGTTGGAAGAGTTCCAAGATAGATACCGTGACATACTAGACGAAAAAGGCAGGATACATCGCTACTTAAGATGCTACCAAAGAGGCTGTTTGGATGTATAATGGTTCATGAGATGAACTATGTTCCTCCCATTGTGTGACAATGGAGTTGTGGCTTATGCCAAGGAACGCCGGTCCCATCAGTGATCCAGACATATTCTAAGGCAGTATCACTTGATCATGGAGATGGTTGATCTCCAGAGAGATCGAGGTTAGGAGAGTAGACTCAGAGGACAACACAGCGGATCCACTCACAAAGGCCTGTTCCCAGAGAGAGACACTTTTATGGGATGGTTGAGTATGAGATACCTCAAACCACTGCTACAGATGGCCCTAGTGCAAGTGGGAGATTGTTAGTTATATGTATGCCCTAGAGGCCATTACTATACATAAGATGTATATTGTAGTGGATGCTGGGACATATATAGGGAGGACTTTCTTGCTCGACATGATAGTATGCTATCTGGTTGATCTTTACCTTAACGTGTATACTGATTGTCTCTCTGTTACATGTTGGTAAAGCCCTTAGGATCTGTACTTGACTACCTGGACTATGATGCGGATCATACTAGTGGGGACATTGTAGTCCATAAGTACATCCTTCAAAGTCCCTAGTCGTGGGTGTATCGAGACGGGGCATCGATATACCAGAGTAGACTAGCGTATACCTTCTCGATCCATACAGATGGGCGATGGATGATCCCATATCCATCGGTGTTTGACATCAGAGGAGATATACGGGTGCTCAGTAGAGACTGGGTACACTGGACGGACTCGCCGAGAACTCCCAGATGGTATTATACCTCACGTCAGATGGCAGTTCTCTGGTGACACTGGTACAGAGTAGTCTGTTGACCCGAGATCGTCATAGAGTCTTGTGTGGTTCCCACTGTGCTTTGATTTCCATCTTACCACGTCCAAGAGGGCGTGCAAAACGGTGGTTTTTGGGTACAGTCCCGAGTCACATGGAGGCAATGAGCGATAGGAGGGGATTCGTCTCTCCCGGTATATGGGGGTTGATGTTGCGCTGTGTTCGATTGGCTATAACAGGAAATCCCTGGCCAGGGTTGCTGAGATTTACTGGTAAGTGTTACCAGTAGTTTCTCGAACAGTTATAGACCTCATATCGACACGACTTATTGAGCTATTGGGGTCTGACGTCTACCACCCCTAGGCGAGATATGCGACATATCAGACGATCAGACCGGACTGTACGGTAGTGTTACTGGTCGGATTCACTGGAGTGTGAGCGGGCTTGCTCGTCGATCTTCAGATCGCTCAATACCCGGGTGGCCGTTACGTTTAGCAGACCGCTTGCGGCTTGTGGGTGTTTGATATGATCTTCACCTGCTGCCGGCGTATTGACGAGTCTTTAGAGTCCTACACAGAGGTTTCCTGGCTCAAGCGAAACGAAATAGGAGCGCATATGAGATATGTGCGGGACCGAGAACAATGCGTGTATGTGATACCGTATTCTATTCTCGCGATGAATGTATCGAATGGTTGTATGCGATATAACCTAGTTATCAATTCAAGCGTTGATTCGATAAGCCGATACATTGTATACTAGTCGGTTGTGTGCGACATGACCGGGTCATTGAATCAAGTGTTGATTTAATGATTTAATGCATATTTATATATTTGATATATTACTTTGCATCAACTACTATCGGTTTACTTAAGATGGATTTTCTCACTCGGATGGGCGCATTGTATATGCGATATACTTTTGTGCACTTGATTGTATCATGTTTGATGATACATGTCATGCTAGGGTTCAAGTGTAAAGATTAAACCTTGGTTAATGAAATGGTTAGGGTTTATTATTTATTATTCATTTATCTTATTTAATTATCTTTTTATTTTTGATAAATGAATAAAAGAAAAGAGAAAAGAATGGTGGCTAATTTTGTTCTTTAGTTGAAGCTTCATGAAGCTTTGTTCAAGTCAACCATTCTTATCTCATCCTTAACCCTAACCATTCCCACTAACCATGATTCATTCTCTACACTTGACTCTAGTTAAAATTATGATAAGAATTCATTTTCTTTTCTTTTACAATTCTTATCATAACATTTTTCCTTCTTCTTCCTTGCTTCAAGTGAAGAAGCTTGAGGTCATCAATGGTGGATTGATGTTTTGAGTGAGAAATCCAATTCTAAAGTTAACCCAACTCCTATTTCTTCATCCTCTACCTCTTGCCAAGTAGTAGAGTGTGTTTACTTCACAAGTTTCATGACTTGGTGAAGTTGTGAGCTTGATCTAGCGATGCCTCGACGTAGATCATCTTCGGCATGGACATCGACGACCTAGCTTGCCCATTCTCCGACGAAGCCGATCCTAGAGCCCGGATTTGATTTGGACAGCGGAGACGACCTTGTTGCGGAGCCGTGGAGGTGGAGGACCGGATCTACAAAGGTTGTATTTCCGTATTCCCAATAGTTAAGTGTTAACTAGTTCTTTTTCGCCTAGACATCTAGTTATCGATCCGTAGTTTAGGGTTTGTAGGCACCATATTTTTGAAATTGCCATGGTTGATGGCTTGGGAGACCTCACTAGAGTGCCTTGGAACCCTACATTATGTAAGATGAGGGTTTTTATTTTCATTCATGTAATATTAAATGTATGTAATATTCTTTTATTGGGGCACTTCCGGGATGAGGTTGATGTCACCATTTGTATATTATTTACTTTTTCCGCATTAGGTAGACCCAAGGAGGAGAGCACAAGTAACCGGGTTTTAAGGTCCAGTGGGAGACCAACTCGAGGAGTCGAGTCCGGGTCTCCTAACTCTAGAATTGGTAGGGTTGCTTGCCGCTCTCGTAGGGGTCTAGGGGTGTGGGTTTGGCTATTCATCGCGACCGTAGAATCCGTGTTTTATAGAGGCTTAAGATAAAACACGGACGTCCTAGTATATCCAATGTTTCATATGTTTCTTCTGCTGCGATATCTGTGATGTGATCATTTGATATGTTGTGATAAATACTGTATATAGTATATATGATATATTATATAGATGTTACTTATGTTTTACACCCGCGCTAGCCCTGCCCCACTCTGCCGTTAGTTACCTAACCTAACGGTGCACGAGGGGACATCGAGGCGAATGCGGATGGCATAAGTGTACGTCGTATTTATCTGTGATGTTTAGGTGACTTAAATGATAGGACTTCATTAATATGATTAATGAAAGAAAAGAAACCTAAAAGATGTTGTGGAATCGAATTTTCAAAAACAGGTAGCTACAGTCTTGCTTTGCATCGCGGTGTTCCTTGTAGAACATTCTGCACCTTATTCGATAAGGAAAAGGCCGAGATCCCTTCACTGGGAGTGACCCCTTTAGCAATGACTGGCAGATGCTACACCCCTCGGTTTTGTCTTTTGATTGCTTTTCTAGTTCTTGCTTTGCACAGTGATATATATGATATATCCTGCACCTCATTCGACGAGGAAAGAGCCGAGATCCCTTCACCGGGAGTGACCTCTTTAGCAAAACTAGTAAAAGCCTAAAAAACACTCCATTTTAAAATCATTTGATTCTACAACGATATCAAGTTCATTATGCAATAGGTTTTCAGAAAAACCTATCGTAGCCCTCCGTCATTTCAGATAAGTAGTAGTTAGTATTCGTGCTGCGTTTGTTGGCCTTTGTCAAGGCGTAGTGTGCGGTACCTGACTAGTGCTTATCTGCTTATGCATATGATGCAGATTGGGTTAGGGTAGTCGTACGACCTTGTTGGCCTTTGTCAAGGTTCGTGCTGGTAGGTTTAATTCAATCAAGAAATGACGGGTTGAACTTGACTAGCATCCTATGGTTTGTTGGCCTTTGTCAAGGTCATAGGAGGTTAGAGGCAAAATTATCGGGAATTTCAAGTGTTGAAATTTGCAATGAGATTGCATACCTTCTATGAGATAGTTGGATCCCGATACCCACTACGAGTAATTGTTACTCCTGGGAGAGTTTTACACATTACAATTAGACGATCAAGTAGGTGTCTAGAAAGGTGTCAACGGGGTTACGCCTATAGGAAAACGAGATTTACTTTAATTATGTCCGTGCGAAAGCACGGGGAACCTCCCTCAAAGTACCGACACTGACCTGGCTGAAAGATTGGCGAAGTTGTAGGGTGTAATTAATCCCAGCTAGTCTTTTCTTTTAGGGTTTGAAGGAAGATTTGATAAAAACAGTAGGAGCTATCCTGATTAGATAAAATAATAACCAATCTGATCTTGCAAGAGCATACGCTAAAGTGTTTTCTTCTCTCTCTCTCCAGGTAGCGACCATATCATGCCATAATCAAGATAATAATACGGATGTATTGACCGAACCCGCTTGTTATACTGAGCTGAGGAACGTTGGTCCCGCTCCAACTTATAATTGTTATAAGACAGAGCAGGAAATTGGGGATTACTAGAATTCCCGTGCCGCCCAAACGAAGAAAGTGCATGCTGATGCATTATCTTCGGGTGTGTTCATTACAGAGAACTGTTTCTCAGTATCCTTTACGTCCTGGGTATGAGATACCGGATCAGAATCCCGCATATGTAATCTGTTACATGGTCTACAGATAGGTAGAGAACTGAGAACGGGTGATAAGTTTCATGAGATAGAAAACGGTGCAAGTGTTGCAGCCAAGTCTGTTGGACACTATCACCCTGTATTACCAGAATACATTGATTCTGAACGAATGTTATTAGATACCGAACCTGATATACAACATCATATCAGTCTCTTTATTAGTAAAGAAAGGATATAATTTTGTATTGTTGGATAATTTTTTGCACATTTTCTATATCAAGAGTTGATCGGTTCAGGCACGTTATCTAAAAGCATAGACGTTCTAAATCAAACTATAGTTCTTAGTATACAGAACATACACAAGAGGAAGAGTTCAGAAATGAACGAATCCTTCTTGAGGTATTGTAGACTAGGTCATATCAATGCGACCCGACTAGCTAAAGTTACATATAGATGGATATTTAAATTCGTTTGAATTTACATCTTGTGAAACTTGCCGGTCATGTCACAGAGATAAGATGACCATAGCTCTGTTTATTGGAAGCAGAGAAAGAGTTAGTGAACTCTTGGGATTGATACATACTGATGTATGAAGGTCCCATGTCTATACATACCAAGACCGGTTCTTAGTACTTCATTACATTCTCTGATAATCTCTCAAGATTCAGGCATATGTTCCTGTAGAAACACAAGTCCGAAGCTTTTGAGATATTCACAGAATATAAGTTAGAAAGTAGAGAACCAAAACGGGTATAAGTATTATGTCCTTTGATGTGATCAAGGAGGAGAATACTTGAGCACGGAATTCCTGGATTATTCTAAAGGAGAATGAGATTCTTTCTCAGCATTACTCCTCCGTATACACCACAGCACGTCGGTGTATCGGGGTGGAGCAATCACACCCTATGTGATAAGGTGTGCTCTATGATGAGTACTACTGAGTTACCTATTTCCTTTTGGGAGTTATGCACTGGAGAAGTTGCATACCTATTGAATAGGGTTCCGATCAAATCAGTTACCTACCACTTCATATGAGATATGGGAAGGGAAGAGCCCATATCTTAAGTTTGTTAAGATTTGGGGTTGTCCGGCCTATGTCTAAAAGCGAAATCCGGACAAGCTCGAGGCAAAGTCAATTCTGTAGAAGTTTGTTGGATATCCCAAGCATACGCAAGGGAATATCTTCTACCTTATCGGGGAAGAAAAGATGTTTTGTTTCTCAGCATGCCACCTTTATGAAAGGGAATTTCTTGTGAAGAAATTAGTGGACATGAGGTAGAACTGGAAGGAGTTCCAGCTATACAAACTACAGCTGATGATTTGGTAGAACCAAAGAATTCAATAGTTTCCAACGAACTTCAGCCTCTCCGCCGACTAGCACGGTTCCTCACCCACCTGAGAGATACTTTGGTTTCTCTATGACAGTGGGAGCGAGGATTGCATCATGAGATGATGACCCAACTAGTTTCGAGCTGGCCATCAGGAGTGGGACTCTGTAAGAATGGCTGTATGCTTAACGATCTGAGATGGAATCCTTATACACCAACAAAGTATGAACTTTGGTTGTTTTTTCTGAAGGGTTGAATCTGTTAGTGTATATGCCCTAGAGGCCATTACTGTATCATACTAGTATGTATATTACTTGATGGAAGCTTGGGATATTCATAGTTGTATAGACAATCTTGCTCAATATAGTAGTATGCTACTTGGTTTGTCTCTGCTTTAATGTGTACATGTGTGTTTCTTTATTGTATCACCTATACGCATTAGTAGAGCCCTTAGGATCTTTGCTTGATTACCGGCGTTGTGATGGTGATCACACTCGTGGGGGCTGGGTAATCCACAAGCACATTCTTATACACGTCCCTAGTCGTGGGATTATCGAGACAGGGCATCGATACTCCGGAGTAGACTAGCGTATGCGCTTCTCATTCCAGCACGGGAGACGGTCTGTCCCACAGCCGTCAGTATGTCGTACTTGAGATAGTATGCGGGTGCTCGTTAGGTTACGAGTACACTGGACAGGACTCGTCGGGAATTGATGGTTGGTATTATACCTATCGTCAGTTATCAGTTCCCAGGTGACATGAGTACAGCTTAGTCCGCTGACTTGACACTGTCATTTCGCCTCGAGTGTGTTCCTACTGTTGTTTGATTACTACCCTACCACGGCTCTACTGAGTCGTGCAAACAGGTAGTAGTTGGGTGCAGTCCCGAAGCACTTGGAGGCAGTGACGGTTAGACAGGATTCGTCTCTCCCGGTATTGGTGGTTGACATCGCGCTGTGTCTAGGAGACCCATTACACGAATAGTCCCTGGCCAGGGCAAGCGAGATATACTGGTAGGTTTCCAGTGTTATCTCAGGGTGTAATGGGCTTCACTCCGACACGACTTGTACCGCTATTAGGGGACTGACGTTTACCACCCTCTAGGCCCGCCATGCGATGTATCAGACGAACAGACCGGACTGTACAGAGATTGTCACATACAGGCTCAGTAGGAGTTCGGATGGGTTCACCTCATCGGCCTTCTTATCGATATCTACCTAGGGACCGTTACGTACAGCTAGTGCCGCTTGCGGCCTGTGGTTAAACACACTGCCAGCGTAGTGTCGAGACTTTAGAGTCCCACACAGAGAGTTTCCCTGCACTGAGCGAAACGTGTAGAAGCCGTATGGTTTTACGGCAGGGCTGCGATCACTTACGTACACTTGTGTGCGTGTGGTGTTCGGGCAGGCAGTACTAGTGGGTTTTGGTTTAAGCCGGATCCTTGTATTGCACGGATGGATTTGTTTTGTCTTCTGTGCATCCGCATTCTACGGAATACGGATCCAGGTGTGTATGCACAGTTTTCCGGAGCGATGAAAGAGGAGGTGCCTCATTAGGGTTTTGGCAGTTGGTTCGGCCAAAACCGTTATGTGGCTGGCTCATTAGGGTTTTAACAGTTGATTCGGTCAAAACCATTTTGAGGCGGACTCATTAGGGTTTTTTGATTGTTCGTTTGGTCAAAACCATTATGAGCCACGGACATCATTTACTAATCCTTTTAGTGATAATTTTATGATGGCTAATTGCATTGACCATTTGACCCCGTTGACCTCTCTTGACTTTGTTGACCGGTTGACCGTGTTGACCATTGACTTTCAAGAGGGATCTACACTCTTCTTTTCTTTTTCTTTTTCCTTTTGGATTATGATAATGGTCATTTCAATGTAGCCATCAAACTTTATCTTGATGGGATTAGTAATGATGTTGTTTTTACATTATTGAAACCATGGTTACTTTTCTTTGGATCATAATTTCTTTCTCATTCTCTCTCTTGTTTTTTTCAAGTGAGAAGAAAAAAGAAATGAACCATGGTTGCTAGCTCCTTCTCCTTCTTCCTCCTCTTGATTCATCTTTTGATCTCATGTGTTGAGAGATAAAGATCCCACAAAGAAAAAAACATCCTTTTATCACTTCTACACAACCTAGGGCTTCTAGATTAGCAATCTCTTTGCCCTAGTTACCTCGGCTCGAGGTGGAGCTCGGTGTATATCTCTCGGGTGGATCGTCATCGACTCAAGGAGGCCACGGAGGTGACCAAAGTTCGGATCAACCCTCGGAGCAAGCAAGGAGAAGAACAACAAGAAGAGAAGGAGATCAAGTTGAGGTATAACCCCTAACCGAGTAGATAAATCTCTAGTTAGGATGCTAGTATGTTGTTTAGTAAAGATCCGGCTTTTACAGTCCATGTTACCAAGTCCAGAAAAATTTTTGTTTTACCGTTTCCGCAACCCCGAAAGTACCGGGATAGGTAACGTAGACCTAACAGTGGTATCAGAGCCTAACAAAACACACCCTAGCATGTTAGCAAAGTGTTTAGAATTTCGACCGGACGAAAAACCGCAAAACACCCCGGATATTTCAAGTTTCTGCCGATTTTTTTTTCTGTTCAAAAATTAATAAATCATGCACTAAAAATCGGCTCAGGCTTTTGTTAGAAAACTGGAGAAATTTGACCCCCCAACTCGACTAAAGCGCCGCGGTTCCGCGGCCGTTTTAACTTAGTTGGGGGATCTGCTTCCTGCAGTTTTCTTTGATGGGTATTTTGGGATTTTTACAATATGACTTTTCTGCCCAGATTTTCCAGAAAGCAAAATTTGTTTTTGGGGCTTAAAAATCCGTATTTTTGCTCGATGTTCTGTAGACTTTGGCTATTGGTTATATCCTGTGATGTTATATGTGTATTGAACGTCTACTAATCGCTATACGTCGATTAGTGGGGGATATACATATCTGTGATCTGTGTTGTTGATGGTATGTGTATATGAATTCGTTGGATTGTCGCGGATGAATAGCCGGGGTGGATGTGAGATGAGAGTTTCTTTTTCTTTCATTCATGTAATAATTTTGTAAATTGATGTATTATTATTTGTATGGCCGCACAACCGGGCCGGGGTTGTAGCCGTCATTGTATAATTCTTTTTACTGTTTTTGCTCCTAGGATAGACCCATGGAGGGAGTGCACAAACTACCGGGTATCTCGAAGTGCTGAGTGGCCTACTCACGGCGTTGAGGGAGGTTGCTTCGCTTCGAGTACTTGGCGGGTAGTTTGCCGCACCCGTAGGGGTCTTAGGTGTGGTATTGGCTATTCATCGCGACTGTGTAATCCGCTTTTCGTTGCAGGCTCGAACGAATCGCGGGTTCCTAGTATATCCAAAGTGTTCATCTGTGATCTGGATTGGCTATCATTGCTATATATCTATATAAAATAACTATTTAGGCGTTGCTTATGTTTTACAGCCGCGCTAGCCCAGCCCCCGCTCTGTCGTTAGTTAAGTAACCTAACGGATGATGACGGGCCCCGTGGCGAATGCGAATGGCATAAGCGTACGTCATATTTTGGTTGTTTTCTGCAATGGTAGGATTTAAATGATGGGACGCATTAAAAGAAGTAATGCAAGAAAATAAACCTGAAAGACGTTGTTGGAACAATTTTTCAAAAAGCTGTTATTACAAGGACGTTCACTTTTGTTTTGCATCGAGGTATTCGGTTATGAATGCCCAGCACCTCAGTCGACGAGGCAAGGGCCGAGATCCCTTCATCGGGAGTGACCCCTTGGAAAAAAAGTTTGCGTCAGGGTAATAACTTCACTATAGTCGATTATTCTTGCTTTGCATCGAGGTATTCAGTTTGAAATATCCTGCACCTCATTCAACGAGGAAAGAGCCGAGATCCCTTCACAGGGAGTGACCTCTTTATCAAAAGTTTTCGCCACTATATTTTTTTTCAAAAGATTACCAGGTTCCTTCAACGATATCAAGTTCATTACGTTAACGGGTTTATCGCCAAAAACCCAGCCGTAGCCCTCCGTCATTTCTTACAAGTAACACTTAGTATTCATGCTGCGTTTGTTGACTCCGTCAAGGCGTAGTGTACGGTAGCTGAGTGCTGCTTGTTTGTATCGGTATATGGGATTGGTTAGGACAGTCGTATAACCTTGTTGACTCCGTCAAGGGTTATGCGGGTGGGTTTAATGCAATCCAGATAATGACGGGTTGAACTTGACTAGGACTCTTTGATTTGTTGACTCCGTCAAGGTCACTTGGGTCCTAGGGGCAAAAACCACATCGGGAGTTTCAAAAGTACTGAAACTTGCTAGTGTTGCATACCATTTGGAGTGTGATGATTCTGGTAGGATTCCTTCAGTTTTGTCACGCGATGATATTTGGATCCCGATCCTACTATGAGTATATGCTACTCCTCGGGAACTTTCTCGCTTAACGATCAATGCTATAAACCAAGTAGGTGTCTAGAAAGGTGTTAGCGGGGCTACGCCCACAGGGAAAAGAGGTTACTTAATTAAGGAATTTCGCGAAAGCGTTGGAAAACCTCCCTAGAAGTACCGACACTGGCCTGGCCGAACGGTTAAGCAAGTATTGTACGGTGAGATAGATCCCGACTAATTCTTCCTTTATGGTTTGAGGAGGGATTCGAGAGACAGTAGGAGCCATCCTGTTTAGATAAATTAAAAACCAATCTAAACTTGCAAGAGCGCACGCCGAGTGTTTCTTTTCTCTCTCTCCAGGTAGCAGCCATTTCACGCCCTAATCAAGATAATAAAATGTATCGCTTGACCGATCCGAATTCTTATTCGGGGCTGGGGAACGTTGGTTCAACTCTAACTTATGATAACAGTCATAAGTATGAGCAAGGGAAAGGGGATTGTATGGATTTTCAGGATACCCAGTTGAAGAAGAAGCATGGTTTTGCATCTACTTCAGGTGTTCTTGTAATTGAGAACTGTTTTACGGTCAGCCCTACCTCCTGGGTACTTGATACCGGATCAGGATCTCATAGCTGTAATTTATTGCAGGGACTGAGAAAAAGTAGGAAAGTTGCATCGGGTGATATGTCGCTCAGAGTAGCGAACGGAGCACAAGTTAATGCGGCAGCCGTCGGTGAATATCACCTAGTATTGCGAAATGGCAAGACTTTGATTTTGAACGATTGCTACTATGTACCCTCCATGGTTTGCAACATCATATCAGTTTCTTTACTCGATAAAGATGGATATAACTTTGTTCTTGACAAGAATATCATGAACATTTACCTTCATAAGGTACTGGTTGCAGAGGGTACACTGTCTAATGGTATCTACGTTCTAAATCAGAATACAGTTCTCAATGTACAAAACACACGCAAGAGGAAGAATTCAGATACGAATGAATCCTACTTGTGGCATTCTAGACTTGGTCATATCGGAGAGAAAAGACTGAGTAAGTTGCATAAAGATGGACTCTTGAATGCGTTCGAGTTTTCATCTTATGAAACTTGTCAGTCTTGTCTCAAAGGGAAGATGAACAAATCTCCGTTCACCGGACATGAAGAAAGAGCAGCAGAGCTCTTGGGACTCGTACATAGTGATGTATGTGGTCCGATGTCTATACATGCAAGGGGTGGGTTCTCCTACTTCATCACATTCACTGACGATCTCTCTAGGTTCGGATATGTGTATCTGATGAAACACAAATCTGAAGCTTTTGAGAAATTCAAGGAATTCAGAAAGGAAGTAGAGAACCAGACTGGCAAAAGAATCAAGATCCTCCGGTCTGATAGAGGAGGGGAGTACTTAAGCACGGAATTCCTAGATTACTTAAAAGAGAATGGTATTCTCTCTCAGCTTACTCCTCCTTATACACCACAGCACAACGGTGTATCGGAGAGGAGGAATCGTACCCTATTGGATATGGTTCGCTCCATGATGAGTAGTGCTGAGTTACCTCTTTCATTTTGGGGACATGCGCTTCAGACAGCGGCATACCTATTGAATTACGTTCCATCCAAATCAGTGCCTAAGACTCCATATGAAATATGGAGTGGAAGAAATCCATATCTTAAGCGATTTAAGATATGGGGTTGTCCGGCCTATGTGAAAACACAGAAACCGGACAAGCTAGAGGCACGGTCAGTTCTGTGTAAATTTGTGGGATATCCTAAAGACTCACTAGGATATCTGTTCTACCACACTGAGGAACAGAAGGTGTTTGTATCTCGCCATGCTACCTTTTTAGAAAGGGAGTTTCTTGCAAAAGAAACTATTGGGAGTTCGGTAGAACTGGAAGAAATTCAGCGACCACAAAATGTAACTGAAAATTTGTAGGAACCACTGAATTCAATAACCCAAAACGAACCTCAGCCACTCCGCAGATCTGGTAGGATTTCTCATCCGCCCGAGAGATACTACGGTTTTCTCATAGACGGGGATCGAGAGGATTGCATCTTGGAAGAAGATGACCCTACCAGTTTCAAGCAGGCCATTACCAGTAGGGACTCTGATAAGTGGCAGGAAGCAATGCAATCCGAAATGGAGTCCATGTACGCCAATAAAGTGTGGACCTTGGATATTGCTCCACCTGGGGTAAAACCCGTTGGATGCAAATGGATCTACAAAAGGAAACTTGGTATAGATGGGCAGGTGGAAACCTATAAGGCTAGACTCGTTGCAAAAGGTTTTCGTCAAAGACCTGGTTTGGACTATGACGAAACTTTTTCTCCGGTGGCTATGCTCAAATCCATTCGGATCCTACTTGCCATTGCTGCCTTCCATGACTATGAAATCTGGCAGATGGATGTTAAAACGGCTTTCCTAAACGGTTGTTTGGAAGAGTGCGTTTACATGGATCAGCCAGAAGGTTTCGTAGACAGTGGGAGCAGCGGGAAGGTGTGCAAGTTGCTTAAATCCATTTATGGATTAAAGCAGGCATCGCGGAGCTGGAACATCTGTTTTGATGAGGCAATCAAGGAATTTGATTTCATCAAGAACGAAGATGAACCCTGTGTCTATAAGAAGATTGTAGGATGAACTTTCGTATTCCTAGTCTTGTACGTGGACGACATTCTTTTGATAGGAAATGACATTCCTATGCTACAATCGGTCAAGCTACTTTTGTCACAACGGTTCTCCATGAAGGACCTGGGTGATGCCTCGTACATTCTGGGGATCAAGATCTATAGAGATAGATCCAAGAGACTACTGGGACTTTCGCAGTCCAGGTACATAGAGACCGTACTAAAGAGGTTTAGTATGGAGGGTTCCAAGCGCGGTAACATACCCGCATTGCACGGAATTACCCTCTCCAAGAAGATGTCTCCTAAGACTGACGAGGAGAGGGTTCGCATGAGCACTATACCCTACGCTTCGGCGGTAGGATCTATAATGTATGCGATGCTATGTACAAGACCAGATGTAGCTTACGCGCTGAGCACGGTAAGCCGGTATCAGTCAGACCCAGGTGAGGACCACTGGACAGCAGTGAAGATTATTCTCAAGTACCTGAGAAGGACTAAGGAGATGTTCCTGGTTTACGGTAATGGAGACCTTAGGGTCGAGTCCTTTACCGATTCAAGCTTCCAGAGTGACAAAGATGACAGCAAGTCTGTCTCGGGTTTTGTGTTTACCCTCAACGGAGGGGCAGTATGTTGGACGAGTTCCAAACAGGATACCGTCGCAGACTCGACGATGGAGGCTAAATACATTGCTGCAAGCGATGCCGCAAAAGAGGCGGTCTGGATGAAGAAGTTCATTAGTGAACTTCAGGTGGTTCCGTCCATTGTTGACCCAATACCTTTGTATTGCGATAACAATGGGGCTATAGCTTTAGCGAAGGAACCAAGGTCCCATCAGAAATCCAGGCACATCTTAAGGCGGTATCACCTGATCAGGGAGATCATTGATCGCCAGGAGATCGAGGTGCGGAGAGTGGACACAAAAAACAACACGGCGGATCCATTCACGAAGGCCTTACCCCAGACTCAGTTCGAGCGGCTGATCCAGATGATAGGTCTTCGATACGCCAGTACATGGCCTCAGTGCAAGTGGGAGATTGTTAGTGTATATGCCCTAGAGGCCATTACTGTATCATACTAGTATGTATATTACTTGATGGAAGCTTGGGATATTCACAGTTATATAGACAATCTTGCTCAATATAGTAGTATGCTACTTGGTTTGTCTCTGCTTTAAAGTGTACATGTATGTTTCTTTATTGTATCACCTATACGCATTAGTAGAGCCCTTAGGATCTTTGCTTGATTACCGGCGTTGTGATGGAGATCACACTCGTGGGGGCAGGGTAATCCACAAGCACATCCTTATACACGTCCCTAGTCGTGGGATTATCGAGACAGGGCATCGATACTCCGGAGTAGACTAGCGTATGCGCTTCTCATCCCAGCACGGGAGACGGTCTATCCTACAGCCGTCAGTACGTCGTACTTGAGATAGTATGCGGGTGCTCGTTAGGTTACGAGTACACTGGACAGGACTCGTCGGGAATTGATGGTTGGTATTATACCTATCGTCAGTTATCAGTTCCCAGGTGACATGAGTACAGCTTAGTCCGCTGACTTGACACTGTCATTTCGCCTCGAGTGTGTTCCCACTGTTCTTTGATTACTACCCTACCACGGCTCTACTGAGTCGTTCAAACAGCTAGTAGTTGGGTGCAGTCCCGAAGCACTTGGAGGCAGTGACGGTTAGACAGGATTCGTCTCTCCCGGTATTGGGGGTTGACATCGTGCTGTGTCTAGGAGAGCCATTACACGAGTAGTCCCTGGCCAGGGCAAGCGAGATATACTGGTAGGTTTCCAGTGTTATCTCAGGGTGTAATGGGCTTCACTCCGACACGACTTGTACCGCTATTAGGGGACTGACGTTTACCGCCCCCTAGGCCCGCCATGCGATGTATCAGACGAACAGACCGGACTGTACGGAGATTGTCACATACAGGCTCAATAGGAGTTCGGATGGGTTCACCTCATCGGCCTTCTTATCGACATCTACCTGGGGACCGTTACGTACAGCTAGTGCCGCTTGCGGTCTGTGGTTAAACCCACTGCCAGCGTAGTGTCGAGTCTTTAGAGTCCCACACAGAGAGTTTCCCTGCACTGAGCGAAACGTGTAGAAGCCGTATGGTTTTACTGCAGGGCTGCGATCACTTACGTACACTTGTGTGCGTGTGGTGTTCGGGCAGGCAGTACTAGTGGGCTTTGGTTTAAGCCGGATCCTAGTATTGCACGGATGGATTTGTTTTGTCTTCTGTGCATCCGCATTTACGGAATACGGATGCAGGTGTGTATGCACAGTTTTCCGGAGCGATGAAAGAAGAGGTGCCTGTTAGTTATATGTATGCCCTAGAGGCCATTACTATACATAGGATGTATATTGTAGTGGATGCTTGGACATATATAGGGAGGACTTTCTTGCTCGACATGATAGTATGCTATCTGGTTGCTCTTTACCTTAACGTGTATACTGGTTGTCTCTCTGTTACATGTTGGTAAAGCCCTTAGGATGTGTACTTGACTACCCGGACTATGATGAGGATCATACTAGTAGGGACATGGTAGTCCATAAGTAGATCCTTCAAGGTCCCTAGTCGTGGGTGTATCGAGACGGGGCATCGATATACCAGAGTAGACTAGCGTATACCTTCTCGACCCATACAGATGGGCGATGGATGATCCCATATCCATTGGTGTTTGACATCAGAGATGATATACGGGTGCTCAGTGGAGTCTGGGTACACTGGACGGACTCGCCGAGAACTCCCAGATGGTATTATACCTTACGTCAGATGGCGGTTCTCTGGTGACACTGGTACAGAGTAGTCTGTAGACCCGAGATCATCATAGAGTCTTGTGTGGTTCCCACTGTGCTTTGATTTCCACCTTACCACGTCCAAGAGGGCATGCAAAACGGTGGTTTTTAAGTACAGTCCCGAGTCACATGGAGGCAATGAGCGATAGGAGGGGATTCGTCTCTCCCGGTATAGGGGGTTGATGTTGCGCTGTGTTCGATTGGCTATAACCGGAAATCCCTGGCCAGGGTTGCTGAGATTTACTGGTAAGTGTTACCTGTAGTTTCTCGAACTGTTATAGACCTCATATCGACACGACTTATCGAGCTATTGGGGGTCTGACGTTTACCACCCCTAGGCGAGATATGCGACATATCAGACGACGAGACCGGACTGTACGGTAAGTGTTACTGGTTGGATTCACAGGAGTGTGAGCGGGCTTGCTCGTCGATCTTCTGATCGCTCAATACCCGGGTGGCCGTTACGTTTAGCAGACCGCTTGCGGCTTGTGGGTGTTTGATATGATCATCACCTGCTGCCGGCGTATTGACGAGTCTTTAGAGTCCTACACAGAGGTTTCTTGGCTCAAGCGAAACGAAATAGGAGCGCATATGAGATATGTGCGGGACCGAGAATAATGCGTGTATGAGATACCGTATTCTATTCTCGCGATGAATGTATCGATTGGTTGTATGCGATATAACCTAGTTATCGAATCAAGGATTGATTTGATAAGCCGATACATTGAATATTAGTCGGTCATATGCGATATGACCGGATCGTTAAATCAAGTGTTGATTTAATGATTTAATGCATAATTATATATTTGATATATTACTTTGCATTAAGTAGTATTGGTTCACTTTAAATGGTTTTTCTCACTTGTTTGTACACATTGTATATGTGATATATTTTTGTGCACAAGTTTGTATCATGTTTGATGATGCATGCTAACTTGGGTTTGTGTAAAGAGTTAAACCTTGGTTAAGTAAATGGTTAGGGTTTTTATTTATTCATTCATTTATCTTTTAATTTGGATTAAAAAGAAATGGGAAAAGAAAACATAATGGTAGCTTTCTTACTTGAAGCTTCTTGAAGTTTCATGCAACTTTGACCAAAGCAACCATTCTTGTCTTCTTCTCCTAACCCTAACCATTCCACCTAACCTTAGTTAACTCTCTACATCTAACCATGGTTGTAGTTATGATAAGAATAATCTTTTTCTATTTTCTCATTATTCTTATGATAATTATCTTCTTCTTCTTCTTCTTCAAGAAGAAAACCTTGCTTCCATCAATGGTGATTTGATGAAAAGAGTGAGAAATCCAATTCTAAAGTGAACCCACTTCCTATTTCATCATCCTCTACCTCTTGCCAAGTAGTATAGGGTGTTTTCTTCATAAGTTTCATGACTTGGTGAAGTGGGAGCTTGATCTTGTGATGCTTCGACGTAGATCATCTTCGGCATCGTAGTCGATGACCTAGCCCGCCCATTTCTCCGATGAAGCCGACGCTAGAGCCCGGGATCCAATTTGGGCAGCGAGGGGACGTCTACGCGGAGCCAAGGAGGTGGAGGACCGGATCTACAAAGGTTGTATTTCCGTTCATTTAGTTAAGTTGTTAACTAGTTGCTTGTTTCGCCTAAAAATCTAGTCAACGATCCCTATTAGGGTTTCTCGGCACTTGTAATTTTTGAAATTGGCATGGTTGATACCATGTGAGACCTCATTAGCATGCCTAGGAACCCTACAGTGGTATCAGAGCCTAGCTAGAGACTTAGGCGAAGTCTAGACGACGTTTGAAATCCGAACGAACTGAAACCCTAACCCAAAAAATGCTCTCTGTACATTTTTCAATTTCGGGGTTTTTTCCACATTAAAAATTTGCAGAAAATTCAGCAGGGAATTGTAAGAATTACTGTGAAGCCCGTACCCATGATTCCCTTAAAGAGCGGCGGAACCGCGGCATTAGCATGGCTAATGCGGCGGTTCCGCGGCCATTTTTTCTTTTCTTCAGTTGGTCTTTGCACAGTAATTCCTATATTTGGGTGCTGTATTTTCTGGGAATTTTTAATTTTAACTCAAGAGTTGAGTTTTCTGGGTTGTATTGGGGGTTCGTAGATTCGATCGGATTATCAGATTTTGTCTATGTGGTTTTCCGGGTAAATTTTAGAATATGTTAAAAAGTTCGACCGGATATAAATACCCACCTTTTCCCCTGTCGGGAAATTTCCAAGTGTTGGATCTTTCCGTAGTTTAACGACGTTCTAAGTAGTGCAAGTAACGCGATGGTCCCTCTAGAAGACAACAAACCTTAACTCGATTATGTGACCGTCTTGAACTGCCCTTTGAACCTTAGGGTTTGGGGCAGTACGGCGTGCCACATGTGAGGCGTTGGCTTGACCCTTCTACGGCTGGACCGTTGGTACTGAGGCATGAACTGGATGTTTTTAAACTTGTTTCATGTGTTGAGCTATTTCGGGAAAACTTGGGTGTTTGATTGTTCGATCGGAAAGTTTAACATTTTCTATCTTATTCGGAATGGGATACAACACTTGGAATCCACAGGTAGTTATGAGATAACTGATATGAATGTTATAAACATAGCACTTTAGTCTCACTTGATCGGTTGCCACGGAATTTTGATGCGATCAAAAGTCCGTCGCAATCACGTAACGTACGCGGATACTCGCCGGATAAACTTAATAGACAGCTACACCCCATAGCCCCGACCAAGTGACTGTAGGAGAACCCCGTCGCCGAAAGCATCCGTTCGGGTGCTCGCGGCAGCGGTGTTCCGCCTTGGTGCAATTCGTCGACGGCGTCGGGGGTGCGGCCGTCTACTAAAGTTTGCGACGAGCATTCGATCAGAATGTCGAGAATCTTGTTGAATTGCCCGACTTGATATTGAAAAGTGTATTCAATTTTGAGACTAAAATGCGGGGTTTATAATTGTTAGGCATGTGATGTCTAAGGTATTCATTTGATTAGGCATGCGATGTCTATGCAGATTGCGGATTCCAACTGTTGTAGTTTTACACTTTCTTTTCTGTGACCGTAAGTGTAATATGTGATATCGCTGGTTTCGTTTCTATATGTCAACGACAATTGGGATGCGCATATTTACTTACGTTGATGACATGTGATGTTATGTGTTGCTGGATATGTTATATTGGATCGTCGTGTTTGAATAGCCGGGGTTTTTTTTGTGAGATGAGTGTTTTTCATTTTCATTCATGTAAAAACTTGTATGTAATATTCTTTTATTGGGGCACTTCCAGGTTGCGGAAGATATCACCCTTTGTATATTATTTACTTTTCCGCACTAGGATAGACCCAAGGAGGGGAGCACAAGTAACCGGGTTCTCGAGTCCAGTGGGAGACCAACTCGAGGAGTCGAGTCCGGGTCTCCTAACTCTAGAATTGGTAGGGTTGCTTGCCGCTCTCGTAGGGGTCTAGGGGTGTGGGTTTGGCTATTCATCACGACCGTGGAATCCGTGTTTTATACTGGCTCGTATTGAAAACACGGACGTCCTAGTATATCCAATATTTCATATGTATCTTCTGCTGCGATATCTGTGATGTGATCATGTGATGTTCTGTGATAGATACTGTATATAGTATATATAATATATTATATAGATGTTACTTATGTTTTACACCCGCGCTAGCCCTGCCCCGCTCTGCCGTTAGTTACCTAACCTAACGGTGCACAAGGGGACATCGAGGCGAATGCGGATGGCATAAGTGTACGTCGTATTTATCTGTGATATTTAGGTACTTAAATGATGGGACTTCATTAATGTGATTAATGAAAGTAAAAGAAACCTAAAGATGTTGTAGAATCGAATTTCAAAATAAAACAGGTAGCTACAGTTCTTGCTTTGCACAGCGGTATATATGATATATCCTGCACCTTATTCGATAAGGAAAGGACCGAGATCCCTTCACCGGGAGTGACTCCTTTAGCCATAACTGGCAGATGCTACACACTCGGTTTGTCTTTTAATTGCTTTTAAAAGTTTTTGCTTTGCACAGTGATATATATGATATATCCCGCACCTCATTCGACGAGGAAAGGACCGACGATCCCTTCACCGGGAGTGACTCCTTTAGCAAAACTAGAAAAGCCTAAAAAACACTCCATTTCAAAATTCATTCGATCCTACAACGATATTAAGTTCATTACGTAATAGGTTTTCAGAAAAACCTGTCGTAGCCCTCCGTCATTTCAGATAAGTACTAGTTAGTATTCGTGTTGCGGTAGTTTGGCCTCCGTCAAGGCGTAGTGTACGGTAGCTAACTAGTGCTTATCTGCTTGCATATGATGCGATTGGATTAGGGTATTCGTACGGCGTTGTTTGGCCTCCGTCAAGGGTCGTGCGGGTGGGTTTAATTCAATCAGGAAATGACGGGTTGAACTTGACTAGCGGACTATGGGTAGTTTGGCCTCCGTCAAGGTCATAGGACGCTAGGGGCAAAATATTATCGGGAATTTCAAGTGTTGAAATTTGCAATGAGATTGCATACCTTCTATGAGATAGTTGGATCCCGATACCCGCTGCGAGTAAGAGTTACTCCTGGAAGAGTTTTACACATTACAATTAGCCGATCAAGTAGGTTTCTAGAAAGGTGTTAACGAGGTTACGCCTCTGGGAAAACGAGGTTTACATTAATTAGGTTCGTGCGAAAGCACGGGGGACCTCCCTCAAAGTACCGACACTGGCCTGACTGAAAGATTGGCGAACTTGTAGTTTGTAATTAATCCCGGCTAGTATTTCCTTTTAGGGTTTGAAGGAAGATTTGATAAAAAGCAGTGGGAGCCATCCTGATTAGATAAAATAATAACCAATCTGATATTGCAAGAGCATACGCAGAGTGTTTTCTTTTCTCTCTCTTCAGGTAGCGACCATATCACGCCTTAATCAAGATAATAATACGGATGTATTGACCGAACCCGCTTGTTATACTGAGCTGGGGAACGTTGGTCCCGCTCCAACTTATAATTGTTATAAGACAGAGCAGGAAATTGGGGATTACCAGAATTCCCGTGCCACCCAAACGAAGAAAGTGCATATGATGCATCATCTTCGGGTGTGTTCGTTACAAAGAACTATTTCTCAGTATCCTCCGCATCCTGGGTATATGATACCGGATCAGGATCCCAGATATGTAATCTGTTACATAGGGCTACAGAAAGGTAGAGAACTGAGAACGGGTGATAAGTTTCATGAGGCAGAAAATGGGGCAAGTGTTGCAGCCAAGTCTGCTGGTCACTGTCACCCTGTATTCCAAATACATTGATTCTGAACGAATGTTATTAGATACCGAACCTGATATACAAAATCATATCAGTCTCTTTATTAGTAAAGAAACGATAAAATTTTGTATTGTTGGATAATGTTTTGAACATTTCCTATATCAAAAGTTGATCGGTTCAGGCACGTTATCTAAAAGCGTTGATGTTCTAAATCAAACTACAGTTCTTAGGTATACGGAATACACACAAGAGGAAGAGTTCAGAAATGAACGAATCCTTCTTGAGGCATTATTGACTAGGTCATATCAATGCGACCCAACTAGCTGAAGTTACATTTAGATGCATATTTAAATCAGTTTGAATTTACATCTTATGAAACTTGCCAGTCATGTCACAAAGATGCGATGACCATAGCTCCGTTTACTGGAAACAGAGAAAGAGTTAGTGAACTTTTGGGATGATACATGTTGATGTATGTAAGGTCCCCTGTCTACATATGCCAGGACTGGTACTTTGTACTTCGTTACATTCTCTGATAATCTCTTAAGATTCAGACATATGTTCCTTTTGAAACACAAGTCCGAAACTTTTGAGATATTCACAGAATATAAGTTAGAAGTGGAGAACCAAAACACGGGTATAAGTATTATGTCCATTGATGAGATCGAGGAGGAAAATACTTGAGCACGGAAATCCGGGACTATTCTAAAGGAGAATGAGATTCTCTCTCAGTATTACTCCTCCGTATACACCATAGCACGATGGTATATCGGGGCGGAGCAGTTGCACCCTATGTGATATAGTGTGCTCTATGATGAGTACTACTGTGTTTCCTATTTACTTTTGGGAGTTATGCACTTGAGAAGCTGCATACCAATTGAATTGGGTTCCAATCAAATCAGTTGCCTACCATTTCATATGTGATATGATAAGAGAAGAGCCCATATCTTAAGTTAGTTAAGATTTTGGGTTGTCCGGCCTATGTATAAAAGAAAAATCTGGACAAGCTCGAGGCAAGGTCTGTTATGTAGAACTGGAAATGTTCCAGCTATACAAATTGCAGCTGATGATTTGATAGAACCAAAGGATTCAGTAGATTCCAACGAACCTCAGCCTCTCCGCCGATCTAGTAGGGTTCCTCACCCACCTGAGAGATACTTCGGTTTCTCTATGACAGTGGGAGCGAGGATTGCATCATGAGATGATGACCCAACTAGTTTCGAGCAGGCCATCGAGAGTAGGGACTCTGTAAGAATGGCTGGATGCTTAGCGATCTGAGATGGAATCCTTATACACCAACAAAGTATGGACTTTGGTTGCTTTATCTGAAGGGTTAAATCCCCATCAGGAGCAAGTATATCTTGAGAAGATTACTTGGTGTACTTGGAAAAGTTGAGACTTTCAAAGTTAGACATGTTAAAGGTTTTCATCATCGACCAGGCATGGATAATGATGAATCCTTTTTCAGTGGCTATGCTTAAGTCCATCCAGATCCTACTTGCCACGGCTACATACCATGACTACGATATCTGGCGATTGGGTGCCATTACTGCTTTTCTAAATGAAGTTTTAGAAGAGAACGTCTATAAGTACACAGCCAGAGGGCTTCGTAGACAGTGGGAGCAGCGGAAACGTGTACAAGATGCTTTATAGGATAAAGCAGGTATCGCGGAGTTGGAACATCTGTTTTGATGTAGTAGTCAAACAGTTTGACGTCATCAAAATGGTAGATGAACCTTGTATATACAAAAAGGTAGTAGGGAGTATGGTGATGATCCTCGTAGAGTATGTGGATGACATACTCTTGATAAGAAAGGAGTTTCCTATGCTACGCTTGGTCAATCTCCGCTTATCACAAGGATTCTCCATATAGGATCAAAGTGATACCTCCTAAATCCTGGGTTTTGGATCTATGAGATAGATCTAATTGGATGTTAGGATACTCACTAATTGTAGTGAGATGGTATCAATCGATCCTGGGGAGAATCACTGGAAGGGTTCCAGGGTGATAAGGACGACTGAAAGTCAGTCACAGGCATTGTCTTTACCCTCAGTAAAGGGACGGTATGTTGGAAGAGTTCCAAGCTAGATACCGTGGCATACTAGACGATAAAGGCTCGATACATCGCTACTTAAGTTTCTACCAAAGAGGCAGTCTGGATGTATATTTGTTCATGAGATGAACTTAGTTCCTCCCATTGTGTGACAATGGAGTTGTGGCTTATGCCAAGGAACGTCCGTCCCATCAGTGATCCAGACATATTCTAAGGCAGTATCACCTGATCATGGAGATGGTTGATCTCCAGGGTGATCGAGGTAAGGAGAGTAGATTCAGAGGACAACACGGCGGATCCATTCACAAAGGCCTTTTCCCAGAGAGAGACTTTTATGGGATGGTTGAGTATGAGATACTACAACACTGCTATCAGATGGCCCTAGTGCAAGTGGGAGATTGTTAGTTATATGTATGCCCTAGAGGCCATTACTATACATAGGATGTATATTGTAGTGGATGCTTGGACATATATAGGGAGGACTTTCTTGCTCGACATGATAGTATGCTATCTGGTTGCTCTTTACCTTAACGTGTATACTGGTTGTCTCTCTGTTACATGTTGGTTAAGCCCTTAGGATGTATACTTGACTACTCGGACTATGATGAGGATCATACTAGTGGGGACATGGTAGTCCATAAGTACATCCTTCAAGGTCCCTAGTCGTGGGTGTATCGAGACGGGGCATCGATATACCAGAGTAGACTAGCGTATACCTTTTCGACCCATACAGATGGGCGATGGATGATCCCATATCCATTGGTGTTTGACATCAGAGATGATATACGGGTGCTCAGTGGAGACTGGGTACACTGGACGGACTCGCCGAGAACTCCGAGATAGTATTATACCTTACGTCAGATGGCAGTTATCTGGTGACACTGGTACAGAGTAGTCTGTAGACCCGAGATCGTCATAGAGTCTTGTGTGGTTCCCACTGTGCTTTGATTTCCACCTTACCACGTCCAAGAGGGAGTGCAAAACGGTGGTTTTTAGGTACAGTCCCGAGTCACATGGAGGCAATGAGCGATAGGAGGGGATTCGTCTCTCCCGGTATAGGGGGTTGATGTTGCGCTTTGTTCGATTGGCTATAACCGGAAATCCCTGGCCAGGGTTGCTGAGATTTACTAGTAAGTGTTACCTGTAGTTTCTCGAACTGTTATAGACCTCATATCGACACGACTTATCGAGCTATTGGGGTCTGACGTTTACCACCCCTAGGCGAGATATGCGACATATCAGACGACGAGACCGGACTGTACGGTAAGTGTTACTGGTTGGATTCACAGGAGTGTGAGCGGGCTTGCTCGTCGATCTTCTGATCGCTCAATACCCGGGTGGCCGTTACGTTTAGCAGACCGCTTGCGGCTTATGGGTGTTTGATATGATCATCACCTGCTGCCGGCGTATTGACGAGTCTTTAGAGTCCTACACAGAGGTTTCCTGGCTCAAGCGAAACGAAATAGGAGCGCATATGAGATATGTGCGGGACCGAGAATAATGCGTGTATGAGATACTGTATTCTATTCTCGCGATGAATGTATCGATTGGTTGTATGCGATATAACCTAGTTATCGAATCAAGGATTGATTTGATAAGCCGATACATTGAATATTAGTCGGTCATATGCGATATGACCGGATCGTTAAATCAAGTGTTGATTTAATGATTTAATGCATAATTATATATTTGATATATTACTTTGCATTAACTAGTATTGGTTCACTTTAAATGGTTTTTCTCACTTGTTTGTGCACATTGTATATGTGATATATTTTTGTGCACAAGTTTGTATCATGTTTGATGATGCATGCTAACTTGGGTTTGTGTAAAGAGTTAAACCTTGGTTAAGTAAATGGTTAGGGTTTTTATTTATTCATTCGTTTATCTTTTAATTTGGATTAAAAAGAAATGGGAGAAGAAAACATAATGGTAGCTTTCCTACTTGAAGCTTCTTGAAGTTTCATGCAACTTTGACTAAAGCAACCATTCTTGTCTTCTTTTCCTAACCCTAACCATTCCACCTAACCTTAGTTAATTCTCTACATCTAACCATGGTTGTAGTTATGATAAGAATAATCTTTTTCTATTTTCTCATTATTCTTATGATAATTATCTTCTTCTTCTTCTTCTTCTTCAAGAAGAAAACCTTGCTTCCATCAATGGTGATTTGATGAAAAGAGTGAGAAATCCAATTCTAAAGTGAACCCACTTCCTATTTCTTCATCCTCTACCTCTTGCCAAGTAGTATAGGGTGTTTTCTTCACAAGTTTCATGACTTGGTGAAGTGGGAGCTTGATCTTGTGATGCCTCGACGTAGATCATCTTCGGCATCGTAGTCGATGACCTAGCCCGCCTATTTCTCCGATGAAGCCGACGCTAGAGCCCGGGATCCGATTTGGACAGTGAGGGGACATCTACGCGGAGCCAAGGAGGTGGAGGACCGGATCTACAAAGGTTGTATTTCCGTTCATTTAGTTAAGTTGTTAACTAGTTGCTTGTTTCGCCTAAAAATCTAGTCAACGATCCCAATTAGGGTTTCTCGGCACATGTAATTTTTGAAATTGGCATGGTTGATGCCATGTGAGACCTCATTAGCGTGCCTAGGAACCCTACAGTGCCTCATTAGGGTTTTGGCAGTTGGTTCGGCCAAAACCGTTATGTGGCAGGCTCATTAGGGTTTTGACAGTTGATTCGGTCAAAACCATTTTGAGGCGGACTCATTAGGGTTTTTTGACAGTTCGTTTGGTCAAAACCATTATGAGCCGCGGACATCATTTACTATTCTTTTTAGTGATAATTTTATGATGGCTAATTGCATTGACCATTTGACCCCGTTGACCTCTCTTGACTTTGTTGACCGGTTGACCGTGTTGACCATTGACTTTCAAGAGGGATCTACACTCTTCTTTTCTTTTTCTTTTTCCTTTTGGATTATGATAATGGACATTTCAATGTAGCCATCAAACTTTATGTTGATGGGATTAGTAATGATGTTGTTTTTACATTATTGCAACCATGGTTAGTTTTCTTTGCATCATAATTTCTTTCTCATTCTCTCTCTTGTTTTTTTCAAGTGAGAAGAAAAAAGAAATGAACCATGGTTGCTAGCTGTTTCTCCTTCTTCCTCCTCTTGATTCATCTTTTGATCTCATGTGTTGAGAGATAAAGATCCCACAAAGACAAAACCATCCCTTTATCAC